>CM053581.1:265335811-265356065 GCA_028627135.1 Pseudochirops cupreus | reverse complement strand
AGGCAGGTTGAGAACCACTGGATTAGACTAAGGCAACGATATATTCTTTCAGCAAAAGCAGTTCACTTAAGCCTGGGGTCTTCTAAGCTTGTTTGCATCCGTGCCTAGATTCTGAGGGGTTTCGATCTCTCAAGAAGTATATGATGACTCAAGAAAATGTAAAGAACAGACCCTTTTTCTATCCAAGCAGTTCTTGCAAGGAGAAGAATTTTTCTTCTAATTGGTTCTTCTAGTTAGGAGATGGCACTATAAACTTGAATGTCTTGCTATGATACAGCACTGAGGTTACTTCTGGGACCTATTTTTGACAACATGGCTAAGACTCAGAGGTCTGGTTTTAAGCTACTTCACTACTCCGAAGCAAGGTCTCTTGTATGAACAACTTACTGCTACCTTATTGTAAGAAACCAAAATCCATACTTTTGTCAGACAAGATACAAGTTGGCAATATACAACTGGCCCATAGTCACAAAGTAATGCTAAGTATCAGGACTTCTCAGCTTTTAATCATAAAGTCCTCATGTCACTCCTATGTAAGTTAGATAACAAGACATCTTAGTCATATTTACTCTGAGTATCTTTTCTTTTTTGGCCTCTTCTTTTAGTGTTTCCCACAAAACTGTCCTTTTTCTTCCCCTTTTTATTAATAACATTTTCCCAGTCAGGATAACAGAGGAAAGTAGTAAAGGTTGTAACCATTTTAAATACAGCTTGGTCAGATAACCAAGAAATGACATTCTCAGGTCCCTTGAAAATGAAAAACAAAGGAAGACAGAAAAGAAATAAAAGTCAAAAAAGCTGTGCAAAATATTTATGATAATCACTTTGAAACTGTAATGGAGAGTCAAGCAGTGATACTTCATTTCTGATATTACAGGCCCTAGTCGTCATATTCTTCACAGAGGAAGTAGAAATAGCATTGGTAAGAATAAAAAAGAAACCACATCTGGCTTAGATCAAATATATACAGAAGAGGCTCATGTTCCAAGAGTACTGAGGGATTGATTCTTAAGGTTTCTGAAAGAAGGGAAGACACCCAAGGTATGGAAAAGAATCTTGTACTTCTCTAATATTAATAAAAGGTCACATAAAGAATGTCAACTATTATCTACCTATAAGACTATAGCCCCAATTATATAAAAATTTTAAAAACCTACACATAGAATGAGTGCATCTGTGATAGGGATACTAGAAGGGAACATGTAGTTTTTCATAAGTGATGCTCCAAAGTAGACCTTGTCTTTACCATCACACAACTGATCAAAAGATATAGAAAATATAAGATCTCACTATTCCCCTTTTTTAACTATAAAAAAGTATTTGATTTGGTGGAACAAAGAATTACCTTATCTCCTCTAACAATCAATTTTCCATAAATATCAGAATTTTTTCAAAATCCCTTGAAGGACATGTCAGAATATACAAAATTCTTTGAAAGACATAATAAGAGATGCAACCTTATTTATGTGTACTCAACAAAAAGTGTTCTCCTCTGTCACAGAGGAGATCCAGCTCAGTTGGTAGAAGTCTATGTTGAAGAGAAAGTCCTTATAGATAATAAAATATGGCAACTGTTCTTTATGGATGGCTCTATAGCGGTTGCATCAAACCTCAGAAAATTGCAGTCAACTAGGATGACTTTGACGATACCCATCAAAAAAGAGTTCCAATGATTCACAAAGGAAAAATTAAGTGGATTAAAAATGCATAGTATACAATTAAATGATGCAGTTAAGTGAATAATCTACAGAGCTTTTTGATGAGACATATCAAAATATTAGTTTTTTGACACATCTTGATATATTCCTTAGACAGGAATTGAAAATGGACAGTTAGCTGGGTCCAGAATTGAACATGAGAAGGAAAGCAAGCTAGATATCCTTTGACAAATTAAAAAATATATGTGTGTGTGTGTGTGTGTGTGTGTGTATATATATATACACACATATATACACATATACATACATACATATATATATATATATATACATATATATATATATATATATATATATATATATATACACATATATGTATTTTAATTACCAGAGAGAAAGACTCATCTTTTTAACATTAATATTCTATCTTTGTTCTTGTATGGTTGGTACAACTACATGGCTCAGTGATAGAGTACAGAATGTGGAGTAAGGAAGAATTGAGTCACTTACTAGTTGTATGACCCTGAGCAAATCACTTAATCTTTATCTAGTTAGTTTCCTCAACTATAAAAATCAATATAATAGCACCTACCTCCCAAGGTTGTTGTGAGGATCAAATGAGTTAATGTGTGTAAAATGCTCTACAAACATTAGAGCACTGTATATGTTTTTTTTTTTTACTACTGCTACTGCTACTACTACTGCTACTTTTCATGAAGAATTTTTAGTTAAAAACTGAACGTTACCTAGAACATGAGCAAGGTGCCTGGTGAGCCTGAGCAGGCCACAACATATTACAAAGAAGGAATTATGGTGGAAGACTGTATTAAAAGGTGCCATGATATGAGTAAAAAAGATGAGGTCATTACAGGATGAGAGCAAGGGATAACTCAGACATAGTCTGTGTGTATCTTTAGGATGCCAAAATAAATCAAGGAAGGCTCCCATCATTTAGATGGACTCTCTTTGGTAAGGACATTTTTCATGGAATGGGCCAAGATCTCCATCTTTGAAGGGTTGGAGAGAATGCCATCATCAGTGCCATCAAAGATTCATTTGAGTATTTGTGTGGAAATCTAACCTCTCTGAGTCTCAGTTTCCTCATATGTAAAAAATGAATAATTATTCTTTTGATGCTTTTCTCAGAGATTCATGACCTGGGTGTCATCATCTACTCCTCACTCTCATCAACCCATATCCAATCTGCTGCTAAAGTCTGTTGATTTTACCTTTGTAACATTATATGCCTTGCTTTTTCCTCCTGCTCTGCTACTACCATGTGTCAGCCCAATTAGCTCATTCCTGGACTACTGCAGTAGCCTACTGTTTGATCTTCCTGCCACAAGTCTCTCCCCAATCCTTGACTCTGTTGGCAAAGTAATCTTCCTAAAGTACAGGTCTTGCTACATGAGTCTGTCACAGACTTTTGTGGTAATCTTTTATATCATTTTTTTTTTATTGTGTGCCATCTTAGTGTAACCCTTTTCTAAAAGCTGTTTAAATCTGCTGACTAAATTGATTCTCTAATAATCTGGGGAGGGAAAAGAAAGGGGTTCACTGGTATGGACTCAGGCAGATTACATTGGGAAATCACCCTCAATTTCTCAGTGTTACTGCTAAGACCTTGAGGGGGAGATGTAGACTTGGTCTGAGACCCAAAATGCACCTATGGGAGTAGGAGTTAAGATAAGGATTCTCAGAGCTTATATGGGCTTCATGAGATTTAGATCTTGTTTAGTATCAGGTAATCACTCCATTTCCCACTGTTTTCTTGAATCCTACCCGAGTCATCTGGTCCTAATTACAGCTTGTTGGACTTGAAGGTGGGAGAGAAGTTTACACTTTGCAATTCCTCCACAGTCCTCCACCTCCATCCACGCTTATTGACAAATCCTAGAGGTGACTCTTTCAGCTAACCATGGGGAATTCAATGTAGGAGTTTGTATGTGTCTTTTAAAAAACTTTTTCATGGAATTTAAATGCTTCCCCTGAAGTCTTTTGGCTTTTCTAATTATGCTGGTATAGCAAAAACTCTGACCAGTCTCATCACACTGGAAAAGCCACCAACTGTGAGTCTGCTAGCATAGCTAAACAGGGAGGCTCACCCTCTGAACAGGAACCACCAGTGATGAGTTTTTGAGGTTCTAATCCCTTCCAAAGACCATTTACTAAGACATACAGGGGTGGAGATGTATCTTCGTGAAATGAATCCTTTTATGATCCTAGTAGCACACAACTATTCGAAGTTAGTTCCTTTTAAAATGTATATTTTGGCAAATAAGTTATAGTCTGACTGTTGGCTAAAAACAAATCTTGTAGCATTCATTTAAGGGAGAAAGAAATGATTTTAATATTTCTCTCTGTCTATGTTTGAGTTGTCCTTTTTTAAAAAAAAATCCATGCCTGTGATTTAATTGGTATTCTTCCACTGATACAACTCAGCAAGTTTTCTCTAATTTATTCAAAAAGAATTACTGGGGCACTGAGAAGGTAAGTCACTTGCCTGCAGTCATACAGCCAGGAAATATCAGAGGAAGGACTTGAACACAGATCTTCTTGATGCTCATGCTGACCTTTACCCACCATGCCATGTGGCCTTTTGCATGAGGATGAGGATATAATATTAAAATATGCTACCTTCATAAATAAATAAAAATTTTTAAAAAAATAAATAAAAAATATGCTACCTTCCCATGAGAGAGCAAAAGAAACTATTAGAGGTACAAAAGGAAAGAATATATTTTCTAATACCTGTGTCTGAGGAGAGGAAAACAAAACTATTTCAATTCAAGCTCTTCTGGGGACAATCCCTTGGCGCAGTCCCTGAAAGACATTGTCCTTGCCACTACTGGACATAGTAGCAACATTTTCCAGAGTTGCAAAGGATCATTGTGACCAGGACAATTTCATTCTTTGTGTTTTTCAGGCATCAACCAATCATAGAGATCAATCTTGGCTAAAAAGAAGAGAAAGAAGAATGTGTGTGTGTGTGTGTGTGTGTGTGTGTGTGTGCGTGTGTTTCATTAAGTCAACATAATATAAGGTGGTTCACCTTGGGAATCATCTTTCAGGTAGTATAGTTAGGCTGCCTCTTATCTGTGCCTTCTACCTGAAATCTCAGTCCTTCTTTTGGTTCTGAGCCACCAGTTATGATGGAATGTCTGGGAAGTTTGCAAAGATCAGAATCATTTTCTATTTTGAGATACTAATCAGGACAATGTGGTTGCTGGATGATTTATGTGCTTATGAGTATTTTGAAAAAAAACCCACAAAATAAAACATCTTTGAAAGATTTTTCTTTCTGATGTAATTTCTTATCACTTTGACTTCAACTGATGATTCCCCCAAATCTGTTTTTCCCCCACTGTAAACTCTAAACACATGTCCTCAATCTTTTGACTTTGGCCTCTGAAGATTACGTGAGTTCTGGTGTTTGCTTGGCCATATGGATATAACAACTTTGTGGTCATGGTAGTTGAATTGGGGATAAAAGCCAGAGAAGGCAGATGATGTAGTTGAGTAGAATACATAATTTGGTATTAAAGTGCCTATATACTCTTCTGTGATCTAGTGATTACTAACCATTCTGGCATAATTCAATTTACCAAAATTTTATTAAGCAACTACTGGCACAGGAAAAAGAGGAACACTGCCTGTGTGACTATGGACAACTCACTTTGCCTTCTGAGTTCTTGGCAACTCTCTTAATATTATCAACTACAGTAAAGGTATCAACCGGTATTGGAGTTTCCTCACCCAGAAGATCCCTATACAGGTCTAGCCCTTTTCCTCGATCACTATGTGCAAAGGAACCAAGCCTTGTTTCAAGGAAATCACTTTATAAACATTGAGGTGCTATAGAAACACAAGCTATTATTGTTATAACAAAATATAGGATCATATAATATAAAAGAAGAGACTAGATCTAAATCTGGATAGTCCAACCCCTTTATTTTACATATAAAATTAAGGTCCTATAAGATTAAGTGACTTGCCTGTGGCCATACAAGAATTAAGTATCAGAGGAAGCATTTGAATTCAGATCCTCTGCAAACTTGAAAGTGTCTCTGTTTTTATAGGAGCTTGAATTCATAAATAGTCATCTCCATTAATGGGGTCACTGGACAGTGATAGGTGAGGGCTGCTGACTTTACTCTGGCTTGGCCAGGGAGATGGTGTTGCTCTTCCAACTAATAATGGATTACATGCACTTTGCAATTTATTTAGTCCATTTTACAAAGAGCTTTCACATACTCCTTCAGCTGAAATAAGCAAAACAAAAAGAGAGCCTGCATTCCTGACACCATCTTTGAATTAAAAAATAATAATTCCCAGAGACCACATGCTTACTTCACACATTATCCTTTCCCTGTTCCCTTTAAAGTCTATCTGAGAACATCTAATTAAATCTGCTCAGTGGCCATTTGGAGCTACCAACTTGGAATCTCCTTCTCTGGCCTTCTGATATACCCTATCGTTCATTCATCATCTCCCTTGATGTGCTAGACTGTGACTCTGACTACAGGAACATTTTGCTCCTGGAGTAGTTGGAAATGACCTGTGATGTAACCAAAGACAGATGCCTGGTGTCTTAACAACACCAAAAAATGGAAGTCAAGGTTATTAAGTGGCTGATCTCACCCTGTAGGAATTCCCATTACAAATAGACTGTAGGATGTTGTGACAGAGAGTAAGTCATCCACAAAAGTGTTTATTTCTGTGTTCCAGAGAAAATCATTGTTCCCTTTCCCACAGTATGACATCTAGGAAATCACATGTGGCTAAGGGTGACACTAGCAACTGAAAGGGATTTATTTCTGTGGGCTTAGTAACAGGGCAGGAGTTGTGTCTTGAAGACTCATCTTGGACAGCCAAGGAAGGATAACTGTCCAATTAAACATAGCTGAACGCTTGACATGGTGTCTGTAAAAGGACCCGACTTGAGGCCTGGGAGACCTGACTTGAATTATGGCTCTGATGATTCCTAACTCTATAACCATGGCAAGGTGATTGAATCAGAAGGTTCTGAAAGCCTTGGTTTCCTCATTTGTAAGATGGGGATGATAATGCTTGTATTATTGGCACCATAGTCCTTTGTAAATCACAAGATACTCTAAGAAGTATGAGTTATTGTTGTTAATTATTATTCTGCTGATAATATTGAACTGTATTCTCATAAATTTATCTGGATTGTATCAAGAAACCACCATTTTTGAGGAAAGGATTATGTATCAGATATTAGAGTTAAGGGTGACATAAAATGCCATTTTCCCATTTTGGCATAATAGTTGTAAAGAAAAAGGGTGAAGATTCCCAGTCCCAACTTGTATTGCAAACTATTGTTCATAAACAAACAAAACCATCAGAAAACATTCCATAAATTAGATCTATAATCCATCAGTCCAATATTCTGTCTCTGACAAAGATAACCAGGAACAGCTAGGGTGAGGGTATGTTTTCTAGTTACCTACAAGACTACAGATAGCTTAGTAGAGAGCTGAATTGAGAATATGAAGTAATTAGATAAAACCTACAATTTCCATTGATAATCTATGTACTTCAAGTATATGAATATATATTTACTCTTCCCTAAGCCAATTTTTTCCAACTTATATAAGTTTTAAACTTAACAAGAAGCTATTATTTTATTTGTAATAAAATGATTCTCTGAACAACACTTCTTCTCTCTGGACTACTCCTTCAACTTATATTGGTACTAGTGGACTGAGTTCCCAGAGAATAGTTGCTGTTTTGGGATTCAATCTAGGGTAACCCTGTGGATAGCTCCTTCTACTAACTATTTCTCATGAGCTCCCACAAGTATACTTTCAATGAGCATTTAGCCATTAGATTAACTTTAACAAAGGCAGTTACTAAGATGATATAAGAACAGTTCATATAAAACATCCAGCTTCATTCTCCATCCACTGCTTTCCTTTCACACAATACATACAATACCCAGGAGAAGAGTGGGATCAGACTTAGAATACAGTGATAGTGAGGCATATATGTTGTATACCCATGTGGCAAAAAATAACTCACAACTCCTGGCACAGTATGGCCTAGAAGTGCTTTATCTCTTTGTAGTTTTCTCATGTAGCCCCCTTTAGGTACAGCATTTCTTCGTGGGCCATTCATCTGGGTTCCCAGGATATGGTCTGGCACTCCTCTCTACCAGCAGAGGTACCAATTTACCAAATTAGAAACGTTATATATGGATCACCACAAATATTTGATGAAGAAATGACAGGCTGTGTCTCTTTTTGTATATATCAAATAATGCAAGAGAAATTAGTGCTGGAGGTGGTACAACCTTAAAGGCACTCAGGGATCAATTTTCAAGATATCTTAAGATGGAAAGGATTGTTCCAAATGGGGGAAAAATCATGTCTAGTAGTATCACCACAGAGAACCACCTGGAGGTAGAAAGGAGAGGCCCAGGTTTTAGCTTTGTGTGTCATTCCCTCAACTTTGAACCAAGGGAGATCTTGTGAGCTATAAGTGGCCCAGAAGATATTGGATTCTCTATCTTCCTATTGATGTCCTAATGACATCCATGGATCATCCAATGTCAATATTTTGTTTGGGAACAAATATAGATGGGTCATAGGGAGTTGGTTCCATGACGAGCTTGATGGAGAAACTATACCTAAGGGAAGGCAGTAAGGAAGTAAACAAACCATGTAAGTGTCTACTATGTGCCAGCTAAGTGCTTTAAAATATTAGCTCATTTAATCCTCACAACAACACTGCAAGGTATTATCCCTATTTGAGAGACGAAGAAATTGAGGCTGAGAGAAATTAAGTGACTTGCCCCGGGGCCACACTTGCATCTGAGATTAAATTTTAACTCAAGTCTTCCTGACTTCAGGCCAGTGATCTCTCCCAGTTCCATAAAGGGGACTTCTTGGGGTGGCTAGGTGGCACAGTGAACAGAGCATCGACCCTGGAGTCAGGAGGACCTGAGTTCAAAATCTGGCCTCAGACACTTAACACTGATTAGCCATATGACCTTGGGCAAGTCACAACCCCAATTGCCCTCCAAAAAAAAAAAGCATTCTTGAGTACCCCACTAATAGGAGACAAGGACTTTCAGCAGACAGAGGCTGTGAGTTACTCCTTTGTCACATGTTCTCTCTAAGTTCAAGTCTACTTTCTCCTGGATGTTAGGTGTATTTGCGGCATCAAATTCTGTCACAGACTTCTTTAGGAATGTTTTGTGCCAACTCTTCTTACTGCACCAGCTGCTTAAGGCTGACTAAATTGATTCTCAGTTGAGAATCTTGGTATTGATATGGGGAAATACATTGGTGATAGCTCAAGCCCGATGGCATTTTGACTCCTTAGGGTTATTGCTAAAAACCTTGAGAGAGAGATATAGCCTTGCTCTGGGACCAAAGACTCATCTATGAGAACGGGAGTTGGGATGAGGATTCTCAAAGCATATATGGGCTTCATGAGATTTAGGTCTTGTTTTGTACCAAAAAGTCCTACCACTTCCCATTCTCTCCCTGAATCCTGCCCTAGACATCTGGTCTTTATTACAGTTTGGGGGACCTTGAAATGGGAGGGAGGCTGATATTTTGTGTTTTCCCAACAATGCTGCATCTTCATCCTTGTTCATTTGCCAGAACATACAAGTGGCTATTCTAGCTAACCTTGGAGAAGGATGGAATCGACTTTCTTCTTGTATTTCTTTCCTAGATCCCATGGGCTTCCACTTAAACCTGTTTGTCACTGCGCTTTGATGTGCTCACCTTTGGCTATCTTTGGAAAAATGCAAGCCCATTAAGAGGATTTCAATTCAGTTGTAGGGATCTCTGCCTGTCTGTTTCATTTTCCACTGAAGTTAGAGTTCTTCCAGAGTCCAGACCTGACTCTGACTTTTCCAATTATGCTACCACAGCAAAAACTCTGGCAAGTGTCGATAGGCTGAAGAAGCAACTTCCTGATGAAAGTATTAGGAAAGCATACAGGCAGGTTTGCAAGGATGAGTTTCTACAGCAGATTATACCTTCTCAACCCCCAAATGGATAGAGAATTATGTCCTATAGACAATTCCATCATATTTTTTTTAAATTACAAAAACATTAATTTGTTAGAGAAAAACATAGGCTTAAAACCTGTCCTCTAAAAAAGATAACTCATGTAGATGTTAAGATCATTCAGGAGTCATTGATACATATAATCATTAGATTGCTAGTATCAGAACCAAGATTAAAATTCAATTCTTTAGGATACCAAATTCAGGTTTTTTCCCACTACAAATCACCTTTATAACACTTTGGTATAAAAGTTTGGTAAGAAAATTCTTTGACTAACAATGCTCTGATTATTTCTCTCTAGTGGGGCATATCTAGGGAGCCACATACTCACAAAAGGCATTCTCCACTCTCAGGGAGGATGTTGAGCATAAAGAACCAATAGAAGAGAGATTTCCTAACAAGGTTCTCTAGAAGATCCCATTTGTGTATGCTATTGTGCTGATTCCACCAAGGCACAGAATTCAGAACTTGCCTAATAATTTATGCAGAATACACAAAAGGAGATAAACCTAGTCCTCTGTAGGGTTAAAGAAAAAAGAGTGAATGAATAGTGCATATTGTCTGGAATGTTACATGAATCTGGATGAGTAGCTTGTTGAGGTAATCCAACAGTATTTTATCTTGGAAAAGCACTACAGATAAAGATTTAAATGGACCCAGAATTAGAGAGGAAAAGAGCTGACCAGACCATATTTGAGAATTTGGACATTCTTTTCAATGATCCCAAACTAACCTTTGCCATAAAGTTTATATTTTTAGTTTCTATGTTGTCCTGTTAATGATATCTGTTCATGAATGATAAAACACCAAATTCTCAGAAAAATGAAATTTTTCAGTTGCCCAAAGGAAAGATGCCTGGTGATTATAAATAGGCTACAACATATTATGAAAAATAATTTCACCTGAGAAGTGGTAGGAACTTAATTTAGAGCAGAAAGAGACCTGGATTTGATATCCTAGAGACCTAGTTTTCCATATTCATTCTGAGTCCCTTGACTCACTTTTCAAAGAGGCCCATTCACTGAATGGACATTACCTCACTCTAAGTGAGTACCAGAAAAGGCCTTAGCCTAAAATGGCCAAGGTCTCCCATTGCATCCCAGGCCATCTCCAGTCATCCTGATGAATAGATGGTCCCCTGATCACTGGATCCAGATGGCTCTGGAGGAGAAAGTGAGGCTGGTGACCTTGCACAGCCTCCCTCATTCAAATCAAAGTCAACTGCAAGTCATGTCATCATTTCCTCTTGGAAAATAAAGGACAAAACCAACAACCATCACCACCTGAGTTTTGGAGCTTAGGGGTCTTAGGGCTAATCCTTTTGCTTCCCAGCATCCCAGTTTCCTGAGGGGATTGTTCTAGATGAGCTTAATTTTCCCTTTTATTCCTAAATCCTATAATCCCCAATGTGACAAAAAAAAAAGTTAGTCTGATAGTATGATCATTTAGTAAAAGCAAGAGATAAAAGATATTCTAGGTGTTGTACTGGTAGTCAATGGTTATTAAGAGCCACAGAATCTTCAGAGGCTCCCTAGAGCCTGCAGCGTAAAAGACAAACTCCTCATCTTGGCATTATAACCTCTTCACAATCTGATAATGGCCAAGTATTCAGTCCTCCTTCATATTATTCCCCTCCACAGAATTTGTATTCCAGCCAAACTGACCTTCTTAATGGTCCCTAAACTCAGTATTCCATCACTCACTCCTTTGCTTTTGTACAGACTATATATCATGTTTGGACTCTAGCCCATGCTTACCTCCTCCTCTTAGACTGCTTCGCTTCTGTTAAAGCTCCGCTCATGGCCCATATCCTACAGGAAGTCTTTTCTGATCCTCTTATTTATTGGCATACTCTCCCTCCAGGAATTATCTCTTGTTTCCTTTTCTCTGTACATGTTGTACCTCTAAAAATTATTCTTGTATTTCCAGCACAGGATCTAGACATGGTAGACTTCTATTTAACAAACTATCATTGAACTGAATTAAGTAGATCCTATCTGGAAGATTTATAGGACAGCATTGCTAAGAATGATGATTAAGAAGTTCCTTCATATTATATGCTTTGAATTTATTTGCTTGTGAACATGTTGTATCTTTCTTCCCTTCACAGACTCTTGCCTTCATAGCTCCCTGAGGGCAAGAACTGCATTATTTTTGTCTTGGTACTCTCAGTACCCTGCATGATGCCCTGTATAATATTGGCATTTGATAAACATTTGCTCAGTTGAATTCAAGGCAAAGATAAGTTGTAATCTGCTCCTCTGGAAGGAGTGAGAATCCACACTTTGAGATCATACATCCATAAAAATGTTATCATTATGGTCTTACACCTTGGATTTTCAGCTTGTCTTGAATACCAAGATCCTATAGCTTTTCTTCTTGCTGGTGATATATTCCCAGATATTGTAGCCAGAGACACATTTGGGTCTGAAATTCAACCCCAAACCTAGTAATGTTTCAATGATTCCCTCGTTAATTGGAACTTCTGAAAATTCATCATCAAAAGTTGTGAGAAGTCAGAAAAGGATAGAATTAATCACACTGATGATAAGGATGGGGGATCTGTGTTAATGTGTATTATGGATATGGTCCAAACTCTTGAATAGATTTTCATTAATGCTTCTTTCTTGAGAAAGGAACTGAAAAAAAATAAAAATAAAAAGGAATCCTCAGCTTCTCTGGTGTTAAATTCTTATCCAGACCATAACCTGCATTCAGTTGGTTACTCTCTTGCTTGCTCTTTTATTTCTTTTTCCATTTTGTTAGTGTCCTGATATTATCTGGACACAGTCTTGTTCCAATTAATTTTATGTCCATAAATATTTAGACTGAATAGAAAAAGTGTCAAGGTTGTGAGGAATCTGTCCCATTGGTGATTAGCCCATTCTCTTTGCTACCACTTCAGACTCAGAGTTTACATAATGAAAAAATATATACACACAGAAATATACATATATATATGTATACACACACATACATATGTGTAATAGCTTATAATTGACAGTCAATTAACATGCACCAACCCCTTAGAAAATCTCTGTCTTTCTCTGTCTCCCTCTGTCTTTCTCTGTCTCTGTCTCTGTCTCTGTCTCTCTTTCTCTCTCTCTCTGTCTCTCTCTTTCTACCCCCCATCCCCTCTCATTTTCCTTCTCTATCTCTATCTCTCTCCATAATATTATACTCTCTTAATTATAGGTACAATCTACTCTTGGTAACATTAAGAAGGTAAACTGACCTTTTGTCACCATTGAGTAAAGTACAAGGAGTGCAAAATCAAACCCCAAACATGTATACATCAACTATTGTACATGGGATAGCAGTATACTGATGAGTAAGGGATAAGACTCAAAAATAACTCTAATATAGAACATGACAAGATAAGTGCATTACAAAGGTGCAAACTAAGTGCTATGTCAGTTTCAAGAGAGGTAGGTAATTTCCTACTAGGAAATTAGGGAAGTATTCCTGGAAGTGGTGATATTTGATTTGGTCTTTAAAGAATGGGTATAAATGGGGCAGCTAGGTGGTACAGTGAATAGAGTGCCAGCCCTGGAGTCAAGAGGACCTGAGTTCAAATTTGACCTCATATACTTAAAACTGGCAATGTGACCTTGAGCAAGCCACTTAGCTCCTATTGCCCTGCCTTCCCCCCTCCAAAAAGCAAGAAAAAAAAAATGGGTAAAAATTCAATAGGTGAAATAGGAAAAAGACAGTGTCTCACCCTTAAGGAATGACATTAAAAAAAGCATGCAGGTGGAAGGACCAGGGGTAGGCTGGAACAGGAAGTAGGCCAATTTTGCTGGAGCACAGAGTAAACAGATAGTGCTATTATGAGTAAAGGTCAGAAAAAGATGGTGCTCAGTTTTAGTGAGCTTTGATTGATAGGGAAGGGATTTTGAGTGGTGCTTGGAGGGATTATAAAGCCACTGCAAAGTGATGCATTGAATGCCAATGTATTCACTCATATTTCTGTTTCTCTCCCCATTTCCTCTCTCCCTCACCTCCCTGTCCTCTTTCTCCACATGTATATACACATTTATTTTTCTATCTATTTGTTTGTTCAGGAGAAAAGTGTTAGGAATAGATCCCTACATAAGAGAGATAATTTTGAAATAAATATGCAAATATGAGTCAAAGTGGGAAGACTAAGAAATTGTTGCAAAATTCCAAGAGGGTGATAATGAGTGCCTGTATTATTGTGCATATAGTAGGATTAGAGAGGAGAAGACGAATGTAAATGATGTTTCAGAGCTGGAATCAGCAGGATTCCATGACAAATAAAGGAAAGAAAAGTTTAAAAGCCCATGAGAGACCATGCGAATGATGGTACCTACCACAGACAGAAACAACCCAGTCAGAAAGAGAAGTAAGATTATAGTGAAAAGAAAAAAGAAAACAAAAAACCAAAACATGTTGAGTTTGAAAGGTTTGTGATATATCCAGGCGAAGATCATGGTCATAGGCTCAGAAGAGAGACCGTGACTTGAAAAATAGATCTGGGAATCATCTACATGGAAGATACAATTGAGTCTATGGAAATAAGTAGGATTTTCAAGGGAGAAAGTCCTAACAAAATTGAGTATGATAGAGTGATCCTGTGTAGAAAGTCTGTTTGAATTTGTTGAGGTGACTTGGTCCTGTCCTGTAGGGTTCATATAAAACCAGCAAGCATTCTAGCACCTGGGAGCTTAGTGTTGAAAGCCATTCTAGCCATAAGCATGGGAAGGAATGGCATGAGGGAAGAGGAGTATGTAAGCTTCTTCCCTCTCCTTCCCTCCCCACATTGGCCAGAGGAGAACCTTGTCAACTTCAAAGGGTCAAGAGAATTTTAAACTTCACATTGCCAGCCTAGCAGCATCCTAGGAACAACTGTTGGCAGTGCCTGTATTAGGAGCCAAAGACAAACTAGCTAGTCACACTGAAAAAAGGCAGCTTCAAGACATTACAGGGAGCCTAGAAGAAAACCTGTAATTGACCTAGGGAGGTTATGCTACCTGGATACCTCAAAAAAGGGAGAAAAAGACTTTCAAGAACTAAGAGCTGTGTTTCCTCTTTGCTACACATGCTAAGTCTGAGCCCACTTTTCTGAGGACTCCGTAGGTATATGTGGAAAATGGTACCACAGACTTCTGGTGTTTTATACCAACTATTCTTACTATAGGACCTTGGTAAATACCTCTATGGGGCAGTTAGGTAGTACAGTGGGTAGAGTATCAGGCTTAAAATTAGGAACACTCATTTTCCTTAATTCACATCTGGCCTCAGACACTAGTTGTGTGACCCTAGGCAAGCCATTTAACCCTACCTGCCTCAGTTTCCTCATCTGTAAAATGAGTTGGAGAAGGAAATGGTAAACCACTTCAATATCTTTGCCAAAAAGCCCCAATTGGTGATTGAACAACAATAAGAACAACAACACGATGCCCCTGTATAAAGGTAATTAAGTCTGCCTGACTTCATCAAGGAGCAGTTAGGTGGCACATTAGAACACTGGGCTTGGAATCAGGAAGACTCATCTTTCTGAGTTCAAATCTTGCCTCAGACATTTACTAGCTGTGTGACCTTGGGCAAGTCACTGAGTTCCTCAACTGTAAAATGAACCAAAGAAGAAAACAGTAAACCAGTTTTTGCCAGGAAAATCCCAAATGAGATCATGAAGAGCTGAACTGAACAACAACAACGAATTTTAGCAGCCAATAATCATGGAGGGGGAACAGATCAGTGTGGGCTCAAGGACTATAGCACTAGAAAGAGTCCCCTTGCTTCACCCCCTCTGCCACCCTTGTACCTCAGAGCAAACCCTCGAACCCTGAGGAGGATATAGTGGCCACCCTTTGGAGACCTGACGTACTAGTATAATTGGAAGCTGGAGAGTAGCTCCAGAGCATTTGTATTTAAGTAAACAAAGATGAAAGGATTTAAGATATATGAAAGATGCCACTTCTCTGTAGGAAGGTCCTGGAAGAGGAGGAAGAGAAGAGGGCAAGGATCCAGAGGGATCATTCATAGCGTCTGGTCCCCTTTGTCACCACCAGAAGTATTAACTAGCCTAATTATTCACTTTTGTAAGAGCCAAAGGTAATTCAGGGTAAAACCTATGGCCTTTTCTTACTTAGTACTGTGCTCTGAATGAGTATTTATTTATTCATTGTCTCTGTCTCTGCCTCTCTCTCTGTTTCTCTCTTTCAGAGGCAATTGGGGTTAAGTGATTTACACAGGATAAGCAGCCTTCTAAAGTTAGATTTGAACTCAGGTCCTCCTTATTCCAGGACTGGTGCTCTATCTATTGTGCCTCCTAGCTGGCCCTAAATGAGTATTCTCAAAGGAACTCTTGTTGCCCGCTCTCAATTTTATTCACAATCCTAGAATCCACCATCTTACATTCCTTACCTTTCTGGCCCAAGTAACACCATTCTAAGGGGGATGGCCTGGTACAGTGGGAAAAAAGTATTGACTCTAGAATTAAAGAACCTAGGTTTGAATCCTAGCTCTGCCATTTAGCTAACTGTGTGACTGTTTATCAAGTCACTTCATTTCCCTGGGTCTCAGTTACCTTTTGAGGTCTAGATCTGTGAACATCTTAAACGTTTTCCTTTGTGGAAACAGAAGACACACACTAGATACTCGTGGAGAGGCTCCTGATTAATCTCATATTTAGCACTCCTCAAATGCTGGGTGACAAAATGTGCTCACTTATTTTAGTTGTTTCTACTTTTATGATGGACTAGAATGACAAATTTTCTTCACTAGCATCTTTAATCAAAAGAATCCTGTTGATGGCCAAATGGTAGGAACCAACCAAAGAATCATAGTCTCTCTGAGCTGAAAGGGATTTAGAGGGCATTAATTACAATTCCATCCTACCATCACACCCACCATAACAAAAACAACCTGACAAGTGGTCAACCAGCCTCTTCTGGAAGGCCTTTAGCAATGGGGATTCATCATCTCCTGAAGCAATCCATTCTACTTTTAGGCAGATGTTGTAGCTGGGTTAAAGAGATGTGTATTTTGCCAACCAGGACTTCACTAGAAATCCTTTTATGCTTGTTTGTTCCTTAAGCTCAGCAAATAACTACAATTTTGTCTTCTATATTTTATCATTTAGCTCTTGATTTTTTTTTTAAAGGATTCTTGCTTTCAGCATGGAAATTGTGAATGTCAGTGAATCCTAGACTTTGAATGGCCTATTTGTGAATTTGACCTCTTTAGATGCCACATCACCACATTCCTTTTTCAATTTCATGTATCCAACTTCAGGGACAAGAACTGAAATTGAGTTACAGTTGGTCAGTCTCTTTTTCTCCATTTTACAAAGTTCTTAGCTCCAAACCGAACTGCTTCTGGGAAAAGCAAACAAAAAGTGAAGAAGGAGTCTTAATTACAAAGCAATGCTAATCTTCCTTTCTTTATATCTACATCCCTTGTCCATTTATTCCTTTTTTATGTCTAGCCTCCTAAATTTAAATATTTCTCCAGATTAGCACATTTGACAACCTGCCAAAGACAGCTCACGTGAGTTGTCAAACACTGCTTTCAGAATGGTATTTTGACAAAGTTGACATTTTTACTAACTTTCTGCCCTCTTTCATTGAACTCTGTTTCTCAGGACTCTTTTTCTTTGTTATTTACATATTTGTTTCATATTCAAGAATGATGCCAGCGTTACTGCTTTGAAGCTGGGAGCCATCCATCTGTCTTGGTCTTTGATGCAGATGGATGGATAGAAAGATTAGTCTTCCTCATTAATGTACTGCTCCTCCTTTTTTTCCTTAATATTCAGCACAGGGACTTGAGCTCAAGCTCTGAACTAAACAAAGACTTTTTTTTTTGTTTTCCCTCACTAAGTCACAAGTAATGGATTGGTGCTCTCTGATCAGTGTGTCTGCAGTCAGGATAGTATAATACTCTGGAAGAAGACATATATATTCAATGAAACTTTAGGTGTTCCAGGAGAAAGGATAGAGACAGTATCTTAAAGAAGTATCCAAAATAATATCATTGGCATTAAGCAAATAAGACCAGAAGACACAGAAAATTCATTTATCTTTAACATTATTTCTGGCCTTTATGTAGCTGTGGAAGTTCTGCTCAAACTTCAGCAGTATTAACAGTGGGACCCCAAGATACTGAGGAGCTTCCTTGACAGTTGACAGTAGGAATCTCTAACTTCCTGGTGAGGAGGACCTTGAAACACTGGCAAGATGGAGAGTGGGACATGATGGTGCCTGCCATTCCATACAATTACTGACTGTGTAGATAAATACTGAATTTGTAGTCAGAAGAACTGAATTCAAATTTTAGGTCTGTTACTTCCTCCAAGAACCAGGAATCATAGATGGATACTACTGAACATTCTTGGCTCTCTGATTCTTCATCATGTAGCCAATAATGAATTTAGTTTGGCATAATCAAGGTTTTCTCCTTCCCTCCTCTTTTGTCCTGCTCCTACCCCCTCCACCATCTGCCCCTCTTCCCCATTCTAGACATATTGGAATAAATGCCCAGGAACTGTAAGGAGGGAACTTGATTTACACTTGGTTTAGGCAGAGCTATAGAGGATATTCTTGAGTCAAGAACTCAGACAGTTCTGCCTCTGGTGTCTCTGGAAATGAGAGAATGGGGGCTATAAGAAGAAAAAAAACCCATCTATTAGAGCCTTCACTCAAACCATCTATTCCCTATTTAGAAAAGAGTTCTATCCAGAAGCAAAGGATAGGGGAATGAGGTCCTGGGGACCAACTCTATATAATGCTCACAGCCATTCCCCTGACCAGCCTATCATTTGTTGGCCCAAGTGACGCAGTCATGGGGCCTTCTGATCTTGTTTTTTTGCTTTATGGCATTTGAAACAATCTCTGAGGGAACATGGTAAGAGAAAGCAAGAGAGGGATGTTGAGCAGATCCATCTTCTCCCTGTCAGTGTGCATAAACATGAACTAATATGGGGCTAGTATGGACAGCATCAATGTCGGGTTTATGCATAGCTTGTCCTGGAAGTCCTGGGAAGGATAAATAAAGCTACCTGCCTGGGGAGAGAGGGACTACCCTGCCCCCCTTGCTTCCTCAGTCCCCTTGTTCTATGTCAAATTGCTTTGTTTTGTGAGTCCTGATACAAACTTTGACATGCCCTGCACCAAAAGTCTCCCACAGAGAGCACCATCAGGAAGGGGCCCATTTCAAGGGACTACTTGCCTGCAGACACTCTAATTATTTTCTTGAAACATCACATATTGTATCTTGGACCATAGGCCTTAAGGTCATAATTCAGACACTGGGATAAGAACATATTTATAGCTGAGTGCTAGGCCTGTTTGCTTAAGATTATGTCCATGGCGAATTACTGGAATGTTCCATTTTTCTTTTTGTAAATAGATATGCAACTATATATCCATACACACATATGTATCTATAGAATATGAGAGATGTGCAAATATATACATTAAAAACAAATATCTAGTTGTAAGAACAATTTGAGCAGGGAAGAGTTTACGTGTATGTGTGTATGCATGTATGCATGTATGCATGTATGTGATGATTGATCCCTAATTTATTTATTTTGTAAGTTCAGGTTTGGGGGCTTCTTTCCTCCCTGAATTTGGAATATTTCTGTTCTTAGAACCTTGATTTGTAATACTATAACACAAATATGATAGGCAGCTTGGTGTACTGCATAGAAAGCTAACCCTAGAACATTGCTCTTAGCAATACAGGATACAGAAGCACCCGCTGCTTTTCCTTTTTGAGCCAGAGGTGGCAGCCACAAGCAACAAGCTTTTTGAGAACCAGACCTTATGAAAAACTTACCTTTTCTCCACCTCTAGGTGGCGCTGCAGGGCAATATGAATCTCTTGGCCAATGAAATCCATTCTCTCCCACCAATTAGGAATCACTCAGCTGAAGCCTTACCTTTGTTGTTATGCAGTCCTGTCCTATTCTCTACAACCCCATTTGGGGTTTTCTTGGCAAAGAAACTGGAGTGGTTTGCCATTTCCTTTTCCAGTCCATTTTATAGATGAGGAAACTGAGGCAAACAGGGTTAAGTGACTTGCTGAGGGCCACACAGCTATCAAACATCTGAGGCTGAATTTGAACACAGGAAGATGAGTCAGTCTCCCTGACTCAGGGTTCAGCATTTTAGCCATTGCTCCACCTAGGGGCCGGAAGCCTCACTAACTACTTCTATTTTCTATTCTTCCATTGGAGTGGCTATTCAGTCCCTCTATTGAGTTGATATTCTCAGGGAGTTACTTTTCTTTGGTTACTGCTGTAGGAGCTGCAGTCTGGTGGCTTAAATGAAAACTCTGTGACTTGGTTATTCACCTTTAACTTAAAAAGCCACAGCTCCCTAAATTTTTTTCTCTTTGACAATCCTTTTTCAATAATAACTCAGTCTCTAAATGTTTATAGGTTTCCTCATTTTCTTAGTTTTACGCTATTTGGTCATAAAACATGTATGTATACAAACATATGTGTGTATATATATGTATATATGTGTATATATATATATATATATACACTAATTATGTATCAGCTTATATATGTGAACAT
>CM053581.1:265309356-265335711 GCA_028627135.1 Pseudochirops cupreus | reverse complement strand
TAATTGATCAAGCCACTGTTAGGGAAACAGAAGGTATGAACTCTTGTCTCCTGTTACTGATGTAACAGGAAGGAGTTGGCTGAAACAGGAAGCTAATGCTGTGCCTATATAAGAAAAGCCCCAGAGAGGCACAGTTAGAATTTCTTCTAACAAGAACCTGGTGGCAGAAGCTGTTCAGCTGGTGAGAGAGAGAGTTTCTCTCAGTAGCATCTGGAGCCTGGGCTGCTACTGCTGGGCTAAGAACTGAATCAGAATTTTCTTCGAACAAGAATCGTGGAGACTGAAGTTGCTGCTGCCAGGAAGGCTGGAAAGGAAAGCCCCACCTAGACTGGAGAAAACAATTTTGATTTTGAAAACCTGGGAGGAGTAATTTTGATTCTGGGAGCCAGCTGAGATTTCTTCTGTGTCCTAGGGTCAGCCGAACTGCCAGAGGACTGAGGAAGCATGGCTGTGGTGCCGGTATCCTGTGTGTCTGTTTTGATGTTGTTTTGCCAGATTTGTCTGCTGGTGAAGGACAATGCTGTTGTTGCAGAGGTCCTGGAACCTTGCTGTTGGCTCAGAAGCCCCAAAGAAGGATTTTCTTGTTGTACATTTACAGAAATCCTGGAAGAGGGTCTTGTTGATGTTTTCAGGGGTCCTGAGACTGTTCTGCAGGCAGAGAATGAATTGATAAGGACACTGGCAATGAAAATTGCACCTTTGTTAAGCTTTGTTTCCCCAGAAACAAAGATTGCTGACAACTTGCCTCAGGTCAAGATGAAGAAAAGACCTCTACTTGGGTGTTGAATGCTGTGATGATAACATGGTTTACTAGTGACCTAGGGGTGGAGGGTTTGTGTATTTTCTAATGATTGTACTTGGTGATTAGTTATGCTTAGTAATTGATTGCTGAATAAGTGCTGATTGAGTTAACTTAGTTGCCCCATGAGTGAAAGACTGACTATTGTACTATGAGATGACTAGGCAAACCTCCTTAAGGATACCAGATGATTGTTCTTTGTTCTAAATATTGTGACCACTTTGGTGGAAACTATGTGTCCATTTTAATGATAAGCTGTTGTGAATACCATATTGTGATTTTCTGTGATAAGTTGTAATATTGTGAATGCTGTACCTTGATTTTCTGTGAATGTTTTGCTTTGATTTGTTATGGAATAAATAAAGTGTTTACTATACTGTGTAATCAGAACCTTAAAAGCTGTTCACAGTAGCATTTTTTTGGAAAGCTGTTCATGCATGGCATTACATCATCTACCCATCCATCTACATTAGCTGCAGGTACCCGTTATGCCTTGTCTTAAGGCTCCAACAAAGCAGTCTATCTCTCTGATGTTCTTGAAACTGTTTCTTCACTCTCTGGTTTTTCATGAATGAAACATTGCTCTAACTCTTTATAATGTTAAACTGATTCCATACAAACAAGACATCAATACACACTGTTAACAAAAAGATCCAAGTCCTCAAATCCTCACCACAGCTCCTTTTCCCTCCCAAACTGGCCAAAATCCCATCTGAAAGTTATGGTAGTTTTTATACACATATTTTAGCAGTTTATAGTGAAACAAAGTTCTCTTTTCTCCTTGTATTAGGTGTCAAAATCATTGACAGCAGTGTCACTATCCTATATATTTTGACAATAAATCTCTTTCTTTGCACATAAATGCTTTTCCTGGCTTTTCATCATTAACTATTTTTTTTTAATGAAAGAGGCCTTAAAGACACAGGTTACCTTGTTAGCCATGGAGGCAACTTAAAGGGAGCTTGGCTTTAAATGCATGTCCATCACTTGGTGCCCTAGAGTCAACCTTAGGGAGAACATATGTGGTCTTTTCTCTGGTAAAAATCTAAAGTGAACCAAATGGTGAGAACTGACTTCAAACCAGTTCAGTTTACCAGGTAAAATTTAACAAAGAATATTTGCAAGTGCTAGAACATTTCTTGCCATATTTACTTGCAGAATGATTTCAATGAATTGCTAGCTTCACACTTTCAGATGGAGAAACAGGTGTGATAGAGATGGAATCACGCATCTGCCAATCCTGAAATCCTGTGTTGCAAACTCTTATTCAAGCTTCTATCAACCAGTTGATAGATATTCCAGTTCTCTTGTTACTTTTGATCACTTGTTTATATTTATTCTTGTTAGCACTCCTAAACCAGAATAAAGAATAAAGGGAGAGAAGATTCAGGAAGTGCAGTGAGGTGGGAGGCAAGAAAATACAGTCGGTTGACAAGAATTTATTAAGAACCTACCCTATTCTAGATACTGTGTTAAGTTCTGTGTATAGAAAGAAGGGCAAAGGACTCCCAAGTAGAGATGGGAGAAATACTATGGCACAACAATGTACAAGCAAGCTACATACAGAATAAATCGGAAAAAAATCAATAGAGGAAAGGTACTAGAATTAAGGGGTGGGCAAAAAGGCTTTCTGCAGAAGGTAGGATTTTTGCTGGGACTAGAAGGAAGCCATGGAAAGCTTCTTTCTAGCGACCTTGTTGAGGAGGAAGGGAAGAACCAGACCACCGGCAGTTTTAGACAAGTAACTGTAGGTAAATAACATCACCTGTCTGGTCTCACTTTCCTCCTTGATAAAGTGGGGAGATTGGAGTGCCTACCATGTGTCAGGAACACACACACACACACACACACACACACACACACACACACACCCACGAGCATCTGTCTCTATCTCTCTCATTATAGTTAGAGATAGGTATAGATAATTATATTGCTAAAGACAGTTTTATATGGATAGTCTTACGTATATAAAATTATCTATAACACTGCCTATATCTATGTATCTATGTATCTATCTATCTATCTATATTCTAAGAGATAGTGATGAAGAGGAAAAAAATTATAAGAACAAAAGACAACCTGTACAAATTCATTCAACCTGTACAAGCAGGAAATAGAATGGCATGAATGAGGTACAAGACAGGCCAGGATGACTTGAAATATGGAATGCATGGGGAAAAATAAAGTGAAGTCAGTCATGAAATAAAGGTTAGGGCCAGCTATGAATAACTCTACATTCTAGACAGAGGGGTTTTTTATGTTTTTTAAAAAAATTTTTCCATAGGGTTATAGATAGCCACTAAAGCAAGGTGTGGCCTGTGCTTTAGTGATATCAGCTTGACAACAATTGGGAGGGGTAGATTGGAAAGTGGAGCAACTGAAGGTAGAAAACCAATTGAGAGCTCTTGGAGTAGAACAAGTGAAAGATGATAAAAGGCTAAACTGGGGTGGTGGGATGAGGATGTGAGTAGAGAAATGGATGGATGTAATAGATTGCATGTATAGAAACAACAGGACATAGCAACTGATTGGACTTTGGGGTGGTGGAAAAGAATGGTCAAGAATGACCAACCTTGGTAACTAGAAGGATTTTGGTGCTTGTGACAGAAATAGGGACATTATAAAGATGCATAGGTTTTAGAGGGAAAATACTGTATGCTAATTTGAGGATATTAAGTTTAAGATGCCAATGGTACAAATAGGTGGAGATGTTTAGGAAGCAGATAGTGAGCCAAGACTGGTTTTCAGGAGAGAAGTGAGGGCTTAGACATGTATATTTGGGGCTTACCTACATAGAGATGGTAATGTAATCTGTGAGGCCTGATTAGATTAGCAAGAAATAGAATATGTCTTTATCTTTTTCTCTATTAAGAGAGAAGAAAAGAGGGGAGAACTTATGATAGAGTCACACTTACACAAAGGGAGTGGGGCCCTGATAATGCTCCAAGAAAGGAGATCAACAATGAGCAGTCTGGGAGGTTGGAGGAAACCTGGGAGAGAATGGTGTCACACAAATGGAGGGAAAAGAATATTCAGAAGGAGGGAGAGGCAGTAGGGTGGTCAATGTCAAATATTTCATAGAGTTGAAAAAAAAAAAGATGAGAAGTAAGAAAAAGTCATTGGTAAATGAAAAACCATTAATAAACCTGGAGAGAACAGTTTCAATTGAGTGTTGGGGTCAAAAGCCAGATTATAAAACAGTGATTCTTAACCTTCCTAATGCCATGATCCTTTAATACTCATATGTGGGTATATTTGCATGTGAGCAGACCCGCCTGGAGATGGATAGATGAGCAGGTGTCTCTATACCTAAGACCATGGGAAATATGTGTTTTCCGATGGCCTTAGGCGACCCCAGTGAAAGGGTCATTCGACCCCCAAAGGGATCACGACCCACAGGTTGAGAACTGCTGTTATAAAGGATTAAGAAATCTGAAGATGTGCTTGTTATATTCTGTATTCTATGCTCTCCTACATCTCTGATATTGTGTTTTAAGATTCCTTCCAGGTCTCACCTTCTTTGTTATAAGGCCTTATCTATTTCTGACAGTATAGATTTCAAGGTATCTAACATTTTAGAAATCTCAAGGAACAAGTGTTCTTCATTCAAAATTCTGTTCAGGATGGTGATTAATCCACTTAATAGTCTAAGATTTTTAGATTATCTATGTTTAGGCTTATATTTTAAATTTATGTCACCAGGGATGATTCAGTTCCCTATTACTCTGAAAAGCTTTAGTCTTTACAATTTTGAGGCTGGTCTCTATGTCCTTAAAAGAATCATAGCCCATGACATATCCCAAGAGTTGTCCGCAAAAATGACCAGTAAAATATGTACTTTGTTTCACAGATCAAGGAGGTTACAAGAATCAGACTCTTTCTTGAGGTCCAAATCAAAACATGTTTTTTGATATCTTTTTTTCTCCCAGGGGGTATTGCTGTCCTCCTCAAGGTGCCAGGTTTTTGTTTTGTTTTTTTGACATTTTACTCACATTTCTTTTCAGTTAGACTACATAGAAAAACTCATTTTTCTCCCACAATGCAAGATTAATTAAGTTCGCCAATTACTCTAGAAGTTTTAAAAATTGATTTCATTTACACCTCATCTCCCATTTTATGTGTATAGGGATGCTGATGCTGATTCCTCAACTCCCATGGAATGACTATTTCATCAAGCAGTTTTCTTTAGTGTTGTTAACTAGGTTCAATCTGATTTGTTTCCAAAATTATTTCTTGGGCACCCGCTGTGGGCTCATCATTACACTAAGTGTTAGAGAGGAATGCAAAGAAGTAGAAACCATTGTTCCTCCCCTTGAGTAGCCTTCTATCTAGCTGGGGACAAAAGGAATATCAACATGAAACTACAATAAATGATATGCGACAGTACATGATAAAGGAATGAATGAAGTCTAAGTGCTTGCTATTGGCGAAGTCCTTTGCTGAGGTTACCAAAAAAAAAAGGGGGGGGGGGAACTGTTCCTGTTCTCAAGGAGCTCACATTCTAATAAGGGAGACAATACCTATGAAGAATTTCAGCTGTATAAAGAGAAAAATGCATTTCTGATGCTGAACTATTTGGGTCAAACAACTTGGTGACAGAAACTTTCCTTTTTGGGTCTTCAATAGTTATGGTTGTGGTACCTACAGAAATACTTGCTAGGTTGCATTTCCTCAGGAGTTGTTTTCCAGGATGATTGATGGCTATGGACCCTGGATTGCTACTCCAAAAGCTGTTGGATAAAGTCCTTGATAAGGAGAATGTATAAAAATTGCCATAGGCATTCAGAGGAGGAAGAGATTCCTATGAGCCAATGATGACCAAGGACGGCTTCCAAGAGAAGATGAAACTTAAGCTGTGGCTTGTTAAGAGAGAATCTACAAAGCTTAGGGTAGGGTCACACACACAGATGATATAGTCAATGCTTAACTGCTGATGATTACTTTTTTAGGCTGGACAGTTCATTGAGTTAGTTTGTATCCATCTACATCTATGCCATGGAGAGGCACTGCATTTGGACAATGAGTTGTGTGAATGGAAAAAAAAAAAGGGAACTGATAGAAGAGATGTCGTAGAGGAAGGACTGATGAGGCTTGGCATCTGGTTAGATGTGGGATTTGAAGGAGAGGGCAGGATTGGGGAGTAAAAATTATTCTGAGGTTACTAATGTGGATGACTAGAAGAATAGTCATAGCCTTAGCCAAAGTAGGAGTTTATTAGAGAAGTGGTTTGCACATTGTGATGTGAGAAGGTAATGTCATTCATTTTAGCAGAATTAGAACCAGGAAAATGCTTGCATGTGGGCCAGATTCAGCAGGAGGAGGGGGTAGTACATGATGCAGAGGACTGTCTGCTTTAAGGGCACAAGATGAGAATGTGTGGAAGGTCTGTAATCTGTACTGACTACGAAGGGTTTACTAAATAGCATTGTAATCATGAGTTCGTTTAAATATTTTAAAATGTTCAATGACCTCTGTTAGAGAAAGGGGAAAAGAAAATGAAAAATAAGGTGAAGTTCCTGCTTTGGAGGAATTTGTGAGCTAGACATTCCATATCACAACTGTTCTGTCTTATTCTTGTTGTATATCATCCCCAAATCTCTGCTTTACAGTAGGATTGTTTGTTTGTTTTTTCCTTCTGCCCCTTTGCTTTTTTATAAGGCAATAACAAAGTTAATATAAGGTCTGCCTGGTAGAAGTGATTGCTTGGGGGGCTTTTCCTTATCATCTTTAATGACATCACTTTTTTTCACCTTCATTTTGTAGTATCCAGGGTCTCAGGATGTTCTTACCTTCAGCTACCATAATTCAGATGCAATGGCTCATGAGAATTGTCTCAAGGCAGCAGGTTGGCCAGAGGAAGAAGAACCAGCATGATTAATTCTAAGGAGTCTGGAATTAATGTATTTTCTTTTCTCATTGACAACCATCATGAAAACCACATTGTTTGGGGTGGGAATAGCAAAGAACTTCAAAAGTCTTATTGCAAACAAAGTGGGTAAGGAAATAGATCCTTCTTCTGTATATATACTTGGCCCTAATGCAAAGGAAATGTAATAACAGTTAAAAAAATAAAGCTCTCATTTATATGGTGTTTTACAGTATACAAAGTACTTAAGAGGCCTGGGGGAAAGCAATGCCTTCACAATGATGAAAGGACTTAGTTCCAGCACAACCATTGTCCAAGTGCCCCAGGCTCTGGGTTCACATAGGCTAGGTTTGACTTTGAGTAGTACTGACCCAGCAAATCACTCACTCTCTGTTTCATATTGCCCCTACACAGCATTTTCTCTTGGAATCCAACATCTAGATCTCTATGGATATGGGCAAATGGTTCTCCCAACATCCCATAAAAGAACTCAAGGTAACTGTATCTGTTGGGCAGAGGGCAACTTTTACTTCACACCTCAGAAAAAGAGAAGACTCAAAAGATTCATGGAAGTCCATAAACATTGTAGGGAAAATGTGAAAGATGCACAATAGTTCATAGATAATTAGTAAAATTTTCCCTTCTCTTTGCTGAATCCAGGTTTTCCACCCAGCCAAAAAGTCCTCCGCATTCATCACTACCTCATTATTTGGACTACTTCCATAATGGAGTTGACCTTGGGGCTGCTAGATAGCCAACCCCCTAGCACAATCTCTATTAGGAACTTACACAGACTACTCTGCTACTTCACTGAGGGCTTAGACTCTCCCTCTAATGCAGTGGTTCTCAATCTGCCTAATGCCGTGACCATTTAATACTCATATGTGGGTGTATCTGCATGTGGGCAGACCCTCCTGGAGACAGATAGAGAAGCAGTGTCTTGGTTCCTAAGACCGTTGGAAACATGTGTTTTCCAATGGTCTTAGGTGACCCCTGTGACCCCTGTGAAGGTGTTGTTCGACCCCCCAAAGGGGTCACAACCCACAAGTTGAGAACTGCTGCTCTAATGAAGTGCATTTGGGGATGCTAGACAAGCAACACTCCATGAATTTGGCATGCCCATCTTTTACTACCCAGAGACCCTTGGACAGCTTGGCATTTCCCAGAGCGGGAATATATGTGGGGTTGCAAGGGAGGTAATCATCCTTCCCATAAGATCCACCCTATCTGATCAACTCACTGAAGTAGAAGATTGCTGCATCCAGGTCCTTTGTTCCTTGCCAATGTTCCTTCCCTTAATAGGAAATTCTCTTCCTCTGAATGGAAGATTAGATCACCAAATTCATGAACTTAGGGTTATCTGTAAGGCAATGGTCAGAAAATGTTCATTTCTTCTTTGTTCCCTTCCAAGAACCCCCTTCTAGAGTCATGAGGATGAACCTGCTTCTACCTTTGCATCAGGATGGTCATTAATACTGATATGTTTACCTAATCTTTATGAAAGAAAGGTGGAGGAGAAATTGAAAGGTAGAAAATAGCCCATCAGCCCCCTTTTATAGGGCAACACAAATGGGTGACTTCTCTCATAAAAGTCCATTTTCTTAAGGGATCTAAACCAACCAATTCATCTTGGAGGCAACCCTAGACACTGACTTCATTACATGTCTTTAATTTTCTCAAAAAAAAAATCATTAGTGATTAAGCAAAACAAATTTCCACATTGACAATGTACAAAAGTGTGTCACTCAAAAAATTTATCCTCTCCCCAACAGAATCTGAGCTCTTTGAGGTCAGAGAATATTTCATTTCATTTTTCTCTGTATCTACAGGGGCATCATTAGGCAACCCAATAAATCTTGCCTCTAACTCTTACTCCCTGTGTGATAATGGGTAGGTCATTTGACATACTTCAGAAAACTTCCCTAGGGCTTCTCTAGGTTCTCCTTCTACCTATCTGATTGCTCTTTCTTGGTTTCCAACAAATTGGATTATAATCTTATCCATGGATAGACCCTCTGGGTTCTGTTCTGGTTCTTTTTTCTTTCTTTTTAATTTGGTTTTTTTCCTCTTCTTTTTTGGTTTTGTTTAGTTCTTTTTCTCTTTCCATAATCCTATTGATTTCTATATATACAACTCCCAGGTCCATATATCCAGCCCTATTTTCTGGAATTCTAGTCCTTCATTGACGATTATCTATTATAATATTTTAAGCTGGAGGTCCTATGTATATTCAAAACTCAAGATGTTCAGAACAGAACTCACTGTTTTCTACCCTCCAAACCCTTTTCTTTTTCTAATTTTGCCTGTTTTTGTTATTAAGAGTCTGTCTAGTAACCCAGTGTGTTATCCACAGTAGACCCTTGGTTAATTCTCCTTGGATTGAAAACAACAAAAAAACGGGAGAAGGGAAGAAAAAAGCATTTATATAGTGTCTAATATATGTCAGATATTGTGCTAAGTGCTTTACAGAGATCACAACAAGGTAAGTCTGTGTGCTCCATAGGGAGATGTTTTCAAGTGTCCCAAAAAAAGGCTTAGAATTCTACAAGTTTATTAATTTAATCGAGGAAGGTCCCTTTTAACTTCATCAATGAGGCTTTCTTGACAGGGAACAACTGTGGGTTACAGTTTCCCTTTTTAGTTTACAAAAAGGATTCACTAAGCAAATGAATTGCAGGGGACTTATCCAACCTGTCTAAGATAACAGCCAATTACTGAGCACTTAGAAAGCTTCTTATTCTTTATAATTCACAGGATCTCTGCATGGAACAGCCCTTAAAGATCATTTAGTCCAATTCATTCATGCTATAGTGGAGGCACCTGTGGCCTAGTAGGATTTGACAGCTTGCCCAAGTTCAGATGGGCTCTAAGGAATAGTCACAATTCTATCCCAAGTTTCAAAAATCAATTGTTTCCTTCCTTTACCTATTGGTTCACTGTGTTCACATTTTATTGATGTATTTATTATTCTAACCACCTAGACCTGAAATTTCAGGGTCATCTTCAACTCCTCACCTTCATTTACTCAGCTTATACAATTTGTGGTCACATCTTGTTTCTACACACACAGCATCTCTAGAATATGTTTCTGTCTACTCACATGAACAGAACCTTAATTCAAGCCCTTATGCCCTTTGGCCTAGATGATTGCAATTGCCTTTTAATTGGCCTCCATGTAGTTTTTCTATTCGGATCCATACACCACTTAACTTAAAAAGTGAATGTCCTAAATTGTTGATCTGACCATTCATATATCCTCCACCCCCCCATTGCCTGCTCAATGAGCTCCGGTGTTTCCCTATTTTATCCAAGATCAAATATAAACTCCTTTGTGAGACATTTAGAACTCTCCAAAATCTGGTCCCTTCCTGCCTTTCCATATTTCTTACATTTTACTCTAAGATCTGGCTACAAGGGCTTACTCGTAATTCATTAACATGACACTCCAATGTCCTTGTGCCTTTGTATTTATTCATTGTCCCTCACACCTGGAATGCTTTGCCTCTTCATCTCTTTCTTTAAGCTTTTGTGGCTTCCTTCAAGACTCAGCTCATTCTCCACCTATTCCTGGAAGCCTTTTCTCTTTCATCCTAGGTACTAAAGCCTTCCTCTTCAATATGCCCTCTCTATATTATTATATACCTAGTTTTTAAAATGTTCTCTCTCCTAATAGAATGTAAACTTTCTTTGTACCCCTTGTTGTTATTCAGTCATGTTATTTCGTATCTGACTCTTTGTGACCCCATTTGGGGTTTTCTTAGTAAAGATACTGAAGTGGTTTGCCATTTCCTTCTCCAGCTCATTTACAGATGAGGAAACTGAGGCAAATAGGGTTAAGTGACTTTGCCCAGGGTCACACCACTAGGAAATATCTTGGGCTGGATTTGAACTCAGGAAGAGGAGTTTACTGACCCCAGACCTGGCACTCTATCCACTGAGACTTCTAGTTGCCCCAGCTTCCTAATTACTAGTTCATTTGATTATGAAAGTAGCACTTTAAAGGATCTATATGTGGCAGTACAATGTTAGCTTACACTGCAGTATCAAAAAGGAGGTGAGCCTGGAACACCAAGTAGAAGGCTGTTAAAGAAAAACTTTATTCAATTTCCAGTTTTCTTCTGGACCAGTCCTGGGGTGGGGATGGGGGGAGAAATCTAATGTACAACATAATGCAAAAGGGAGAATAATGGATTAGGAGCAAGGGATTTTGGTTCAAATCCTGGCTCAAACTCATTACCTGTGATCCCCAAGAAATCACTTGTGTCATCTCTGAAACCTCTATTTCCTCATCTGTAAAATGGGAGTAATAATATTTTTCTTATTTATTTCATAGAGCCTTGAGAAGTATTTTGCAAGCTCTCAAGTACTATGGCTATGTAAACTATTATTTTTATTTTCATCATCGTTATCATCATCATCATCATCATCATTCATTTTGAATTGTTGAGTGATACAGGATATCCTCAGAAATCAGTAATGGTGAATGGATGTTCAAAATTTGCTTTTTATTTTTTTGAGGTGGGGGCTGGTAGTGGATATTGGAAGTGGAGTGAAGGGATGGGAGAAAAGGATGGAAATTCAACCTCATACCAAAATAAGCTAAATTTCTCCCAGTGTCTAAATCAATAGAATTGGGAAGGCAGCTCATTCTGAAACAGAATCTCTGTTAAAAACACAAACCTGTACATCACACATTCAATACGCTTAACATCTGGAAGTTTTCAACAGCAAATTGAGAAATTTATTTTTAGCCAAGTCACTCTATTCTTTTGTCATGACTTAGGGATAAATTCCTAGACTTCGGGGTGGGAAAAAGCCAGCTTGTCAGCCTGTTGCACAACCGTAAAAAAAAAAAGAAAAAGAAAAAGAAAAAAAATTCCTCTAAGGTCATTTTCTGAATCCTCCTGCAATCCCATAAATACTTGGGTTCCTAGATGACTAGTCCTCAGGCAAGATGAGTACCAGGCCATCCCTTTTCAAAGGCAGCAGAATGGGTCAATGACGTCACCTCGCTTTGTGTAAGGATAGCTGCTGAGACATCTGTGCACATGATTTATCAGACTGAGTAAAAACACAATAGAGGCTTGTTGCATATACCAGAGCAATGACTTAATGGATCCTTTCATAGGGATATTAAAACAGCTGAGATGTGGCAAAATCCTTAAGATCACATTGTCTTGGTTTATAGTGAAGTAAGAAATTTGCTTGGCCTTTCCCATAAACAGCGGTGTTTGATAACCATTGGCCATATTTTGAAGCATTAAGTATTTGAGAAGTAAGGATTCCAAATGCATTTTGTTGACCTAACTTTATTAGAAATTCTGAGTAACATACAGAACCATATAAATGTGCAGACCTTTTTTTCCCTTCCTTGACTTGATTTCAGGATTGTGGGGAAGGTCTCCTTTAAAAACCACTTCTTACCTCACTAGCTGATAGATGAAATATTAAAGTAGGAAGTTAATTACTTTAGCTTAAGTTGTTTTTTTTTCCTTCCCAAGTAAAATTCAAAATTCCTTAGGAAGCTTCATCAGTCCTTTGTACTAATTCAAAAGTCAGTTATAGATCTTTTTTGAGAAATTTTCTTTTGAAGGAGGAATAGGCAAATACTGAAAATCTGACAGAAGAAGGAAAGCATATCCATGATGTGGGAAAAGGAGACTGTTCTTCCTCTTTGAATCCTGATATATCAGGGTTCTTATCACCTTCTGTCTGGGTGATTTAATAACTGGTCTGCCTACTTTCACTCTCTTCCCTTCTAATTCGTCTTCTACATGCCTGCCAGAGGAATCTCCTTACGCCACTACTTTGGTCATTGCCCATGGTTAAAGAAGAAAAGCCAAGCCCCTTATGGTGTAGCTGAAGAGGAAGTATCTTGCAGGCCTGGGAAATAGCTTGAATGAGTGCACAGAAGCAAGGGCAGGATATGGCCAGAGCATAGGATGTTGGATTGCAGAAGACCTTAAATGCCAAGTCAAGCAAAAAAACCAAACATTTATTATGGGCTTACAATGAGCCAGGCACTGTGCTAACCATTGACACTACAAAGAAAAGTAAAACCAGTCCCTCCTCTGGAGGAGCTCACAGTTTAATGAGGGTAGACAGCATGCAAACAGATACCTACAAAGAAGTAATAGACAGGACAAAGAGGATACAATTTCAAAGTGAAGGCATTGGCATTAAGAAGGACCAGGAAAGGCTTCATGTAGAAGATAGGATTTTAGCTGAGACTTGAAAGAAGCCAGGAGACAGAGATGAGGACAGAGAGCATTCAGGGATGGGGGTCAGTCAGAGAAAATGCCTGGAGGTGACAGATAGGGTACTGTGTGAGAGGAACAGGAAGGAACACATGTCACTGAATTCTAGTGTATGTGGAGAGGAATAAGGTGAAAGATGACTGAAAAGGTAGGAAGGGGTCAAGTTATTAAGAACTTAAAAAGCCAAATAGATTTTATATTTGACCCTAGAGCTAAATTAGATTAATTCAGGCCAGAGTGATTTTGTTCTTGCAATTGCCACTTTCTGTTAATTTAGTTAGTCAATAAACATTCATTAAGCTTCTGTTATTTGCCAGAAATTGTGCTAACCACTGGGGATGCAAAGAAAGGCAAAAGACAGTCCTTGCTCTCAAGTAGATGGCAGTCTACTGAGGAAGACAACATGTAAACAGAAAGCACAAATGAGATATCTCCAGCATAAATTAGAGATAATCAACAGACGGGAGGCATCACCATTAAGGGGGTTCTGAGCAGCTTCCTGTAAAAAGTGGAATTTCATCTGGGATTTGAAGGAAGCCAACTGCAACTGAGAAAAAAGAGCTTTGTAAGCTTTAGAGATAGCCAGTGAAAATGCCCTAAGTCTACTCTTTGAGGGTAATAATAAAGTTCACATATGCAAAGAACTTGCAGTTTACAAAGCACTTTGCAAACTTTCTTTTCTTCTGACTCTCACAACAACCCTGTATGAAAGGTGCAATCTATTTTAAATCCCATTTTAGAGAAAAAACTGAAGCCCGAAGAAGTTGTGTCTTGACCACAGTCAGACAACTGAGGGGGGATCTGAATCCAGGTCTTTGTGACTCTGTGTTCAGAACACTCTACAATGCTGCCTATTTCATGAGAGTGGGAAATACTTTGAGTGTCTGAAGGTGTGATTTGGACGAAGGTGAAGAAATGATGTTCACAACCAAATGAGAAAACCTCAGATAGTCTACTTCCCTTCTGCTGCCAAGACACAGCCAGTGGTGGTAGATTGCTGGGACAGCACAGAGATGCTTGGAACAGGTGAAGAAAGGTGTATTAGCTACTATCCTGAAGAGATCGACAGAGTAGAGAAATGATCCATCACAAAAAAGGTGATGGTCAAAAGGCTATAGGGAAGGATACTCTGAGAAAAGTGCATGGGATACATGCAAGATGGGGGAATGGAAAGGGTCCTGGACTGGAAATCAAGATAGACCTGGATTTGAGTCCCACATTTATCAGACCCATCAATTTACCCAAGTAAATTGACCCAATTTATATATTTTATTTCATTCATTAGGTATTGGATTTTGCACAAGTCTATTAAATTCTCTGATCCTCATTTTCCTTTTCTGAGGAATGAAGTTGCTTATACTTGTACCACCTACTACAGTGGGCAGCTATATATACATGGGGCTCTGTAAACATTGAGGACTGCAGCATCAAGAGTCAGTCAATTACCAAACATTTATTAAGCACTTAGTATGTGTCAGACATTGTGCTAAGTGCTGGGGTACAAACAGAAGCAAACACAGAGTCGATGCTCTTAGGGAGCTTGCATTCTAATGGGAGAGACAAAATATGAATAACAAGGTACATACAAGATACATATAAAATTGATGGAATTGAATCTGAGGGGAAGGCATTAGTTACAGCTTGGAGGACTTGGAAAGGGCTCCTGCAGAGATACAATTTGAGCTGAGTTTTTGTGAAGGGAAGAGAATTCCAGGCATGGGAGACAGCTATTGTGAAGCCAATGGGACAGGAGGTAGAGTTTGTATAGGAAGAGGAAGAATTAAGTAAGTATAACAGGACCACAGTGTTCAGGGAGCAAAGCATTAAGAAAAGTGGAAAAGTAGAAAGGGACCAGGGTATTTAAATGTCAAATCAAGTACTTTTTATTAGATCCTGAAGACAAGAGGATGACACTGGAATTTATTGAAAAGAGGGCTGTTGGGGCAGGATCAATATCTATCAGAGTCCTTCACCTCATCCACAAATAGGTAGGGCTGGTTTTCTGTTTTCCTCTTAAAAGACTAAGGGACTGTCTCCAAGCCTTGACTAACCCAAAGGACTAAGGCTCAAGCTATATTATTGTTGATGTAGCTTCCTGTTGACTTCAGACCATGTTGGTGTGGTTTCCTGGCCATCTAAAGACACCAAAAGGCCCATTTGGTATAGTCTCATATTTGAGAGTCAGTACCGCTTACCCTGATGATCAGATGAGTTTTGTTTTATTATACTTTTTTTCTAATTACATGAAAAGATAGTTTTTATCATTCATTTCTGTAAAAGTTTGAGTTTCAAATTTTTCTCCCTTCCTCCTCCCTATCCAAGACAGCAAGCAATCTGATATAGGTTATACATGTACAATCATGTAAAACATATTTCCATATTAGTCATGTTGTGAAAGAAGAATCAGAATAAAAGGGAAAAACCATGAGAGGAAAAAAGTGAATACAATATGCTTCAATCTACATTCAGAATCTAAAGTTCTTTCTCTAGCTGTGTAGCATTTTCCAACAGATAAGTTTTATCACGGAGGTTATAGGAAGCGTGTCCACCAGAGCTGAGTGCTTTATCCTTGTGGAGTATCTTTCCTAGGTTATTGCTGAATAAATGTCTTTTTGCTAATTGTTAAGTGACCTATACATGTCTCATTTCATTCCAATATTGGATCTGAATTACCAGGGGACCAGTGAAAGTTAGGTCTAGACTACAACAGGTAAGATGGGCAGGTTATGCTACAGGAAATTCACTTTACCAGGACTTATTGGTGTAGGGAGAGGCTTGAGGCAGGGAGAGCAGTTAGGAAGCTAATTAATCTAGCCAGGACATGGTGAGATCCTGAATTAGGGTGAGTATATGAGTGGAGAAAAAGGTATATGACAGATGCTGTGGAGATAGAAATGACAAGATTTGGCAATTGATCAGATATGTGGGGTAAGAGTGAGGATTCCAGGATGACACCGAAGTTGAGAACTTGATTTACTGGAGGGATAGTGGTAGTCTCAACATTGATGTAGAGCAGAGTGTGCAGAACTAGGAATATACTTTATACAATGATGATAACATTATTAAAAGAAAACTTTGAAAGAATTTTAGAACTCTAATCAACCTGATGATAAACTACAAGAATGAAAATAACACTTTCTGACAGAAAGAAAATGAACTGAAAAAGCAGAAAGAGATACATTTTTAAACATGTCTAATAGGGGAATTTGTTTTGCTCAACTTTGTAGTTATATTGAGGGATTTTAAAAAATTTTGCTTAATTGAGTGGTAGTAGGAGGGATAAATTAATAAAAATTGTACATGATTTTTTAAGTTAAGAAGACATAAAAATGGCAAACTTTGGACATGTTGAGTTTGAGATGCCTATGGGTTACCTAGTTTTAAATGAACAAAAGGAAGTTTGTGATGCAGGATTGGAAGACAGAAGTAAAGTTGTGTTCTTGGATATTTGGGTTTTCTTGCTAGCAACAGTCAATAAGCATTTATTAAATACCTACCCTGTGCTAGGTACTGTGCTAAATTCTGGAGATACAAAAAAAAAAAAAAGACACAAGACAATTAAAAAGGCAAAAGACAGTTTCTGTCCCCAAGGAGCTCATGATCTCATAGGGAAATTTGTAAGAGAGGAAACTTTTTGGGAAAATATAATGGATATTGTTTTGGATATGCTGAATTTAGATACCAAAGGCACATATATGTCCAAAAGGCAGTGTAGCTCAGGAGAGAGACTAGAGCTGGGTATATAGAACTGGAAGTCATTTTTAAAGAGATAAGTTTTGAATCCATTGGATATGATGAGACTACCAAAGAAGATAGGAGAAGAGAAGAGGACCCAAACAGCCTTGGGGATACTGCCAATTAATGGGCACCACGTTGTTGAAGAAACAACAAAAGAGACTGAGGAGCAGTCATCCAGGCAAGAGAAGCAGGAGAGAGTAGTATAACAAAAAGATAGAATGGAGTGTGTATTTAGGAGAAGTAATTGATCTATAGTACCAAATACTGCAAAGGGGATAAGAAGGGTGAGTCAGATTGATGTGGAGAGCCAAAATACTTGATCGAGCACTCAGATAATTCCTGGGTGGTCTGCTCCAAAAAAGATATTTTTGGTGATGCGACTTTTTCTTTGAAGCCAGCTCCTGAGAGTATTCTTTGAGACAGCTGCATATGAAAGGAATTACCTGATTACTGATCAAAGGCTCTACCCTAAGATTTTAGTCACTTAGGTGTTAAATCCTCATTAGATTATCTATTCTGTGCTACTTCCAGGATCTGACAGATTATGTAAACCTCCTGTACTAAATGAGTCCCATTCCTTTGTCTCTCTGATCTATAAAAACTTTGTTCAAAGAATAAATAAATGGAGTTCTTCCTTGAACTACTCACATAGCCTGGTTCAGTATTGTTACATCATCACTCACACTTGAGGCTGGCCTTCAAGTGGCCCCCAACAGATTGATTAAATATGGCAATGAAGAGATCATTGATAATTTTGAAGAGAGTAGTTTTGATTGAATGATGACAGTTGTTACTAGGATCTTGGCATATATTGCTTCCATTAAGCCAACCCACTGTTGTTCCCCTGCTTCACATCATATGACATAACCACACATTGGGCTTCTATAGTCTTGTAAAGCTAGTGGCTTTCATATGAACTTGGGGAATCCCTTTAACATTCTTCTACTGAAATCCGCATGAAAGCCACTAACTTTATAGGATTACAGAAGCCCAATGTGTGGTCATATCTTATTTTTCCTCCCTCTCACAATGGCCTCCTAGAAGAGGATATTGAATAGAAGCAGTATAGTGGAGAAAGAACACTGAATTTAAAGTCAGAGATCCTGTGATGTAGTGGAAAGAATACTGATCGTGAAGTCAGAGCTGTTGTTTAGTTGTTTTCAGTCATGTCTGATTCTTTGTGACCCCATTTGGGGTTTTCTTGGCAAAAAGTACTAGAGTGGCTTGCTATTTCCTTCTCCAGTTCATTTTATAGATGAACAGAGGAAAGCAAGATTGAGTGGCTTGCACAGGGTTACCCAGCTAGTAAGTGTCTGTGGCCAGATTTGAACTTAGGAAGATGAGTCTTCCTGACTCCAGGACTGACACTTCATCCACTGTGCCACCTAGCTGCCCATGGAGTCAGACTACCTGGGTTCATAACTATGTGACCTTGGACAAACATATACTCTGAGCCCCAGCTTCCTTATCACTAAAAATGAGATTGTTAGACTAGAAGATGTCTAAGGTCTTTTTCTGTCCCAAACCCTAAGATCATATTTCTTCATTGAGAACATCATGTTATACATCTGGGATGATTCATCTGTAGGGGGATGTCCCTTCTCTTAATAAAATCAGACCCAGTAAAAGAATCCTAAAGATTCACATTTCAGATGAGATTCTCACAGCACACATGGAATGCAGAGGATCCTACTTAAGGGAGTGTGCCCAGATGCTCAAAATCTTTCTATCCTTAATTGATAGGCCATGTTGGGAAGACCTACCAGGAGAATGCCTCTCTAAGGGGTGAATCTTTACCAATAGAGTAGTTCCTCACACTGGCCACATTGATATTAGAAGTTTCTCTTCTCATAGCTATTACTCTCCTGGGGCTGAAATATGCAAGCAAGTTCATTGAAATCTATGGCTTATGGCTGGAAAGGATCTTGGCAATCATCTGGAAATGACAAGCAATTTTCTACTTAATGGAGTTTGAGCAGGATGTTTGGAGGCCCTTGTGAAGCATTTTAGTGGGAACCTTACCACTAAGTTAATGTTTTTCTGATGTCCCTAAAGTATGAAAAATTCTGGCTCCTTTTTCACTCTTAGCTATGGATTGTCCTCAAAATAGAAACACTTGGGATGGGAAAAGAAACTCAGTGGGCAAAACACTCTCAGATGCCCTGAGTGAGACAGAAAAGACAGAGAATAAAGTAGAGATTCTCCCTTGAGCTAAAATACCACCAGGAGAGAGTCATTCTTTACCTCACATCTGTGTCATGTGCTCTTTCCCCTTAGTGTCTGACATTATGTTAAGGCTTTTGACTCTCAACATTCACTGGATCATTTTTTGGTTTGTCTTGCTCAATTTAAATTCTATTCCATTCTTTAGAGGCAAAAGCAGACCCTCCTGATTTGATATCATTGACAGAGCTGCCCTTTGACAATTGTCTCAAAGATGTACAAACGCTCACATTGAGTAGAGCATGGATGAAAATTCAGAAAGGCAGATTTTTGTGACTTGTTGGACAGCCCCAACATCTGCAGATGGTTAGTTCAGAAAGGAGACCATCACCCACTCAAATAAATCTAAGATGTTGGAGGGTGCAAGGAACCAAAAGAAAGAACGGGGCAAAGGGCTATAAACTTCAAAGGAGTGACTGGGGACTTAGACATGTGAGGTTGAAGAAATAAATGCAGAATTCCTGGTATGATGCCGGCTAATAAAAGTGAAGAAAGGCTCCCTTGGTGTGGGATGATGAGGAAGACAGAGGGTATCCTAACTCTGTTCCCCTTGTGCCTCTGCTTATTCCAAGCTTACCCAGACCCTAGGATTATGGGGGGAAATCCTGTTATGAATTTAGACCAAGTTTCAGGTGGTATAGGGGACAAACTTCTAGTGATAAGATCTGGACTTCTAGTGATAAGATCTATTTTTAAATTCTGTTATTTTCATAGCTGTATTGCCTTCAGAAATTCACTTCTCTCTGCTTCATTTTCATTATTTATAAGATGATGGGAGTAGGGACTAGATCATCTCCAAATGTTCTTCCAACTCTAACTCCTATGGTCATATGACACGTCATATGGCCTTTCCAACTCAGATACTTCCCAAAGGAATCCTTGAACCTTGAAGACAGTCTTGAACTCGCCTGTTTCCCTTCTAACCTTCCCCCACCAACTCCAGAGGCATGGAAGGTGATCAGGAGTTAGATCAGATGTCCTGGAGCTACTCTGGACTTCAACAAGTTCTTCAATCCTTGTCAAACCTCTAGCATGAAGAACCCTTCCTGTCCCTTGTATGACCTCCTTTAGAGCCCATAAAATACACTACTTTTGTTTTTCTGTTCCTGTTCTGAATTGTTCTCCCAAAGCCGTGAAGATAGTGTTGTGCTTAGCCCCGGTCAACGCATTTTAGTAATGACATGAATAAAGTGGGAGTCTGATCAGAAACGGAATACAAATATAATTAAAGGAAGTAAGATATGTTCATTAATCACTTGAAGGAAATGGGGATGTTTACCCGGGGGGAAGAGAAGATTTGGAAGAGAAGGGGGATATACTAGCTATCTTCAAGTATCTGTCAACCAGTCAGTCCATAAACAAGCCTTTATTACATTTCTATTATATGTGATGTCCTGAAGATACAAAAAGCAAAAATTAGTCAAGTATGAAAGGGATTAAACTTAGAAGTGGATATTTCAGGAGGTGGTGAGTTTCTCATCTTTGGAGTTCTTCAAGTAGAAACTGACTCTTGTCAGAGATTTTGAAGGATAGATTCACTTAGGGGTTGGAGCTCAAGATATTTCTTTTTTAGTCCCCAGTCATATAGGGGGCTAGGAACCTGTGATTCCCCTTCTGAGTATCCCTGGTATTTGACCATGTGAATCCATTCAAAGGAGTTGGCATCCTTGGCCTATATTGCTAGGTTATGGATGACTTACGAAAGCAGCCCCTTCTTTTAAGAAAGTGAGCCTTTGATTTTTATTTACCGAGCAGTTTGTTGTCTACCACTGTCTGCCAGGTTGTAAATCTTGAAGCTGATTATGTCCTGACAAACTTATCACAGCAGCCAAGGCCTGAGGCTTGTATGCTAGCTAGTTAGTTGCTGTTTCTTAACCAGTTTTTAATTTCCTTGTTAAAAAACAAATCAAAAAGAGAGAGATTTTTCCCCCAAGACATTTCGGACAAAGTACCATTACCTCCAAGGTTAAGCCCTTACCAAACTGGGGGAGGGAGTCAACCCTCTAAACAGATGATTTCCAAGGATGTGGAAAACCCTCATAGTATGATCTCATGGTTATCAGCCACAAGGCAATCCTTTCCTTACTCAGCTCATTCCCTCCCACGATTCTCGTGGGGGAGGTCACAGCTGTATATTTGTCCAGTGAGTTTGCATATGAGATGTGAGGAGGGGTAGAATGTAATGCAATAAGATGAACATCCTGTCTGGACAATGAGCAGCTTGAGATCCCTGAGGGCCAGTCCATGAATACCAGTAAGAAATCCCATATTTCTGGGGGGAAGAGAGGAGAGTGATAGAATTCCAGTGTAGTGCTTAGAGGCTCCTGGAGAGAGTGAGTCAGAAACTCCAGAGCCCAGTGCCCAGAGCTGTCTTTTTCAGGCAGTCATACACAAACTTTCCATGTCTGCAGTTGCCTATGCCCTTGTTGTGGTTATTACCACGCATTCTTGGTGCGTGAACTCGCTGATCCTTACAGATGAGTGCAAGGAAAAGTGATCTGAGCTTGGGGCCCTAAGAGAAGGAAACCATTTCTCTTAAGACCCCATTTGGCTTTCTGAGGCTGAACCTTTATGACCTCTGTTGATGCCATCAGATGTGATTAATATGTGTCCTCATTGTAGTACCTGTTTAATCTATATATTGATGATCTGAGCAGCTGCTTAATTGGCTCACAAAATGATTTTCCTCAAAGGAGTCATGGAGGTGCCAACACCTTTCTCTTCTCTGTCATTTTTCATATGAATTTCAATGAATATATGACTTTCATGCATAGGTCAAACTGTGATTTCATGTAGGTCAATGAACGGTGAAACAAAGATTTTCATTGAAAATATTTTATTATTAATAACTAGCAAACTGGAAGGATTTAGAAGGAAAGAAATGCCTTAGAAGTTGGACAGAGCAAAATATGATGAAGCTTAGAGTTTATTTTCAGTTACTCTGAACTTTCTGGCTTTGAAATTCCTATTTATTATAATAGGCGGTGTGGTGCATTGGAAAGAAACCTGGATTTGGAGTCAAGCAAACTGGGTTCACATTCCATCTCTCCATTTACTATCTCTGTGGCCTTTGGAGATTTTCTAAGCCTTTCTGGCCCTCAGTTTCTTCATTCCCAAGATGACAGCACTGGACTTAGATCTTTTTCTTGCTCTAAACTTACAATCCTAAGGGGCTTAGAAGTTGGAAGGTCTAAAATCTATGAGATACAGAATTTACTCCCAGTTACTCTGAACTCTATGGATTTGTGTTTATTTGTGTATATATGTATGTAGCATGTATGTGTATATATGTACATGTGTATGCATATATAAACATACTCATATGCATATATTTATCTATACATATATTCCTATACACATACATGCACATATACATGTGTGTATGTGTATTTATATCCCTCATACACATATATGAACATATATAAATATTAATATGCATATATGCATATATCTACATATAAAGTACTGTTCTTACACTATGAAGATAATAGGGTTCTACCTAGGGTATTTACTTTTACATATTTTTCCAGTGGTGGTGATTGGGTTCCCTCAACGATCCATATCCTCCTTACATATCCATATTATTAGCAGTGGTGCCTATTTGTAATTTAGAATTAAAAGTGCAATCTAGGAGAAAAATAAAGCCACATTAGTTTGTCCTTCCAAGGATTTGGGCAGCTAGGTGTCATGAGTAGAGTGCTGGATCTTAAGTCAGGAAGACCTGAGTTCAAATCTGGCCTCAGAAATTTATTAGCTGCGTGAATCTGGGCGCAGATTCACTGGACTTGACCCAATTTGCTTCAGTTTTCTCATATGTAAAATGAGCTGGAGAAGGGAAGGACAAACTTTCACTATCTTTGCCAGGAAAACCTCAAACGGGGTCACACAGAGTCAGACAACTGAACAACAACAATATGAGAATTAACATAACACTTATTTAAAGGAGAATCCCTGTAGGGTGTATGGGGGGGGGTGCAGGGTGAGAGTGGGTGGGTGGGAGAGATGAGGACATTGGAATTGGAGTCAGAATCCCTGGATTCTAATCTAATTCTAATTAATCATGTGACCTTGGGTAAGTCACTTAAACTCTCAGTCTTAATTTTCTCATTTGTAAAGGAGGGATAATATCATGCTATTTATCTTACAGGGTAGATATAAATAAATATTACATGAAGTCTACTATTTGGGGCAGAGACAAGATGGGTAATAAGAAGGCAAAGACACTTGCCTGAGCTCTCCCAAATTCCCTTCTAAACAACTTTAAAATAAAGACTCAAAATGAATTCTGGAGTGGCAAAATAAACCAAAAGGACAGGGTGAAGCAATTTTCCAGTGCAAGATAATTTAGAAGGTCAACAGGAAAGATCTGTTTTGCTGTGGTGAGAGTGGAGCACTGCCCAGTGCAGCCTGAGCCAGCATGTGCTGGGCCTGGAACACCAAAGCAGGCCTTGGGGGTGACTGGATTGGTGGCAGCAGCTTCAGGAGCTCTCAGCCCATGGATGGTAAGGAGGTTGAACAACTGGTTAGAAGGAGATTATAAAGGACCCTTTGCTAGCACTGGTGTAGGACTCTGTTGCACTTCCCATACAAGGTTCTGGGTTCCAGTCCCAGGGCAAGGAATAGCACTACCACACTAGACCCTGTGGCCATCATGGAGTGGGGATCCTGATCACAGGACAAGGTGGAAGAGTGTTTGTGGTTGCTCACAGATCAGAGCACAAGCTGGAGAGCAGTTACCACATTGCTTCTTAGATTATACCACCTTGGAAAAACTGAAAACTTACAGACACTCCAGAACTAGCTCTGAAAACAGCAACATGAAAAAAACCTGAAGCTTGGGACAGTGCCCCTTCCATCCTGGAAGCAGAGCTCAACTTTAAAGTAAAGTTACTACTATTGCCTATTGTCATGCCCATGTCTCCCCATCCTCAAAAAACCCCTCATCTGATCCTTTTATCCCTGCTTATTATGCTAACTCTCCTTTGTGGCTAAAGTGGTGAGCCTGCAATTGGTGCTTCAACTTTTTCACTCTCTTCTTAACCCTTTATAATCTGGCTTTTGACCTCATTCTTCTGCTGAAACTGCTCTGATCTCTTAATTGCCAAATCTAATGGCCTATTCTCCATCCTAATTCTCCTTGATTTTTGGTAGTTTTTGACACTTTTGATCACACTCTACTCCTTGGCACTGCCTAGGTTTTTGTGACTTTGTGCTCTCCTGGTTCTCCTCCTACCTACCTGACTGTTCCTTCTCATTCTCCTTTGCTGGGTCTCCATCAAGAGCAAGTCCTCTAGGTGTCCCACACAGCTCTGTCCTGGGGTTTTTTCTCTTTATAGACTTTTTTGTTTGGCAATCTTATCAGCTCTCATGCATTTAATTACTATTTCTGTGCTGATGAGCCTCTAATCTATCTCTCTAGCTCCAAACTTTATGTTGACCTTTGGTCTCCTATCTTCAGATTTCTTTCTGACATCTTAAACTGTATGTCCAATAGACATCTTAAACTCAACATGTTTAAAACTCATTTTATTTCCCCTTAAATATTACCCCCTTCTAAACTTTCCTATTACACTCAAAGGTACTCCCATTCTCCCCATCCTCTAGGTTACCACATAAGTGTAATCCTTGACTCCTTACTAAATCTTAACCCCCCCACCCCCACCCTCTTATATTCAATCTGTTGCCTAGGCCTATTGATTTTACCTTTACAATACCTCTTGAATGTCCTCCCTTTTCTCCTCTGATACTTTTTGGTCTGAATTGGATTTGAATGAGGGAGGACTGTGCACAGTCACCAGCCTCATTTTGTCCTTTGGAGCCTCTGGGTCCAGTGGCCAGATATAGATCAGGATGGTTGCCTCCATGATGGTGAAGCATTTCTTAAGTATCTACTAGGTACCAGACTGCTAGGCACTGGGGGTACAGAGAAAGACAATAGTCCTTGCCCTCAAAAAGCTCACAGTCTAATGAGGAAAACAACAAATAACTATACACAAACAAGTTACATATAGGATAAATAGGAAATTAATGGAAAGAAGGCACTAGAATTAAGGGGACTGAAAGTGGGATTTTAGTTGGGACTTAGAGGGGGCCAGAAGGTGAAGATGAGTGAGAATATTCCAGGCCTGGAGGATAGCTAGAGAAAATGTCTGAAGCTAAGGGATGAAGTGCCATGTTTGTGGAAGAGCAAGGAGGCCACAGTCACTGAATCCAAGAGTATATCATAGGGAGGAAAATGTAGGAAAACTGGAAAGGTGGGGGGGTAAGGGCTTTGTTATGAAGGGTTCTGAGCATCACACATGATTTTGTATTTGATCTTGAAGGTTATAGGGAGTTGATTGAGATGGGGCAACAATGACGGGCCTGTGCTTTAGGAAGATCACATTGGTGACTAGGTAGATGATGAGCTGAGTAGGAAGAGAATTGAGGCAAGTAGCTAGCCAGAAGTCTATGGCAATTGTGTGAGTGTAAAATATGAATGCCTTCACCAAGATGTTGATGGTGTGACAACAGATAAGTGGGCAAATATGAGATTGATGGGATTGATGGGACTTAGCAACAGATTGGACATAGAGGGTGACATTTAGCCAGAACATTAAAGGGTGCTGGAGTTTTATGGAGTGTAGATGAGGAAGGAAAGTATAGGTGAAGATGGGGAAAACTTAAGCTTTTCCAAGGAAACACAGTATCTAAGCCTGGATTTTTAAAGCTAGGTCTCTCTAGTAGATGGTGAGCTCTTTGAAAGAAGGTACTGCCTTTCATCTCTTTTTGTATCCCAACACTTAGCACAGTTCCTGGCATAGAGTAGATTCTGAATAAATGTCTTCTGACTGACAGAGCTGGAATTTAGAACCCAGCTCTCCTGATTCTCAATTCAGCAATTTATCCATTACACTACATTTCCTTCTGTTTTGCTGATGCCAGCTTCCCACCCTTCCCCTACTATCTATTGTCACTCATAATCCAAATTAATTCCAATTTAATCAGTTATCTAGACCCAGGGTTTGCAAAGTGGGTTTGCCTTGAAGTAACGAGCTAAACCATCTAACAAACATTATATGCAATGATAGATCACTAATTACTGATATAACAGTTCCTTTGAATCACTGAGTTAGAAATGAAATTCTCTTATACTCACCCAAGATAAATAAGAAATAACCTAACTGCCCTTGATGAGTTCAAATCATCAGGCTCAAATAAACCACATGCCAGAGTATGAAAAGAACTGGGAAGATATGATTGCTGATCCACTGTCAGTGAGTTTTGAAACACCATGGAGAAGAGGAGATATGCTGTAGGACTAGAGAAAGGCAAATGTTCTGATTATTATTTTTTTTTATTAAAATTTTTTGAGTTACATATTTTCTCCCCGTCTTTCCCCCGCCCACCACCCCAAAGCAGCCATCCCAGTGTTTCCCCCCTCCCCCAGTCTATTCTCTCCTATGTCACTTTTTGGTAGGGCAGGATGGATC
>CM053581.1:265284124-265308856 GCA_028627135.1 Pseudochirops cupreus | reverse complement strand
CTTTTCCGCTCTGGAGGCCTTGCGGCGGGACTGCTTATCTCCCCCTTTCACAATTCCCATTCACAGCTGCCGCTAATCCGCCACTTCAGGCCAGGCTGGTTTAGGTTCACAGTGCTGATATGGTTCCTCGTAGCCGAGCTGACTTTAGTGGGAAATATCTTTGTGTGCGTTTTGGAGTTCCAGGGTTGGTTTAGAGTCCTATTTTATGGGTATTTTGGGGTGGCTATGTGAGAGCTGCGATATGTTGCTGCTTCTACGCTGCCATCTTGGCTCTGCCCTCTGATTATTTTTTAAGAGTAATTAATGGTATCTATAAACTATAAGAGAGTTTGACTTCAGCTTCTGAGAAAAAAATCTAGAATTTATTATGAAAAGAATGGAATGTGAAATCTAGAAAGAGAAGTAGTGATGATAAAGTCTCATGAAGAGTAAAATTCCTTTTATCAAAAGGTTAGTGGACTGGTAGATTAGGAAAATGATGTTCATATTGCTAGTATAGCTTACTTAAATCTTAGTCAAACATTGAAAGAATCTCTCATGCCAGGGACAAGATATGAATTTGACAGAGGGGCCACTGGGCAGATTTAGAACTGGATATATGACTAGACTCAAAGAATTATTAATAGGCCAATGGCAACGTGGTAGGTGGACTTCAATGGAATGCCCAGGTGAGTTGTCTTTAGTGCCCTGTTATATCCACTTTAAATCAATTACTTTGATAAAGACATAAGTATAATAACATGCTTATAAAATTTGAAAGTGATGCAAAGTTGGAAAAGATTGGCATTTGTCAGAGTCATGGTTCAAAAAGATTTTGAAAAACTTACTCATTAGTTTGGATTTAATAAGATGGAAACTAATAGAGATAAATGTCAAGTTTTATGCTCAGATTCCAAGAATAAATGAAAAAAATATTAGGTGGACCTGGCTAGTTAGTTTTTCTGACAAAGCTCCAGGGGTTTTAGTTAACTGAAAGGTCAACTTATTGCTGACAAGTGATACAGTGGTAGTTAAGGCAGTCTTAGATTTTATTAAGAGAAAGAGAATGTCAAGAATGAAGGAAATGATAGATAGTTCTGCCGAATTCTGCACTAGCCCAGCCCCATTTAATACACTTATTCATTTGAATATGCTCATTTTAGTACAATTGATAAGTTCAAGAGTAGAATAGTCAAGAGGATAAAAGGGCCTTGAGAATGTGCCACATGTGGCTCCATTTTCAGAAGAGGGAGTGTTAGGTCTGAAGAGAAGACTTAAGGAAGATATTTGAATGACTGCCATTTGTAATGTGGATTAGATTTGTTCTGCTTGTCCCCAAAAGACAAAGTGAAGTACAATAGGGGGAAGTTATAGAGAGGCACATTACCTTAATTTAAGTAAAGCACCAACTATCCAAAAAATAATTGGGCTGCATCGGGTGATAGTGGGCTCTCTTTCATTGGTGCTTTTAGGTAAAGTTGGAGGATGACATTGGAGATTCAGTAGAAGGGCATCATTGGTCGAATACTGGTGGATCAGATGTCTTCTGATGTCTCTCCCAACTCTGAGTTGCTGTGATACAAAATGAAGATAACTATAATATGCCACATGGCCCATGCTTCCCTCTAAGGGAGGAGACCAGTTTGAATATACAGCACTTGAAAATGAAGAAGAATGTGTGGCAAATTTGGAAGGGTAGGCCAGAACCAGATTATAAAGGGGTTTCCAATTAGGAAAAAAGAAAAAAAGATGAATTTGTATTACATCCTAGAGGCAATAAGGAGTTTCTTGAGCAGGCCTTGATCAGAATCATGCTTTAGGAATTTCAATTTGAGGTCTGGGAGATGGATAATTATGAAGAAGAGAAAATGGAGGGAAGGAGACTAATTTGGAGGATACTTAGTCTTGTCAAGTTTGTTGAAGACTTTTCCAACTCCTCTTAATTCCAATATCTTCCCTCTGTTAATTATTTTGTGTTTATCTTGTGTGTCACTTGCTTTGTATACATCATATGTTATTTTCTCCAGTGGATTTTTAGCTCCCTCAAGAGCAGGAATTTTCCTTTGTTTCTTTCTGTATTTCCAGCACACAGCACACAGTAAGCACTTAATGATTGTTTGCTGACTGATTGCTTGAACTAGGGTGGTGACCTCTGAGTGGAAAGTAAGAGATAGATATGAGAGATGTTGTCGAAGTAGAACTAAAAATAAGTCTTGGGAAATAACTTCATAATGGAATGGGAAAAGTGAAACTTCTCAGCCCATACATTTTGTGGGAGCAAGCTGGAATTTTGGTTTCACCCCCCACCCCCCTTTTACTACCGCCACATCAGCATTAGGCCCCTTCAGGAATTTTTGACCTCCACCCTTGTATGCCACACCCTTATCAGCATTAGGCCCCTTCAGAGGTTTTCAACCTCCACCCTTGCTTGTGACCTTTTTCCTTCCCTTGCTTTAGCATTTGCCAAATAAAGATAGGTACATTTGAATTGGCTATCCCCTAGTTCCTTGTTCCTTGTAAACCCGCTTCCCAGCCACGGAGAGATAGTGGCTGGCTTCTTTGTTCCTTATCATTGGAAGAGAATTCGTGCTCAGATTGTAAACATACCTCCCAACCAATGGGAGAAGGGACAGCAGAGGGGAGGGGCCTTGACTGTGTTAGGGTATTAATTCTTGTTCTGTCTTCTATAACACGCCTCCTCTACCTGATCCATCATGGAGAGGACCACCCTCTTACCACTGGGGAAGAGAATAAAAACTTCCTGTTCCTTCCTCAAGATACCTCTGAGTTTTAATTTTTCTGGGTAGGGATTTTTGGGGTCCCTGTACCCCACACATCATGGAAGTGGTGAAGGAAGAGAGAAGAGGCAAAGATGATTACAAGACTTCAGAGCTGAGTGACTAGAACAACAGCAATGGCCTAAAGAGAAAGAAGCAAGTTAGAAAAAGGGAACGACTTTGGTGAAAAAATAATGGCTTCTGGTTTTAGACGGTTTGAGTTTAGTATGTTCACAAGACATATAATTGGTAATATCCGATGAGTAACTGGTGATAGGGAGCCGTAGCTTAGAAGAGAAACAAATTAGATTTATAGTTCTAGGAACTGTTTCCTTGGATCTCATGGACACATGAGGAAAGATGGTGGGAAGGGAGAGAGAAAGGAAGGAGGAGTAAAGGAGAGAGAGGAGGAGAAAGCCTGGTACAAAGTCCTGAGCTATACCCACACATAGTGGGTGGGCCATAGAAGATGAAACAGCAAATGAGACTGAGAAAGGGAGACCAGGAAGGTAAGAGAACTAGGAGAGAAGATTGTCATGCAAACTAAGGGAGGAGAGAGTGTCTAGGAGGAGGGATTGTTTAACCAGATCTAAGGATAGAGAAAGATCAAGAAGAATGAATACTCAGAGGAAACCAGTGGATTTGACAAAGAAGACATCCTGGGTAACTTTAGCATTTCAATTGAGTGATGAGGTCAGAACCCAAGTTGCAGAGTGTTGTTCAGTAAGTGAGAAGAGAGGAAATTTGTGTAGACAGCTATTTCTGACTATTTCTGACTATAACTGACAAGTTATATACCTGGAGGAGTGAAAGATGACTTTATGATGAAAAGACATGTGGCTCATCCTCCCTATTCACACAGAGTGGGTTTCCTAGTTTAAACCTTCATCAGCTCTCTAGGATACTATTGGAATGTACTCCTAACTGACCTCCTTGATGTTCTTCCCATAGGGCACCCCATCTGCTGTCTCTATATTATTGCACTACCTGTCCCCTGAGCCTAGAATGCTCTTACTCTTCGCTTCTATGTCTTAAAATTCCTGGTTTCCTTCAAGATAGTTCAAACATCATCTCTTCTCAACACTCATCTCAATGATTACCTTCTACATGATGCTCTTCTTGGTCTCCCTACCACACCTCCCCCCCTATTCCTAATGCCTTACCCTTCAAGATTACCTTTTATTCACTTTTGTGTGTTTTTTTTAAAATTAGTGTTTTTGTAAATATATGTGTGTGCATGTTGCTCTCCCTTCCCCCATTAGAATGTAAACTCCTTGAGAAAAGGGTCTGTTTTGCTTTTGTCATTGTAGCCTCAGCACATAGCAGGTACATAGCATGTATCCATGGCTGGCACATAGTATGTATGTAATGAATGCGTGTTGATGGATTGATCGATTTCCTTTGCACCAGTTTCTTCTCTCTCCAACGTATCTTTTACAAAATTCTAAGATAACCATCTTATTTCATGGGACTGACCAATTTATCTCCCTTATCTAAAAAACCTTCAGTGTCTATCTGTGGCTTAGAGTATAAAATATAAACCCCTTAGTCCAGCTCTTAAGGTCCTTGATAATCTTTTAGCTACCTCACTAACTTTATTTTGTATTACTCTTCAGCATGGCCTCTATGTTCCAGTCAAAGGAGATCTATTTCTTCGAGTCAGGCAGGTTGGCCTCCATTCCTAGAACATGTCTTCTCACCTCTTCTTCCTTAAATATTCTTCCTTCAAGGCTGAGCTCCTCCATGAAGCCTTCTGTGGTCCCAGAAGGTAAAACCATTCTCTCCTTCCTCACATTTTCCTAGAGAACTTTGGTTATCTCCTTTGCTCTTACTACACCTTATAATTTATCATAATTATTTGTGTCAATGCCCTCTTGGGCAAAAATAAGTGTTGATGGTAAAGTTCTCAGTGGCAAGATCTAGGCCTTTCTTTAACTTTGTATAGGCATAGGGCCTTGCATGCGGTAAGTGCTTAAGTGTTTGTTGAACTATATTAAATAGAGTCCCAACTGTTTAGTTCTTCATGCATTAGGCATGGAACCAAAGCAAAGGTCTGAATTTTACTCCTAGATAGGAAAAAAAGAAACGGTGCTCCCTGAAGATCCATACATACAATGCATTCAGTTTCCAAAGTCTATAAGCACTAGGCTCTGCTAGTTCTCCAGATCTAGTGAGTCAGCAAACCAAAACCCACTAGCTGCGACTAAGGCAGCCAGCAGACACTGTGAGCCCCAGACTTAGCATATGAAACCAGCCAAGAAGCAGGAGCCATGCAGAATCCAAAATTAGAGATGGAAGAGACCTATTGCATCATCTCATCTGCTGTTTCCTCTAATGGGTATTCTGGGGCTTTGTATGGTTTGGTTTTTAACAATTTGAGGTTTTAGAAGAGGGAGGATAAGAATGGTTCTCATATTCCCAACTATTCCCACCAAACTGAAGTGTATTTATTCAGTACAAATCAGAACCATTGGATAATGACCTCTCAGGGCTGGAAGGCACCTCAGAGATCTCATACCTGAAGCATGAGCTTTCTCAGTTTTAAAAACTGATTCCTCATGAAGACTTCTAGTGATAGAGAAGCCATTGCCTCATGTAGGCAGCCCATTCCACTTTGAGATAGTTCTAACTACTGGGAAGTTTTTTTCCTCATGTTGGGCCAATATTTACCTCTGAAAATTGCTCACAGACCTCCGTTTCACATGACAGCTACTCAAAACATTGAAGATGGGAATCCTCCTCCTCTAGATCTTCTCTTTCCCAGGCCCTCATTATCCTGGTTGCTTTCCTCTAGAGGTGCTTCAGTGTGTCTAAGCCCTTTCTAAAATATGGCACTCAGAACTGGAGATGAAACTTTAGAATTTTGGATCCCATTCGACTTCTTGGCAGCCACATCCTCTTCATGAGTTACAATCATCTTGAAGTTCACAACAAACCCCAAAGTGTTTTCTCAGTCTGAGAGAGAGGCAAAGATGTGCTCATTTGCATGTGGGGAAGAGCTTCTTGGCCAAAGTTGATGTAATTAACCAGAGAAGCTGAGCAAAACTCCTGAGTTTTTGATTCTCCCAATCTTGCTTGATTCTGCTTCTTTGACATAAAAAAACTGTTCAATTTGTACTGACTGACCAGTCTAAATGATGTCTAAATCACTGAACATTTGAAAAGACATAGTGCTATTAATTTTAAGGAAGTTGCTTGAGAGCTAATAAAATATTAGCAACTATAATTTCTAAGGGACCTGTTTTAATTCAATACAGCAAATATTTATTAAGAAAAGGGCAGAGCATGGGGCGACTAGGTGGAGCAGTGAATAGAGCACCAGCCCTGGAGTCAGGAGGACCCGAGTTCAAATGCGGCCTCAGATACTTAACACAAAAACTAGCTGTGTGACCTTGGGCAAGTCACTTAATCTCAATTGGCCCAGCCTCCCCCCTCCAAAAAAGCCAAAAAGAAAAAGAAAAGAAAGAAAGGGCAGAGCGATATTCTGGAAGATACAAATGAGCAGTCTTTGCCCTTGAGTTTATATTCCACTGGAGAGATTCAGCATGTTTACAAATAATATCACATGAGGAAAAGTGAGAAGAGAGAGGACACTCACAATTGGGGGAGGATAAGGAATCCAGAAAGAATTAATGGACAGGATGTGGTAGTTTCTAAGTTGAGCCTTCAAAAGGAGTAGGATGGGTAAATTAAGGAAAAAATGCATTCCAGGCATGGGGAACAAATACAGGATGATGAACAGATAACAGATAGACAATTAGCCTATCAAATATTTAAGTGCAAATGGATGCTTTTTACACATTTGAAAATGTCCTCTCTGTAGTTCTCAAGATTGTTTCAAGACAACTTTGTTTCCTTTTTTTAACTTGTTAGATAAGCCTTTCCCATATACAATACAAAAGGAAACTCTGGTCTAGTCCCCATCCAAATTATGCCAGATTGTGAATTAGTAGGGTTCAAGGTAGTAACAAGGTTTGGTTGGATTGGACATACTGTGGAGACAATGAGTAAGGACACAGCTGGAAACAGGCTTATTTGCTTTTGAATCTAAAGAGACAAAGAATAATGCATCCCTTGGTGTCCCTAACCCATGAGTCAGGTACACCTGGAGGGGCCATTAAAGCTTTTTTCAGATGTACATTTTTTCAGCTTTGTCTCTCTCCAGACTTACTGAACAAGACAAGGGAGATTGATGAGCCTAGCACTGACCAATGAGAGAATTCACTGGAAAGCACTAATGGGAATGCTCAGGTTACTGTTACAGCTTTGGACAACTGTAATGTATCCCCATAAAAACATGAAGATTAAGTCATACAACTCACTTCTCATTTTTTTTTTGTTTTTCCACGAGAATTTTCCTCTTTCTTGGAACATTTTAATTCAGAACAGAATTTTTAATAGAAGTGTGGGTGGTCATTTTAAAAGTTAAAAAAAAAATGATTGCCTGTCATGAATTGGATTTGGAACACCCAAGAATGAATGGAAACTAATTGCATGTTTTGGTACTTGAAGGCGATATCATATTCACGGCTGGAAACAATATAGGTATTTTCATAGATCGGCATCAGCCATGTTTTCTCTTCTTAGGATATAGAGCTGGAAGGGACCTTTGAGAACATGGAACTCAATTCCCTCATTTTGCAGGAGAAATTGGTCCAGAGCACAGCTGTGATTTGCCTAAGACACATAGGAAGTAAATGGAAGAACTAAGATCTATACTCTGTTCTTCTGCATTCAAATACAATTTAGAACACATGATGACACTTTTTTTTAGGCAGCTAGGTGGTACAATGGATAGCATTCTGGGCCTGGAGTCAGGAAATACTGAGTTCAAATCTGGGCTTAGAAATTTACTAGCTTTGTTACCCTAGGCAAGTCAATTAATCTCTGCCTGCCTCAGTTTCTCAACTGTAAAATTGTGATAAAAAAAAAAGCACCTTGTAGTGTGGTTTTGAGGATCAAATGAGATAATATTTATAAAGCACTTAGTTTAATAGATGCTTGTTCCATTTCCTTCCTTTTCCCTTATTCGTGAAGGTCAGGTGACCACAGAATATACTATGAAAATATTAGATAGCTTGTGAATGAAACTTACATTCTACAGGGAATTAGGAATATGCAAAAGTAGCTTGAAGACCTAAGAACTCTGCGTAATTGTTTCCCATTATGGTCTATGGTCAGACAATAAACACGCATTTAGTAAATAAAAATTATATAATAGGAATGCTGTTGGAAAAGTAGACTGGAGCTGGATTGTGGAAGATCTTCAATACCAAGTTAAGACAAGTCAGTAAGAACTTAGTAAACACTCATGTGCCAAGCACCGGGGCAAAAACAGTCCTGGAAATCCCACTGTGATAGGAGAGACAGCATGGATAGAACTAGGTCCACACAAGAGCTGTGCAGGGTAGATAACAGTTATCTGAGAGGCCAGGGGCATCAGGGGAGCTTTTCTGTACAAGGAGGCATTTGATCTGAGTCTGAAGGGAATACAGGGAAACAAACAGATCTGGCTCCAGTCTGCTCTTCCAACATTATTTCCCATTAGTCCTAGTATATAATTGGCTTTCACTAAATGTTTTGTTGGCTGATTGACCATAGACCGTAATGGGAAACAATTAAGCAGAGTTTTGAGGTCTTCAAGTTACTTTTGCATGTTCCTAACTGCCTGTAGAACGAAGGTCATTTTTAAGCCATCTATTTTTTTCATAGTCTATTCTGGTCACCTGGACTTCACCATAAATAAGGAAAAGGAAGGAAATGGAACAAGCCTCTATTAAGACATAGCTAGAGCATTACAGAAATGCTGGACAGCTAGTAAAAAAGGAATGAAATGGGAGATGGAGTGGCAATTTTGAGGACCTGCAAATTGACTAGTGTAGCTATATTGTAGAGTGCTTAGAAGGGAGTAAGGTACAAGAAGACTAAAGAGGGGCAGCTAGGTGGCACAGTGAAAAGAGCACTGGAAGTCAGGAGGACCCAAGTTCAAATCTGGCCTCAGACACTTAATATTTTCTAGCCGTGGGACCTTGGGCAAGTCACTTAACCCCAAATGCCCTGCCTTCCCTCTTCCAAAAAGCAAAAGAAGGAGAAGAAGAAGAAGAAGAAGAAGAAGATGACGACGACGACTAAAAGGTGCAAAAGGTCTCAGGTTCTAAAGAGCTTCAAATACCAAAAAAGGACTTTCTATTTGATTCTGAAGGCAATGGGGAGCCACCGGAGTTCATAGAGGAAGGGCGGGGTGACATGGCTGGACTTCTACTTTAAAAAAATTGCTTTAGTACCTAAATGGAGGATGGATTGGAGAGAGGAGAAATGTGAGGCATGGAGCCCAGTTGGAAAGCTATTGCAATAATCCAGGTGAGAGGTGATAAGAGCTAGAACTAAGGTTGTGACTGAGTGAGTAGAGAGAAAAGGACATATGTGAGAAATGTTTTAATGGTAGAAATGACAAAATTTGGCATCAGATTTGGTATTTATGATGAATAAGAATGAGAACTTGAGAAGGCACCCGAGTCGTAATAAATAACAGCAGCAGCAGCCACAACCACGACAACCAGAAGAGTAAAGGCATGTGACGAGGAGGATGGTGGCATTCTTGATACAGTAATAGGGAAAGAGAGAAGAGGCTTTTTTTTTTAATAATAATGAATTGGAGGTGGATCCAAGAAGGCTCATTAGAGGTAGCAGTTGAACTGAACCCTTTCAACATTCCCTCTAAACAACTTTATCTGAGACAATACTTGTAAAGTGCTTAGCACAGTGTGTGGCACATTGTAAATACTATATAAATGTTAGATTTTACTTTTATTAATTACCCACTTTACCTTGCTCCAGAGACAGTTGGAACCAACCCAGTTAAACTCAGTCTATCTGAGTTGAACCCAGTTGAACCATCAAATGGTTGCCGTTCAGTCATTTCAGTTGTGTCTGACCCTTCGTGGCCTCATTTGGGGTTTTCTTGACAAAGATACTGTAGTAGTTGGCCACTTCCTTCTCCAGCTTATTTTACAGATAAAGAAGCTGAGGCAGACAGAGTTAAGTGACTTGCCCAGGATCGCATAGTCAATACGTCTGAGGCTACATTTGAACTCAGATCCTACTGACTCCAGGCTGGAATTCTATCCATTGTGCCCCCTATCTACCAAAGGGTAGAAATAATAAAAGGAGAAACATGTATCCAGTACAAGATCAATGAGCTGAGGGGAACAAACAACTTAGGGATGGGAAAGACAGAGGTCTCAATGAGGACAAAAAAACAGAGCTAGGCTTCCTAGTGCATAGGGAAAGACAGAATGATAAAATATTACAATCACATAAAGTAATCTTGAAGTTCATGAACATGGAGATGGAGCACATGGGGCTGATGGCAATGTCAAGGGTGTGGTTAGTTGAGGTAGAATAAAAGAGAAAGTCCTGGAAAGTGAGTAGATTAAGGAACTTGGATGTTAGGTTATTTGAGAGGGTATCAATAAGCATTTTGAAGTCCCCTACTATGAGGATAGGAGACAAAAACTAAGAAACATACACTCACCTCATTGAGGAAGGAAGGAGAATGTCCTAGGAATCTCTGTATGTTATCTCCTAGGATCTCAAATAAGTGATAAATTTGGATGCCTTGAACTTCAGAGGACAGTCTGCTTAGTTAAGGTAATTATAAGAGGATATGGAATTGGCAATGAGGAGCAAGATATATTCTGGTGCCCCACCCCCCACCCCCAGTCAGACAGGGGTATGAGAGAAAGTGTTGGGAATACTAGAAGGTGTAATAAGAAAGAAAGCCATGTCTCATTTATGGTCAGAGAAGTGTATTAATTGTGGAGTAGACATTCCTGAGGGGGCACAGTAGAAGGAGCTGGAAGGTCTAAAGAGGCACAGAGAAGTTAAGGAATTGTCCAGAGTGGGGAATTATTTAAATCCAAGCCTTTTTACTCTAAATTCAACGACATGGGGCATCTAGGTGGCACAATGGATAGAATGCAGGCACTGGAGCGAGGAAGACTCATCTCCTCTAGTTCAAATGTGCCTTCAGACATTTACTAGCTGCGTGAGCCTGGGCAAGTCACTTAACCCAGTTTGCCTAATTTTCCTCATCTGTAAAATGAGCTGGAGAAGGAAATGGTAAACTGCTCCAGTATTTTTGCCAAGAAAAACCCAAATGAGGTCATGAAGAGTTGGATACAATTGAAAAACTAAAACATCCAATGATACATACATGACACTAAGCCATCTTTTTAGAAATTATTTAGTCTAACCCTTACCTTTTCTTAATTAGGGAAATTGCAAATCCCTGAGAGAAGTGACTTATTCAAGGTCATATATATAGCAAGCAGCAGAGGAGGTTTTTCAACCTAGATCTTCTGATACTCACTCACTGAGTATGATAGGCTGAACATGACGGTTCTTCCTCATACTTTTCCAGCCTTTTCTATGTAGGCCAACCTATCCAAGAGCACTTCTGTCTGGGCTGCCAATCCCATGCTAGCCCCGTTTTTGTAATACAACATCTGTCAGGTGTTTCTTTTCTGTCCTGATTGAACTGGAGGGTCTGTTTTCTGCCAAAACACTGCCCTGTTCTTTGCTTTTTCTTGCTTCTTTCATCTGGCTGAGGCCAGTTTATAAATCTAGGAATGCTAAAGCTCTACTTCCTACTATGTCATTTCAATTCTGGGTGATTTTTTCTGGCAAGACAGAAACATTGAATCTTGCACTTCAATCAATGATTCTGCCAGCCCAAAGGAGCCAACAGCCTCAGTGCAAATGAATGAGTGCCGAGTTCCAATCAGAAGCATATATACTATTTACTGTGGAAACTTTGCCTTTAGGCTAAGCGTAAACAGCTGGCCAGGTTTGCCAGATTGTGCAGTCATATGAAAGCTATCATCTCTGCTCTGTATAAATATGCCTTATTGGGCCAAAGCCACTTTTTAGGCATATTGGGAGTTATCCAGTTTCCCATAAAACACCAGGGCTAGAGCAGGGCTCTGGTTAAAGGCAAGGTCAGTGAGGACTGACAGGAAAATCAAGGGACTTGTAGGGTTCATCCTGCGTTGGCTACCCCCTCCCTCAGATGGACTTCACTTTATGTAATGGATGTTTCCTTGGGAAATGTCTCTAAATAGAAAAGAATCTTTAAATGACTGAGGAGCAGGGAGAAGGAATCTGATCCATCTGTAAGGTGAAAAATTCCTTTACAGAGTGAATAATTTGCTAAGTTGAGACCCTTCTAATCCTCATCATTGCTATTACCTTCCCCACTCCCACGCCCCACATCACCTTGTATCTATTTTGCATGTCTTTGCATGCACTAAGGGGGAACTTGGAGTAGTGGCTAGAGACCTGGTCTCAGAGCAGGGAAAACATTGGGTTCAAGTATAGCCTCTAACACATATTGACTGACATATTGGCAAGTCACTTAACCAACCCATCAGTACTCTAGACAATTCACAGTCTAAGACTATATGATGCAGAGATGATGACAACCTGCATTGGTTGAGAGAGCTTTCTCAGTAGGGCATTCTCTATACCAGTGAAATCATAGCTCCACTCCTTTTCCCTAGCTTGATGCTGCACTGGTTAGAGTACTAGGCATGGATTTTAGGAAAATGAGTTCAAATTGTCTCAGACACCTACTTGCTGTGTGACCCAGAACTTAGCACAGTGTTTGACACATAACAGGTGCTTAATGTTTTTTGATTGATCTTGGTCTGTCTCAGTTTCCTCTTCCATAAAATGGGAATAATAATAATACCAACCTCCTAGGATTTTTGTGAAGATCAAATGAGATAATAGTTGTAAATTTCTTATCGCCATGCCTGGAACACAGCAGGCACTTAATAAATGCTATTTGTTATGATTAAGATCATTATGATTATTGTTGTTATTCCCATCAAGGGCACCATGTCTCCATGTCTCTGGGACATAGCCCTTTCTATCTACTCACACAACCATCACCCTGATTCAGAAGAAGAGGGTTTTGTTTAGATTGGATTGGTATCCTCTTATGAATAAAATAAGTATTTTACAATATGGGCATTTGCAATAAACTCTGAAGGAATTTTATTAAAAGACGCAAAGAGGAATAGTCAATGAAGCATAGCAACTATGGAGGATACAACTCTAGTTTCTTTATTGGAGTAAAATTGCTGCTTGCCTGGATTAAAGTAGCCTAGTAGTTGATGTCCCTTCCTCACTTCTTTTCACTCTAATCCGTCCTTCACACAGTTGCCAAAGATTTTCTTAAAGCATGGATCTGGTCCTGTCACCCCTCTACTCAATAAACTCCAGTGGTTCCCTATTACCTCCATGATCAAATATAAAATCCTCTCACATCCTCACCCACCCCATGTTTCCAATCCCTACATTTCTGCCCTACAGATACTGCATGGTCCAGTCATACTGGCCAACTTCTATTCCTTATACACGATGCTCCTTTTACTTCTCCATATCTTTCTATTGACTGTTTCCCATACTTGGAATACTTACTAGCTGTGGGACCCTGGTAAGTCATTTAACCCCGTTTGCCTCAGTTTCATCACTTGTAAAATGAGCTGGGGAAAGAAATGGCAAACCACTCTAGTGTCTTTGCCAAGAAAACCCCAAATGGGGTCACAAAGAGCCAGACATGACTGAAAAATAGCTACAACATCCTACCTGGGATGCTTTCCCTCCTCACTTCTGCCTCTTAGATCTTTTTTTTTCAAGATTTAGCTTAACCCTCTCTTTTTAAGGACTCCCAGATACTAGTGCTGTTCTCGCTAAGGTTACTTTTCGCTTTCTGTGGGTCCCACACACAACGATTTATGCACATGCTGTCTCCCCTCCCTAGATGGCAATATCCTAGAAGGCAGTGACTACTCTCACTTTCGGCTTTCCATTCCTCGGGTCTGATTTGATGCCTGGCACATAGTAAGCTTAAGAAAACGTTTGTCGATTAATTGATTCATCTTCCTTCAGGGCTTATCTAACTTGTTGCCTTCTCTATGTAACCTTTCTAGAGCTCCCGCTTAACTTGAGCATTTCTTCTTAACTCTCAAATTTTCTAGAATTTTTTTTATGGCTCTTTCCTTTATCCCTATCAGTCAATGTCATGTTTTATATTTTCCAGAATATATGTTGTATCTCCAACAGTTGCATATAAATTCCTCAAGGGGAACCTCACCCAGTACCTTGGATATAATAGGTACCTAAAATATTTGTCGAGTTGAATTGAAATATAGCATCCTGAGTCTACTTAAATACTAAAATGTTTGTAATATATACCTGAGGGAGGCATTTCTGTCTATAGAGACAATGATGTCACTATATTTCCTTACTTTTTACATTAATGGATCTATAATCCCATCCATATAGGTGTTCCTTCAGCAGTACACGTTCATAATTCTTATTCTATGTAGCTCCACGTCCTATAAATACCCTACTTCCTCAAGGTATCCCTCCAAATAAACTGATCTCCTTCCTCTAAATTTCTTAGATTACATGGATACCAATGGAGTGCCTGGACATCTATCCCTGTCATTACATGACCAGCACACCTCCTTTTCTGGTCATATATCTCTCTGATGAGATCCTTATTCTCCATGACACAGAAGTGATGCAGTGGCTAGGGAGCAAGGCTGAGAATCAGAACATACTTGAGTTCAAATCCAGCGTTAGACACTTACTAGGTATGTGTCACCCAACTTCTTTCTACTTTAGTTTCCTCATCAGCAAAATGGGGATAATAATGGTACTACTGGCCAGGGTTGTTGTGAGGATCAAATGAACATGATGCTTGGCACATAGAAGGAATTTAAATGCTATAGCATTGTCTTCATCATCGTCATTGTCATTATCATCATCACTTTTCCTATTCAGTACCTCATTGATATGTTGTAGCCTAGTCACATGCATATACCTCTCCACTGTCCTTTGGGAGCTCCACAATTTTAATTCTTTGCAAATGATCGTGTTTCATGACTCACAGCAGTACACAATCATTGGGCACATTTATGTTTAAAAGATGAGTCTTCTTTCTAGGACAAGCTTGAGATCGTTATAATAACCACACAACTTCCCAAAGGCAACCCAGCCTGCTGTCCTTCTGCTATTTGAATCAGGGCCCATTTCATTATCCATCTACACTGTTTGTCCAAGAGGAGGTTTGTTCTGTACTTAAAACACTTTTGAGGACATTGGGAGACTAGTTCTCAAGATATTGGAAAGCAGGGTGGACATTAATTGCTTGGAACAATTAGACCCCATTATTACTAAAGTAGGTAACTGAGAAAATTTCACTAACCACTGGACTATGATAGTGATTTCATTATCTTTACAAAATCTTTATGGGTTTAAAATAGATACTTATTAAGGATAAGTTATGAGAAATGAACAAGAAAACTTTCACAAATAATATTCTGTGGTAATTATCTGTCCATTTAATGGTTGTAGACTACTCAAGATTTCATTGTTGTTTGAATATACGTTTATGAGTGCATACATATGTATATGTGAGTATAAATATACATATACATCTTTCTTTCTATATATCTATCTGAGGAACTTTATTGGAAGAGAGCCTTTAAGCTTATATTTTGCTCCATTGAATCTCTATCTATGTGTATGTGTGTGTATTTGTGTGTATATTTATATGTAGTGTGTACATAAACACACTCATGTGAGATATATATGTATATGTACATGTATGTGTATATATATGTATGTAATTGTAATCAATAGAGCTAAATCAACCTATAACCTTAAAGGATCTCTTTCAGTAAAATGACTCTTACACATATGTGAAAATCACATAAAATTCATTGCAAGATGTGATAACATAGATAGCTTTGTTTGATGATCCTTAGAATATTAATACCAAGTGAGGAATACATTAGGGACATATTTGCTTGCTTATGGGTATTTACCACTACCACAGGGTTCAAATAGAAGAGTGATTTATTTATGATAGAGGATAAGGTTCTCCAGAAACTCTTGTTTCATGTTACATTGTACTTATTACAATGAGCCTTGGAACACTGAAGAATCACTTAAGTGACATCCATAATCGCTCTAAAAATTTCAGTCTATACATGAGAATCCAAATGGATGAAAAATGGCTACTATCCAGATGATAATATGTACCTGGATGAATACACCATAGAGCTAGTCAATTATCACATATGTATCTTGGACATCATCCTATATCATGAGGGAAAATAATTTTAGTTAGGAAATCTTCCTAGTATAATCTCTGTCTCATAAATGGAATTCATGATTCTGGTGGCTTTTTAGTTGAACTACATATACCAAGTTTCTATTTTTCTTGAGAATAAAAATTATTTCCAGGAGTGACTTGAAGGACTCTATGCTCAGTTATCCCTGTGAAATCATTCATTAATGCATGATTTTGATCCACATATATAGGTGGTCCTAGTTCATGTAGATGGTACTTTGGGGACTATGATTTTGTTTCAGGTTTTGGTGTCTTCCAAGCATGGAAATATTGTTCTTTTGACTTTGACTCTCTGATAGTGACTCAAGGAGAAATACTGTATCTGTCCAAAAATTAGTAGCACTTAGGGAGGATAATTTTTTTTTTTTGGAGAGGAAGATAATTAGACACAGCATGTTTGCATCCTGAACCTCTGTATAGAATTGATCACGATATGAACTAGAAATAACAGACGAATCCTAAAAAAAACCTCATTGCTTTGATATTATTTTAGCTAGGACATAGGGAAGAAAAATCTCTTTTCATACAAGGAGCCCAGTTTTTCCGAATTGAGGCATCTTTTCCAGTATATATTTTTAGTATATCTTGATAAAGTCCAGTATTAGTGTCCAAAAGTGAATTTGTTGTTATTGTTGCATAGTTGTATCATCTGAACTTGTTTGTTTAAAAATCTAGATGTTAATAATTTTGGTAACAACTGATATTTATGCAGAGCTTAAAAGCTGGCAAAACATTAACTTCATTACAATCTTCCCGGGTTATTTTTAAAACAACACTATCCCCGTTTTGCAGGAGGGAAAACTAGGCTTCAGTGAGGCAAAGTGTCTTGTCAAAAGTACCCAGTTAGTACGTGACAGAGTTGGAATTTGAACCCAGGTCTTTTGATTCACAATTCAGTACTCTTAGCAGTTAAGTATGAGTCAGCCTTTTAAAAATACTATAAGTTTGAAATGTAATACATGGACAAAAGACATCCTGATTGCACTGGTGAGATACACAGACAGGTACGCACACAAAGACATTCATGCATACATATGTGTGTGTGTATAAAATGTTCCAATAGGAACATTTGCAGTATTTTTATTATCTGAGTACTGAATCTATAAATGTCCATGCCCTTAAAAATTCACATTGTATGTACATATATACATCTATGTATGCATACACACATACAGATATAGATAGATAGATGGATATAGGCAGCTAGATGGTGCAGTAGATAGAGTACTGGGCTTAGAAGCAGGAGACCCATCTTCCTGAGTTCAAATTTGACCTCAGACACTTGATAGTTATGTGACCTGGGCAAGTCACTTAACCTTGTTGCCTCAGTTCTTCGTCTGTAAAATGAACTGGAGAAGGAAAAGGCAAACCACTCCAGTAATATTTGCCAAGAGAACACCAAATGAGGTCATGATTAGACAACAATATAAATATGTATATAAAATGTTCCTGTTATAAGATGAAATGGGTGCAGCAAGGTTAGGTTCTCAGGTTGATTTTTCAATTTTGTCATCTAATTATTAAATAAGACCACACTCTGTCATAGAAGTTGTGAGTTGCTTATTCTCAAGCAACATCTTAGATCCACTGATTGAGGGTTAAATTAATTTCATTTCATTAACGGTAGAAGGAAAACACATTAGGGAGGAAGAGAATTGGAGGGAGGTCATAGAGTTTTGGAGTTTGTAGTATAATTAGATGGCATGGATTAGAATAAAGAAGGAGCAATCACCTTTTCCTTCACCCATAACATATTAATAGGTATCAAAGGCATGTTAGCTATTGATTTTGCATACCAGAAACGGCCATTCCCATCCTCAAAACTTCCATATACCATCCAGTAATTATGGCAATAGGAAGTTGTCTTGGTTTTCTCTGGTGACTTGCCCAGCCCTGATCATGATTCTGTGTTGTATGTAGTAAAATCATGGCAAATTCCAGAATATGTCCTAGACTGTAGTATGTCCTAGAATACATAATAGAACCTGTGCACATTCTTGAATATCTGCATCAGCAAGAAATTTTAAATTCTTTATTAAAAATTTCCAGTGTTATTCTGACAGCCTAACTAGAAAATCCATCGTCTTGGCAGAGACCACATGGCCAGGTGAGGCAGTTTGGAGTGTGGCATAATCCTATTGCATCTCCTTCACTTTTGAGAGAATCACAGGAGCCAAATGTATTTTAGCAAAGGAGTAATCAGTCACATATGGCTTTGCCAATGTGCTTCAGGCCCTGAAACTTTGAATCACTGGGAAGAAAAGCATTTTTTTTTCCTAAAGTATTTGAGTTGATGTTTGTGGAAAGGAAGCCATGACACTCCCTGGGCTCCAGTTGAAACAACAGTCTTTCCATGAACGTGGAGCATCTGCTAATAAAGTTGTTTGCATGTAATCAATTGAAGAAGATCATTTCAGGACCAAAAAAAATGAGTAAAGTAATTTTTAAAATAAATAAATAAATGAAGAGTACTGGGAAGAAAGAATTTTTCAATAGGGCTTAGAATGATATGTTTAAGATAGTATCCTTTATAAGCTATCGAACTTTCCATGGCTACATCTGTTTGCCTTTTATAAAAAAGTTTTTTTTTAAATCCCATAAAACTGAAATCCTTTGACTTTGATGCTTCTATATAGCTAACCTCAGTGATACTTCCTACATACTAAATATAACTATATTCTCTTTAAACCCTCATTCTTCTGTTTTCTTCCCTTATTAATATGCCTGCCAACAGTTTGTGATGAGTCTGGCAACTTGAATAAAATTTGTTGTTATCCATTAATAAATAGGATTATAAAGAATACTTCTATGTATACATGTATATGCAAACATACTCAAATAAACATATGTATGCATGTATATGCATATGTGTATATGCATACATATGCATATGCCTGTGTGTATGCATTGATCTGTAGATATACATCCCCACATAAAGGTGTGTATGTGCACCTGTGTATTTTGATGCTATATATTTCAGCATTATTTCTTAGTTATGCATACACATATGTACACACATGCATGTCCATAGAGGAAAGATAGCCTTGAGTAGTTGATCAGGGGCCACCACTGGAGTCAGAAAGAGCTGTGTTAGGGTCCAGACTCTGACACATATTAGCTGTGCAAACAAGAACAATTCACTTAACCTCTTTGTGCTCATCAGCTAAGGCTTTTAGAAATTGACAGTATACATTGGTGGAAGGAGTTTCCTTATTGCAACAAGCTGATGGAAATATAGATCTGTACTTTGTACTCAAATATGTGAAAAAAAAAACATCTTATGATTTTGTTGACCTAGTATATACTGCAAGCTTTCTGCGATGTAATAGACAAGTTTAGTAGAGATAGCAAATAGATTAGTCTGTATAAATAGTTATAGTTATTCTTTAGCATTTTAAAGTTTAAAAAAATCTCTTCCACTTAGCAACCCTGTGAGGTAACAGTGCATGTATTCTGATCTCTAATTTATAAATGAAGAAGCAGAAGCCCAGAGAGGGAACTGAATTACCAGAATTGTCACATTGTTGAATAAGTGATGTGTCAAAATGAGAGAGTAGCTTTTCAGATGCAAATTTGGATAGAAAGAAAAAAAAATCTCCCTTTCCTGTTTGTCATAACTCAAATCAGAGACTCTCTTTTTAGGCAAGTGGCTATTTAGGTGAACAAAATTGCATTGTTTACACCATTGATTTAGTTTCCCCAGCAACCTCAATTTTCCTCAAAGGACATCAGACAGAATGTACATCCTCTAAACAGTTATTAAAACTTAACTGGGAAAAAATGAGTTGATGCATCTGCATTTGAGGAGACTTTTCACTGAAACCATGAGTGATCAGTGAGAAACAAATCATGGCAGAAAGCTACAGAACTCCTTTATAGATGGGGCCTCACTACCTGTAATACAATCTCAGTTACAGGAAAGAGTTCCTTGTTGTAAAAGCCCTTTCATGAGTGCCATTCCTGCAGTCATTTCTTATCTAAAGACTGAGGTAATTTTGATGAAATCCTCAGGGATCCCAGAAGAGGGAAGATAGTATGTTTTATGGGATGGTACAGCTGTGCGATGAAGCAATGAAAAGAGAAAATGGGGAAGAAGTGATCTCAGCTGACATCTATATGTATATTTACAGGGTGAGAAGTGAGGAAGGTAAGGACTTATTCTTTAGTATACAGGCACTGGATTATAGAATTGTATAGCTTCAGGTAATCTCTAGAAGATATCAAAGGCCTTCCTCTGGGTCTTGGTAGCACTGAATCTAAACCATTTCATATATAAATAGCTTTCTTTTCTCAGGGAAAGGCACAGCATAAGAATTGTTGTTGTTCAGTTGTTCCAGTCATGTCTGATTCTTCATGACCCCTCTTAGGATTTTCTTGGCAAGGATACTGGAGCGGTTTGCCATTGGCCATTCTCAAATTAATTTAAGATGTGTAGATAGTCAGGTAGGTCTAAGGAAATCTAATTTGAAAATTGAATTAACTCAAATTATATGTCATAAGGCAACATAGTCAGCAAATAGAGAACTGTCCTCAAAGTCATGATGATATAGGTTCAAGTCTCTGACACATGCTGGTTGTGTGACTGTGGTCAAGTCAATTAACTTCAGTGTCCTAAGCAACTCCCTTAATACTGTATATTGCATTATTGGAGGAAGTTCCATACTGGTAAGTCCTTATACCAGTGAAATCATAGATCCAATCTATATTTCATGCTTATGTGTCTATGCGTAAATGGTAGTGAAAATCTTTTCCCTATCACAAATATCACATGAATTTGATAAGAGTAAAACTCTTAAAGTATGGCAAAGAAAAATAAATATGAAATGTTTGAAGCTCTAACCTAGAGATTAAATTGAATCAAATGGCAAAGACCATGATTGCAAATACTTTGATCTCTTCCAGGCAAGACAAAGCACCCATCACAATACCTGGCAAACAGTAGGTGCTTACTAAATGTTTGTTGATTGATTGAGCCAGCAATCAGACTTTGTCCTGAATCAGAGTATTTTGGAAGCTGGGAAAGCATGTAAGTCACCAGCATGAAGAGGCTGGAATGATACATATAAAAATAATCTCATATGAAGAGCCATTGTGAGGGCAGAGTCAAGAGGATGGCATAGAAGCAGGAGAACTCCAGGAGCTCCCCCCATATCCACCACAAATACCTATGAAATATGACTCTAAATGAATTTTAGAGCTCCAGAACTCATAAAATGACAGAGAAACAAGGCTCCCACTGAAGACAGCCCAGAAGGCATATGGGAAGGGTCCATCACAGTATGCTGGGAGCTGAGACCAGCCCCACATGAACCTGGGGCTGTAGTCCCAGGCCAGGACAAGCCCCAGCTGGAGCTTTCAGGAGAGCAGATCACTGGCAGCTGTGGTGTTTTCCAGTATTACCAACCCATAAGAAACAAAGACAAAGTGAAAGGTCAGTGGAACTTGGTTAAATTTGGGGGAAAAGAGTGGGTCACCTACCCAGCAAAATTGAGTATAATGTTCCGGGGGAAAATATGGTCATTCAATGAGGTGGAGGACTTTCAAGCATTCTTGAGGAAAAACAAAACAGAACTGAATAGAAAATCTGACATTCAAATACAAAAAGCATGAGAAGATAAACATGGAAAATAATTCATAAGGAACATATCAAAGTTGAACTATTTACATGCCAACATGGAAAAATGATAATTATAACTTATGAACCTTCTCTCAGTATAAGGACAAGTGAAGGGAATATAAATGTATATATGTATACATACACATATGTCTATATAGGAGGGTATATATGTGTTTGAATACATATGTGAGTGTGTGTATATATGTGTACATAGACAGAGGGCACAGGATCAATTGAATAGGAAGGGATGATATTTTAAAAGGTGAAATTGAGACTTGGGAGAGGAATAGAAGGAGAGGAGACAGGGACAGCCAGAATGGGGTTAATCATCTCATATAGAAGAGGCAAGGGATAACTGTTACAATGGAGGAGAAGAACAGGAAGGCAAAAGGGAATAGATCAACATTACTCTCATTGAATTTGGCTCAGGAAAGGAATGACATATGCTCAAATTTGAGTATTTTGCCCCACAGGAGAGTAGGGGGGAAGGGGATGAGAGGTGTGTTGATGGAGGGGAGGGCATGGTATAGGGAGAGTTGTTAGAATCACACACTTCTGTAAAGGGACAGGGACAAAGTAGAGAATAGAACAAGGGAGGGAGAGGGATAGGAAGGAGGGAAATATAGTCAGTCTTTCACAATATGTCCATTGTGGAGATGTTCTGCATAACTATATATGTAGGGCCTGTATTGAATTGCTTATCTTTCGGGTGGGGGTGGGTGATGAGGGAGAAAGGGAAAGAATCTAGAATTTAAAGTTCTAAAATCAAATGTTAAAAAAATATATCTATATGTATATATTATTATTATTATTAATATTATTATTATTATTATTATTTACATGCAACTGGGTAATAACATATACAGGGACTGGGGTAGGGAGATCCATCTTGCCCTACTGGAAAGTCAGAGAGGTGATGGGGGAGGACATAGGAAAGGCAGATTGGGGGAGGGGATACACAGTGGGATTGCTGTTTTGGGGTGGTGGGTAGGGGAAAGATGGGGAGAAAATTTATAACTCAAAATCTCATGGAAATGGATGATGTAAACTAAAAATAAACAAAAGTTAATTTAAAAAAAAAGAGCCATTGTGGTGGCACAGAAACTCAAGATACAAGCCCAGAAGAAGAGAATGACTCTAAAACTTTTGCAAGTAAAGAAAGCCTTAGAGAAAAGTATGGCTTGAGCACAAACCAACTAGAATTCCTAGAAGAGATGAATCAAGAGTTAAAAACTTTAAAAAGCTTTTATGAGGGTACTTGAGGAAAACACAATCGAAAAACAAATGATAGCTATTGAAGAAAGAATTGGAAAGAGAATTGACAAGTCTGGTCATGAGGCACAACATCTTGTCCAAGCAACAAGCTCCCTAAAAATCAGAATGGACCAAATAGAAGCTAATGACTCCATGGGGCAACAGGACATATTAAACAAAAGTCAAAGTACTGAAAAATATGACAGATCTGAAACATAATTGTTTCAATTATGCAAACATAATTGACCTGAAAAACAGATCAAGGAGAAAAAAAATTAAGAATTATTAGAATAGCTGAACAAGAAGACTAAAAAAGAGTATAGACATTACATTTCAAGCAATCTTAAAAGAAAATTACCCAGATTTCATAGAACCAGAAGGTAAAATGTAAAATAAAAAGAATTGGGGGGCAGAGCCAAGATGGTGGTGTAGAAGAAATAAGGTTCCTCAGCTCGCACATAACCATCTCAAATACCCATAAAATATGACTCTAAACAAATTTTAGGGCTCCAAAACTCACAAAACACATCTCCCACTGAAGGCAGTTTGGCAGGAAGGGCTCATTGCAGCACACTGAGAGCCGAAACCAGCGCAGCCAGAAACCTTGGCTTGGCCCCAGGGTAGCCAGGATGAGCCACAGCTGCAGCCTTCAGGAGAGTGGATCAGCAGCAGCTGTGGCAGTTTCCAGAATTATCAAGCCATGAGAAACAAGGACTAAGTGTAAGGTCAGTGGAACTCAGCTAAATTTGGGGGAGAAAAGCAGTCTGGCCAAACTGCCTCCAGGGTAAGGAAGCAGCAGAAGTGGCAGTCCTGCTGCTGCCTCCACGTGGTTGCTTCAGAGCTCCCAGCCTGCAGACTGCAAGAGCTTTCCCCTCTGGAAGCAGAGTTCCACAGAGCTAAAAAAAAATCAAGTAATTTACTGGCAACATGAGCAGGCAAAGGAAGCAAAGTAAGAACAGCAACCAAACTCTAGATTCCTTCTTGGGGGACAAAAAGGATCAAAGCATGGAATGGGAGGAAGGCAACACAGTCAGAACTCCCACACCAAAAGCTTCTAAGAAACATGAAGACTTCCTACAAGCCATAGATCAGTTTAAGAAGGATTTTAAAGGGGGCGGAGCCAAGATGGCGGCATAGGAGCAACAAGGTTTGGCAGCTACCACATAGCCACCTCAAAATACCCATAAAATATGACTTTAAACAAATTCTAGAGCTCTAACACACACACAAATATACTTTCTGCTGAAGGCAGCTCAGCTAGGAGAGACCATCTCAGTGCTGGGAGCCAAAATCAGCCCAGCCTGAAACGGCAGCTTAGCCCTAGGGGTGGCCTGACAAGCTGAGCCAAGCCACAGCTGGATCTTCAGGAGAGCAGATCTGTGGCAGCTGTGGCAGTATTCAGAATTATCAAGCCATAAGAAAAAAAGGACTAAGTGAAAGGTCAGTGGAACTCGGCTAAAATTGGGAGAGATAAGCGGTCTGGCCAAACTGCCTCCAGGGCAAGGAAGCCACAGAAGTGGAGGCCCTGCAGCCACTTCCACCTTGCTGCTTCAGAGCGCCCAGCCTGCAGACTGCAGGGGGGCCAAGCAATCATTCAGAGGCCAAGTGCTCTTGTGTTGAGCGGCCTGGATCCGGATCGTGGTCTTGGGTGGTGGTCCTGGGGTACGTTTTCAGTGACCCAGAGCTGGCGGGGGCTGCAACAGCCTCCTAAAAGTGCCGGCAGCTGGGAAAACCCCAGTGATTTGGGACAGAGCTTTCCCCTCTGGAAGCAGAGCTCCACAGAGCTAAAAAATCAGTGACTGGCCAATCATGAGCAAGCATAGGAAGCAAAGTAAGAACAGCAACCAAACTCTAGATTCCTTCTTGGGGGACAAAAAGGATCAAAGCATGGAATG
>CM053581.1:265249910-265283624 GCA_028627135.1 Pseudochirops cupreus | reverse complement strand
TAAAATCAGATCTAATTAATTGGAAAAACATCAATTGCTCATGGCTGGGTTGAGCTAATATAATAAAAATGACAATTTTACCTAAATTAAATTACATATTTAGTGCCATACCAATCAATCTACCAAAAAATTACTTTATAGAATTAAAAAGCATTTTAAATTGATATACCATAGGCATCTCAAACTCAGTAAATCCAAAACAGAATTTGTTATCTTACCTATCAAACCTAGCCCTCTTTTGAACTTCTCTGTTACTCTTAATGGTACTATGATCCTTCTAGTCCCCGAGACTTACCATTTCAATTTAATTCTTTTAAAAACTTTATTTTATTTATTTTGTTGCTTTTTGGAGGGGGGGAGGCAGGGAAATTGGGGTTAAGTGACTTGTCCAAGGTCATATGGCTAGTAAGTGTTAAATGTCTGAGGTCAAATTTGAACTCAGGTCCTCTTGACTCCAGGGCCAGTGCTCTATTCACTGAACCACCTAGCTACCCCATTTAATGTCATTCTTAACCCCTTACTCTTCCTTACCCCATGTATCTAGTCAGTAGACAAATTTTTGTAATTTATTCCCCTCTCATAAAATAAATTCCCCTCTCATTATTCCCCTCTGTAACTCTATCAACCTGGTATAAGCTTCCCACATCATTTTCTGGGAATTCACTTTTCATTTCTAGTCACTTCCCTCCCATCTGCAGAGAACTGATTTGCCTTATTACTCAAGAGCTATAGGTCTATCTAGAGGCAGCTAAAGTGAGGTAACCTCCTGGACTAACACTCTTTGTCTTTGCAGATGTCTGTGGACCCAGATGCAGCTAAATAATCTGCTGAGTTTTACCTTGTAATTTGTCCTGGGAATGAACTGAGAGAAGGTGTTCATACTCTCCTCTGTTCTTCTTGCTGCCAGAGAAAGGCTTGATGCCTGCCCAGATGTTTGGCATCTGTATTGTCCCCTTTGGTGTTGTCTTTCTTTTAGAGTATCCTGTTGGAATGAGCTATTTCCAAGAACCTGGGAAGAGTGCCTCACACGTGCAAATTACTTGAACATGTAGTAAGAGCAAAACTTGACTTGACGCAAACCACGTTTCCCATCTGCTCTCAGCCTTGCTCCTTTTAGCTAACCTGAAAATGTGTTTTCATCCCAGAGGCTTTTCATGGGTAATATGCATCCAATTTAGATTTTAAATTTTAGCTTTTGGATTGTGTAAAACTGTACCTTGGGGCATATATGGAAAAGTAAAGTACATTCATGGCTGTTATAAAAAGCCCACATCCATTTGCTTCTGACATGCTGTAAAAACCTTGTCATACGTTGCTATGCCTTTGGTGCTGTTGCAAGTTGTTTCATACAATGTTAGAATGGGAAGGGATGTTAAAACCTTGATTATTATAACTATAAGGGCCTTATGACACACCATGTCTGATCTGCAAGAGACCTTTCTTAGAGACAATGTAGCCCAACTCCCCTCCTGTTATCTCCAAGACAATGTTATTGAAGTGCATAGACCAGAAGTGGCTTGATAACAAGTACAGGGTTGGTGACAGATCCCATATTAGAAGCCAATTTTATAACTCTGAAAAAGCAATAGATTTGGAGTAACATGAGACAGGTTCAAATCCCACATATGCTATTTAATACCTGTGTGGTCTTGGGCTAGTCCCCTAAATTCTCTGGTCTACAGTTTTTTCATATATCAAATGAGCAAGTTGAACTAGACCTTTAAACTCCCCTTTCAGCTCCATGCCTATGATCCTATGAGCAGATGGCCTTTAGATCCCCTCCAACCCTAAGTCTGTGATCCTTGGTTGCTATAAATCATGTGCAGGAGTCGATAGTTTAAATGCCAATCACACAGGCATTGCCAGTCCTGGCAAGAGCACTGGAATAACAATCCATCATGCCACTTGCCAGCTCTTTGACGATTTGTGAGTCAATTTTCCTCTCTGAATCTCTTTTCTCCTTTCCAAAAAGGGAAGCTTTGACCTTGTCCTGCCAATATTTGAGAGGGTCAAATGAGATAACAGATGTGAAAATATTTTCAAAAGTATATATGATTGTACTAGTATAAAGCAGTAGAAAACCTCTGACTCAGTTGAAAACATGGGGTTCCAAAGATCAGGGTAAAGGTAAATTTCTAGAATGAGAAGAGAGAATTGCTAAATCATGTGTGTGTTTGTGAAGTATCATATGGGTATTGGTCTAGTTGGGGAAGTCACCTTTTATTTTTTTTTCTAAAAGGGGAAAGCAGGAAGCATTGAAAGTAAACTTTACCAACTTCACAAGTTTGCCTAAGGCTGGTGTTGCCTTTCTGTCCCTCCTTCTCAACACATCCCAAGAAAGGTTTTCTGGAAGCTTCTACCCAACTGATTTCACCATGATGTGGCAGAAACTACTGAAGCATGGAATTCCCTCTACTTTATCTTCTCCATTGCCTTCCCTCTACTCCTTTCCCCCTCTCCCTCCTACAGGAACTCCATAGGAAAGGTCATCAGACATACTCATAAAGCCAAGTAAATCCCACAGCTGCCAGACTGCTACAAAAGGGAACACCAGGACCCAGTGTGAGGAGGTTACTGGTCTCCAGAGAACATTGTGGGATGGTGAGCAGGGTGGTAATTGACAATAAACAAGAAAGAAAGATTGTCCTCCAGCCAAAGACCATTCCATGAGATCAGGAAATATAAAACCACATTCTTGGCACGTTTTTCAATATGTTCTTAGATGATTTTCTAAGGGCACTAAAGCTTGGTGGATTGTTTGGTAATTCAGCTGCCTCTTTAGTGAGTTAGGAAGGTGATACCTAGGTCTGTCTCTGTCAGTAGGCATCTTTATATAGCACAGGAAGGGAGGGTTGAAAGGAACCTAAACTAGATTATTAATTCAATCTCTTCATTTTACATATTAGAAAACAGGGTCTAATAGGATAGTAAGGGAGCTAAGTGACATAGTGGATAGAGTACTGACTCTGGAGTAAGGAGGATCTGAGTTCAAATCTAGCCTCAAATGCTTACTAGCTATGTGACCCTGGGTAAGTCACTTAACCCTATTTGCCTTAGTAAAATAAGCTGGAGAAGGGAATGACAAACCTTTCCAGTATCTTTGCCAAGAAAACCTCAAATAAGGTCCCAAAAGTTGGACACAACTGACCAAAAAGAAAAAAAAAGAGAGAAGATCCCAGACCAAAACTGCATCCAAGGTTAGTTTCCCCCATAACCCCCATGAGATACTGCGCTTTTTTTTTTTTACTCCGAAGTCCAGGTTCAACTATTTTTATAGATAATTAATCTAGATTTCTCCTGTTCAATTTAGTGGAAGATTCAGCTGTTTTTACCTTTTAACAAACATATTCCTCTACTTCTAATCAAGGTTGGAAGTTTGTTTTTTTAAATGTTCAAGAAGCAATGAAGAAAGGTCCCCTAATGCATATCGTTGAGTCAACTTGACCAAGTCAGAACATCTGAATCTTGTTCTACTTTCACATCTTGCTGTCTGTGTTACCTTCAGCAAGTTATGGAGTCATCATCATCACAGCTGGAATCTGCTAGTGCTTTAAGGCCGGCAGTGTATGCACACACTCTTATTTCATCATCAATAGTTCTATGAAGGAGATGTTGCAGTTTTTATCATTCTGCATGTCCAGGGGAAGACACGGAAGCTCAGAAAGGTTGTGACTTGTCTGTTGTCATGCAATGATTCAGTACCAGGGTCAGGGTTCAAATTCATGTCTTCCTGCCTCTAAGCCCAGTGCTCCATCCCCCTCGCATGCCACACTATTAGGGACTTAGAAATAATTTAGTACAACTCCCTCATTTTACAGATGGAGAAACTGAGGCCTAATGGGGAATGTAAGCTGCCTAATGTCACGGAGACTGGTCAGAAGTATAAAATTAGGATTCCAACACAGGTCTTTCTGATTCCAAGTCCAGCACTCTATTCATGGTTAACCCATGCTACTTTGGCACTGGAACTTGGGCTGGAAGAAACAGAGACACCAAGATTGGAAATTACCAGGCCAACTTAATAACAAAAAGTCATTAAGGAGAAGAGCTAGGATTTGAAACCAGGTCCTGTAACTTAAAATTCAACAGTCTTTTGACCCTCTACCACATCATCTCCCAGCAGGAACTGGTATTTAAAAGAGATGAGAAGAGCCATGTGCGGTCTGAGAAGGAAAGGCTTCCTGAGTCTTCATTTACTCTTCTTTGCCACACTGCTTATAATACTGAGGCAGTATTAGGAATGGTGTTATGTGCTACCTCCTGTGTAAGAATCTACATGTTCTTCTGGCTCTCTTGCTCTCTCCCCTACCACCAAGCCTTCCTTTTTCCAAAAGCTGCTTCAAGATTTGTTTTGGGGAGGGCAGCTAGGTGACACAGTGAATAGAGCACCGGCCCTGGGGTGAGGAGGACCTGAGTTCAAATCTGACCTCAGCCACTTACCACAAAAACTAGCTGTGTGAACTTGGGCAAGTCACTTAACCCCAATTGCCCTACCTTCCCTCTCCAGAAAAAAAAAAGCATAGAAAACATATAAATATGAAATAAAAGAAGTAAAATTTTGGGTGGCTAGGTGGTGCAGTAAACACAGCACTGGCCCTGGAGTCAGGAGGACCTGAGTTTAAATTCAGCCACAGATGCTTGACACATTTGCTATCTGTGTGACTTTGGGCAAGTCACTTAACCCCAATTGCCCTCCAAAAAATAAAACAAACAAACAAACAAAAATAAAAGATTTGTTTTGGGAGGCTGTCATTTATTTGTTCAGGGGCATCTAGGTGGTACAGTAGATAAAGTATGAGGCCTGGAGTCAGAAAAATCTCGGTGCAAATCCAGCCTCAGACACTTACTAGCTGTGTGACCCTGGGCAAGTCACTTAACCTGTAATTGTTTCAGTTCCTCATCTGTAAAATGGGGACAAACTAGAGCAGGAAATAGCAAACCACTCTAGTATCTTTGCCAAGAAAACCCCATGGCCATGACTGAACAACAACAAAATTTATTTTTTAATCTGTTCATTTCTTAGCTCCTCAGATTCTTCACCCTTTCCTTCTTTTCCTATGACTCTTCTGAAGTACTCTTTCATTGCTATCCTGGGTGAAAAGTCAGCTTCAAGGGCCCTGTAGCCTGAGGTCCTGCCCTCCCTTCCTTGGACCTCTCCCTGTGCTGACAGCTGATCGGACAGACTCACTTAGATGGAAGAGAATCCAGACATTCACTCCCTACTGTGAAATCCTCAGACTCCCTTGGAGTCATGAACCCACCCTGAACTGGGGTAGGGGCCAGAGTTCAAGTTTATATTTAGCCAAATGAAGCTTCCTGTTCTGAGGAGGGCAAGTGAAATGGATTTCATGTGCTCCTCAAGAAGACTTTGGGGGTTTCCAGCAACCTTCTGAGGAGTGCTTACTTTATTTGCGTGTCAAGGAGACGGAGTCCCCAGAGGATTCTGCCACCAAGTACGTGTGTGTTTAAAAGGGAAGGGGAAATAAGCTTGGGGCAAATCCTTATTCTGGGCTCTGCCAAACTGAAGCCTTTGAAAAGCATTTAGAGACTGCCTCAGTTGGCTCTAGGGCTGTTCCATGCTCACGTGCATGGGCAGAGAACATCAGGAGAGGTAGGGGAAAGGAGGTGGGGGTGAGAATTTCACAAACCAGTGGGCCCTTCAAGATTCCCAAACCAAAGGGGTTTTACATAAATTTGGAGCAGCTCTGGAACAGAACCAAGCTGCTTTTGAGGTTTTTTACCCCTCACTAATTCTGGCTCCAGCTGGACTCCAATTCAGTGATGAAAGGGAATTGAAAGCCCAGAGTCTCAGTAAGCATTTGGGAAGGGAGCTATTCAGGCCCCATTCACTCACCCCACATTGCGGGGTTTCCATGGTAACAGGCATATGTTTGAATGTGTTCCATGCTCAGAGACGGTGCCGTAAGGTCTCCCCTTTTCAGAGCAACTTGATCTCGTGGGCCTCGCTTCCTGGATGTCTGAATGGGCCCTGTAGGTTAGTATGTCAGTCGTCAGGCCTTTTCTGGGGGTGATATAGGTGCAGAAAAATGCCAGAGCCTTAAACTGAGGAGGGAGGAAGAGGTTCTGGAAAGGTCTGAGAACTGAGGCAGATCCAAAGGCGGCTGCCATGGCTGAGGTGGATTAGAGACTGAAGGCTGAAGCTTGTCCAAGCTCGAGCCTGGCTCCTGGCCTTTGCCAGGCTTGAGGGTGAGGAGATGAAAAGCTCACTTGGATGTCAGCCATCTTGAGCCCTTTCCAGAGTGGTGGGGAAGGCAGGGGAATAGCAATGCAGCTGGTAGTGAGGAAGAGCTACAAACCATAGGATGGTCTATTCCCCTTTGTTCTACCTCCCCTCGGGCAGTCTGACAAACATACTTCATAGGAATGTAGATTTAGAACTGGAATGAATTAGGTGTTATCCAAATATAGATTTTTTACAGATGAGGAAACAGGCCCAGAGAATTGCTCAGGCTGACATAGCCAATAAGTGTCTGATGTGGGACTTGAACCCAGGTTTTTCTGCCCTCAAGTCTAATGTTCTATCCCCTAGGCTATATTGCCTCTCATTTACTAAACATAGACTACTGAGATCACTTGCTCCAAATCCTTCATTTTATAGCTGAGGAAACAGAAGCCCAGAGAGATGAACAACTTGGTATAGTGACAGGTAGCAAATAGGAGAGCTGGGGCTAGAACACAGATTCTCTTTCCACTGCACTATACTGTCTTACTCAGAGAAAAGTCAATTCTCTCCTTGACTTTCTGAGGGTAGAGGAACCTTGCAGCCTAAGGCATATTTATCTCCTTTCTCCATCCCACATTTGCATCCAACTATGAATCTGTCTTATCCAGTTCTGTCCAAAACTTTGAGCTAAAGTCCAGTGGAATAATTATCATCAGTCTTCTCCCTAAATCTATTTCTAGCTATTCTTTAAGACCAAATCAAGTCTCTTTTCCTCCCATGACTTTACCAAGAACTCCTTCCTGCCCATCATAATACCTCTCTTTTCTGAACCTCTATAGACTTTACAATAGGTTCTACCCAGCTTAGTCTTGAAATGTCCTGTATTCCTCCCTAATCATTTCATGTTGATAGGTCAATTTTTATCTCAATTTGATTGCAAAGTAGGTAAGAACATTTAGTGTGTTTTTTTCTTTAATTTCATTGTATTGTTTTGGTTCAGACCATTGCCTTGGAAAAACTCTTTTCTACCAATTTAGAACTGTAGCTTCTCTGCAATTAATCATCTTATAGAATTGTTTGGGGGCATGTTAAATGAGTTCCTCAGTCATGCAGTCAATATGAGTCAGATCTTCCTGACCCCAACTGGTCCTCTAACTACTCTGTTGTGTTGTCTACCTTTATTTCTTTCTATTCTCCAAAATGCCAAGTACAGAGCTGGGAATAGAGTAGGTAATGCAGACTGATTGAGAGCAGTGTCTGTCTTCAAAGTAGGGGCATATCTACCTTCTCCTTCCCCACAGGTGTAACATTATGGTCAATTTGATTATATTCTAACTCTGTTCCATGTTCATAGGTTCAGAAATAAAATTACTATGAAAATGCTGAGGAAGTCCTACATGGACTAGTAAAGGAATTGTCTTCCTAGCATCAGGCAAATGACTTTATTACCTTGTAATAAATTATTCTATTTTTGATGTCCCTCTCTGCCCCCCCCCCAACTCAAGGGGGACGGGGAAGTCTGGACTTAATTGTTTTTATTTGTAGTCAAAAAATTCTCAACTTATTAAACACTCAATAAAATAGATAATACAATATATACATATATAGCACATGTGTATATATTTAAAATAGATAGATATACATATACATACTTATACATATACATACTTATACATATACATAAATATGGTTGAAACATATATATATATGTGCACATACATACAAATATTTAGTAGAGTAGAAAAAGAATATAAGTAAAACTGTGAATAATGCATACAGCTTGCTGTTCTTTAAAATATGTAATACATTGAATATGTAACTTCCAAAACTGCCCTCCTTGCCTGTAATTCTTTCTGGCTTTACTTCTGTATTCTTCTGTGTGCTTAAAATTGCTTCAATAACCCTCTTTTTTGGGGGGGGGGTGGTACTTTACCTCTAGCTCTTTTCTACCGTTCCTCCTCCAACTGAAAATAGACAAAAACACTCATATAGCAAATATACATAGCTCAGCAAAATCAAATTTCTTATTTGTGGTATCCTACAAGGTTTCTCTTATTCTCCATTAGAAGTTCATCTGCTGAGAGGTGGGTAGCATGCCTTGTCATCAGTCTTTTGTAACCGTAGTTGGTCATGACATCGATGAGAGTTCTAAATCTTCGTTGTTTTTCTTCACGATGTTGTTGCTATTGCATAAATGTTTTTCCTGGTTCTGTTTTATTTCATTGTGTAGTTCTTAGAAGGTTCCTTTCCAGCCATCTCAAATTTTTCCTTTCGTTTTTTTCTTACATCACAATAATGTTCCAATATATGCATATACAAAAATTGGATCAGTCATTCCCCAAATAATGGGTTGTGTCTATACTTCTAACCATATCATCCCTATAGTAGATCAGACACTCCCCACTCCCTAGTGATTCAGATCATATTTGGAGACTTTGAAAAAACTATGATTTCATATGTGAAATCATAGGGTCAATTAAAGAAAGTCAATGTGAAATGTTCTTTACTCTTTCAGAAAAAGTAAATAAAAAGTATCTCTTTTTTATGTTGAGAGGGATTCGTTTCCCTTTCAAATTTCTAAAACTATTATGAAAAACTATGAGAACATTTTAACTTGATTAATTATTAGAATTACTGGATGCTCATAATATTTATATAAGCTGTACATATAACCCTAGCACTTAGAATGAGAAAAGTCACAGAAGATTGGTCTTCTAGATTCTTGTTTGGGTTTGTTAAAGATCATTCTGTATTTAAAAAGAACCAATGTGTCAGGCAGGGATAGGGAATATTTGGTAAGTAACTGGTGATAGGAATTGGACCTAAGATTTCATTGATAGAAGCAATTTCCAGTTGATAAACCTCCTTCTACCAATACAAGTCAGTTTCACCTCTTTAATTTATAGTCTTTGGAGCATTTCCTGCTTTAGAGAACTGAGAGTTTATGCTCTCCAAGGTCACACAACCAGAATTTGTTGGCAGTCAGACTCGAACCTGGTTCTTCCTGGGTTTGAGATTGGTTATCTACCTGTTATGTCACACTGCTTTTCATTCTATTGGAATTAATTATTTTATTTCTTACGTGCATATGTGTGGTAAACCTTGACTTTATTTGTTTTCATATTGATAAATAGAAGGGAAAATTTATTGAAAGCCAATGGTTGCAGGGAATGACAAAAGTTAGGAATCTCTGCCTGATTTATTTCTCAGTTTTTTTTCTGAGTTAACATTCTACATTTCTACTCTAGTCTTGTTAAATATTCCTTCTCTAATCTTTCAGTCAATACTACATAGGGTATCATGTAACTATATACTGTCTTATATTACTTGTTAATTGTTTTTAAATATTCCTTCTCTAATCTTTCAGTCAATACTACATAGGGTATCATGTAACTATATACTGTCTTATATTACTTGTTAATTGTTTCATCATAACTAAACTTGTCTGCCCAACTAGATCGTGCATTCTTGGAAGTACAGCATTATTTCTTCTGTATCCCCCTAGCAGAGTGTTGAACATGATTGAGTGCATGTGCACTCAATAAACAGTTGATTACTTGAAAATTAAAAATAGCTAATGTACTTGGCATCCAATTCTCAAGGCCACCTAGTCAGCAGCTGTCTTAGGAGCAAATGAATTATTTAGCTCTTTGGTACACTAGAGAAGGGCCTTGGGCTTTGTGTAGTTGAGGTTGGGTGCTAGAAGTGGGATGAGGCTTAAGGGTCACATACATACCTATCAGGGAAGGGACAAATATTTCAGGCAATTTCCACTGCTTTTAATGTCAGTGTGCCTTGGGCAGACCATTCCATCTTTTGTGAAAATTACAGTCCTAGGTGTAAGAGAATAGGGAAGTGAATGGTGTTTGGAGAAACTGGTAGTATTCTGTCTGTTACAATTCCTTTACTAGTCCATGTGGGACTTCCTCAGCATTTTCATAGTAATATTATTTCTGAACCTATGAACATAGAACACAGCTAGAATATAATCAAATTGACCATAATGTTACACCTGCATGGAAGGAGAAGGTAGATATGCCCCTACTTTGAAGACAGACACTACTCTCAATCAGTCTGCATTACCTGCTTGTAATGCCATGCACTAGCAGATTCCCAAAAGAATGCTTCTGTGAACAGCTTTTAAGGTTCAGATTACACAGTATAATAAACACTCCATTTATTCCATTTCAAATCAAGGCAAACATTCACAACAAATCACAATATAATATTCACAACATTACATCTTATCACAGAAAATTACAATATAATGTTCACAACAGCTTAACATTAGAATGGTCACATAGTTTTCACTATAGCGGCCACAATATTTAGAACAAAGAACAAAATAATAATCATCTGGTTTCCCTAAGGGGGAAACTCTCCTTTCTTAATCATTCAATCAATTTGCAATACAATAATCAATACATAATCATTCAGTCATTTCACAATACAACAATCTTCCACTCATGTGGCAATCATACATTAATTTAATCAGTCACTTATCTAGTAGTCACTAAATACAATCATTAGAAAATTACACAAACCCTCCACCCCTCTGTTTCCAGCAAACTTCAATTTCATCAGGCATTCTATATCTAAGGAGAGGCCTTTTCTTCATCTTGACTAGGGGTGGTCTCTCAGATTCCCTGGATCCCCTTCCATGGTCCCAGCTCCTACTTGAATCTACCAAGCAGTCACCTGGATTCAGAGGCAGGCAGCTCACAGGTTCTCATCCAGTCCTCCAGGCAGTTCCTGGTACACACTGAAGTTCACAGGGTCTGGCACATCTCAAAACCTTCATCACTTCTGTTGCCAGGAGCTCAAGGATCAACCAAGCTACCAAGCCATGAACAAACAAAGTCTCATCCTGGTCATGCTTCTTCAGTTTTCCGGAAGTTCAGCTGGCCCTAGGACCCAGGAGAAATATTGCCTTCCAGGAAGCCTTCACCAGATTCTGGTCTCATAGAAAACTCCAACTCAGTCCTCAGTCCAGCAGCCCAGCTCCCAGATGCTGGGACTATTCTGTTCCCTACACCAGGAGCCACCAGGAGGAAAATCTCCAATTCTGATTCTCTGTCTCTGGAATTCTTCTTATATACACACTGGCCTTCTGTCTCAGCCAACCCCCTCCTGCCATGTCAGCAACAGGAGACAGAGTTCACATCCTCTGGTCACACAGGAGACGGAGTTCATACCTTCTGCTTCTTTCACACAGGAGACAGAGTTCACACTCTCTGCCTCTTTCACAGAAGTACTTAGCCCTTAGTCACCAAGGGCCAAGTACCTGCTAAATTAATTACCATTACACTGCTCTATCTCTTTCTTGTATCTTTGGCTGCTGTGCCCCTGGGGACTTTTGTTAAGAGTCAGGGTACATAACTAGTATTTTTATGGATTTCTGGTGCAATGCGCCATTTGGCCTTGTATTACTCAAGAGACAGGTCATACAGTTTGTTTAAGAGAACTTATGAATTGTGATGATATATACTATAGGTCAATCTCAGAGCTGTCTATTTCTTCACAATTTAGTTCAAATTCCTCATCAATTGGGGCAGTGGAAACGTTTTCATGACTGATCATGATGTAATATATATTATCCAGGAACATAGTGACCAGAACTATTTTAGAGAAAGCAATACATGTGGAAGAGAGAGAGCACCATCATCTGGGTTGAATACTAGGCTACTAGTGCCACACACACACACACACACACACACACACTTACACACACACACACACAAGTAGGGCCAATGCAAAGAACAGAGATTTCATCTATTTCAGAATAAATTGATGCACAGATTTTAATGGAAAGCAGATTAGGAGCTGATTAAGAATGATTGTTGTGCTAAAAATCTTGCTTCTAACTTATGATCCATTCCAGAGGACTGGCAAGTGCCCAGTACTAGCTAAATACTGGGCACTGAAGAAAAATAGATTGCGAGTTAATTTCTTGGGGATCCAAACCCCATCTCATTAAAATGAAGAGTCAATAACTTCACTGAATCAGAAGCCACTGAAGGAAGTGGGAAATTGGGGTAATGTGATATTTTCAAGATATAAAGCATGTTTCAGTGGATAATTGGCTATTTCAGCAGGGAATACATTGACACTAGTGTCTTTGTAATAAGGGATTTTTAAAAGGCAGCCCAATTATGGCTTTCAGTCTAATAAGCTTTTCACAAGGAAAAGGATGCTAAGACTAGAGTTTTTCTGTTCCCTACTTCCTTCCCCCATCCCCAAAGCCAATACAGTTCCTTTAGTACTGGGGCCAAACAGTCTCTTTCCAACCTATATGCCCAGCATCATTTCTACCCCAGCCTCATGCCAACAGAAGGAAGTTTTTGTCTTTACTTTTATCTCCTCCCCTTATTCCTTCATCCTCCTCCTGTCTTCCCCACCCCTTTCCCTCTCTGGGGTCTGTTTTCAAAGTGAAGCCAGCTTTTAGTAAGAATACAAAGAATCAAGTGAATGGTTTAATAACTACTGAAGTGAATGAAACCCACCCTATCAATGCCTAAATCAAACAGCTGGAAAATGATGGATAAGAACAACAGTTGGAGAACAGGGAGGAAGAGGAAGGTCTGAACCAAAGAACTGAGGTAATAAGGCAAGGATTTAGTGTTTCCCAGCAGAGCCAGGAGAAATTTTTTCTTTGGGGAAGGAGGAACGAATGTGGATTAGAGCTCAGGAATCCACTTGGATAATAGAACAAAATGCTAAAATAAACAAAGAACTGAAAAGCCCTAGTTAAGAGGAGGCAATATCAATGAGATTCAGACAGTTTCAGGGAGCCTGAGGAAGTAATGGCTGTTTCTGGAATCCTGTTTGCAGTGGGTAATCCAGCATTGTTAGGGGGTTTTAATCAGAGGGTACAGAGGCCCTTTGTTGGAGCTGCTCTGGTAGTCACTAACTTGCCATGGTAGTGGGGGCAGGGGCAGGGGCAGGGTGGTTGGGAGAAGGGAGCCATACAGCACCATCTGAGAGAATGGATCCCACAGGTACCTTGTCATGGTGACAGAGGCCTGGGAATTTTAACCTTTAACTTGTTCTGAGGGTTTCTAAGGGATTCAGAAACAGTAGGTGCTCACAAAGCATACATCAATGAGACAGCTTGGTGTCATGGAAGGAGCAACATATTTGTCATCAGGAGGCCTAGGTTTGAATCTTAACTCAGATACTTATTGTATGATCTTGATAAAGTCATTTCATCTTTCTATACCTCTGTTTTCTCATCTATAAAATGGCCATATTCATACTTGTACTACCTTCTACCATTGTTGTAAAGAAAGTGCTTTATAAATTTTCAAGTGCTATAAAATTGTAGGCTGGTACTATTATTTTTATTTTTCTAGTATTATTATCAGCAACCAAACAGAGTAGATAACATGCTATATTTGGAGAAAGGAAAACATGTTTTAATCCTACATCTATCACTTGCTGACCAGGTGAACATGGACAAGCTATTTTACCTGTCTAGATCTCAGTTTCTTCACCTACAAAATAGAAATGAAAAATGCCTATCATCTTTACTTTATAGGATTATTGAGGCACAATTGAAGTAATAAATTTAAAACATATGATATACTATAAAGGATTGTAGAATTTTATTTTCTTATTACTTTACTTAAGAAATCAATCATAAGTGATGTCTTGGAATTCAGAATGAGTATGTTCAATCAATTTCAATCGTGTGTGACTCTTCAAAACGCCATTTAGGGTTTTCTTGCCAAAGATATTGGAGTGATGTGCCATTTCCTTTTCCAATTCATTTTGTAGATGAGGAAACTGAGACAATCAGGGTTAAGTGACTTGCCCAGGGTCACACTGCCGAGTCTGGATTTGAGCTCATGAGGATGAGTCTTCCTGACTCCAGGCCTGGCCCTCTATCCACTTAAGCTGCCCTAGAATGAGCATAGGCTGTCTGAAACATTCACTGAGGGTCTGTCACATGAGCAGAGCCTTCTGCCCTGCTCATGCCCTTCTCTTTGTACCCCATTAACCACACTATACAAAGACCTAGAGCTGGAGGAGAAAATAAAAGCCATTTGGTCCAATCCCTCTCATTTAATAGGTGAAGAAACTGAATCTCAGGGAGCTTAAGTGATTTCAGCCTTCAGGAACCCTTGTTTTCTGATTTCAGAATCAGTCTGCTTTCTACTATTTCTCCTCTTTGTCATCAGTCTCCATGGGGTCAATACCCCAGAGGGAACATGTGCTAAGAACATTATTCCCTTCCAGATTCCCCATCTAGCTCTACCTTAATGATTTTGCACCAAGTTTTTTTTTTTTCCTCACTCAGAAGCTATCATCTCTACCCACCGCCTACCTCCAAGGAATTTTCTATAAACCCTCCTGCGCAAGGGGCCACTTCTTCCTGAAACTCCACCGCCTCAATGAGTAACAAGGAGGGCTGAGTGTTGCTTGGCCAGATGTTCTCTGTTTGTTACCTGACTCCTTGCTTGCTCCCTTGCTATTTTCTGTCTGCCTTTTCACATATGTAAAGCTCGTTTCATCAGAAACACACACAGGATGTAAAGTTCAGTGGCAACCACAAGAGCTCTTTTGCTTGATGAAATATTCCCATAGGTTTCAACTGAACCTTTTGCTTAATCCTCACTTGGAGTCTTTTGAATTTGCAGGGCTTGCTATTTCCTAACTAATTTTTTGGGCTCAGTCATTCTCCTTATAGTAAATACAAGAGCAACAATAATGATAGCTACATTTATATGGCACTTTAAGGTTTGCAAAGTGCTTACATGTGTCATTCAATTCTAGAGTACTTATGTAGAACATAACATGTTAGAGCAGCAAAAGGCCTAAGGATCTGGAATATCTCTCCTCCTGTTACTGAGGAAGAAAACTCTCTGAGAAGGTTACCCCCTCTACTTATGTCCTCAATCACATCTTTTCCCTATTTCTCCAGGAGTTTGCCCCATTAAGCAGAACATTTTTTCTCATCTTTAGTCTTTCAATACACACTGCCTAACTACATGTTCTGGTCTATCCCAACCTATAGAGACATTCATGGGACCTAGTCATTCCTCAAAGCACTCTTCCAATCTCTCTTCTCCCTTTACTGTCAAACTCCTAAAAATAATTGTCTATAATGTTCTACTGCTTCCTCACCACTCTCTCATTTCTCAATTTCTTTTAGTTTGGCTTCTGAACCCTCTCCTTAAATGAAATAGCTCCCTTTAAAGTGGAATTTTCTGGCTTTTTTGTGTGTCATGGACCCCTTTGGCAGTCTGGGCAAGCCTATGGTTCCCTACTCAGAATAATGGTATTAAATGCACAAAATAAAATATGAAGGATTACAAAAACAAAAAATTATATTGAAATGTAAATTTTTTTTAAGTTCACAAAGTTAGACCTGTTATCGCTGATTTCAACTGCTAAATTTGATGGTCTTTTCCCAGACCTGCCTGGCACAGCAGGCATGGCTAGCCTGGGCCGCCCTAGCATAGTGAGCAAGCAGCCAGCACCTGGGGCCCCAGTAGAGAAAATCAGTGACCAGGCCCCTGGCCCCCAGCATAAGAAGCTTAGGACAGTACCCCCTGTGCCCAGGAGCAGAGCTCAACTTTATAAGTCCCCAACCCCCAAAGTAGCCCTGACCATAGAAAGGCACTATGGCAGCAGTTCTCAACCTGTGGGTTGCGACCCCTTTGGGGGTCAAACAACCCTTTCACAGGGGTCGCCTAAGACCATAGGAAAACACGTATTTCCCATGGTCTTAGGAATCGAGACACCGCTCCTCTATCTGTCTCCACCCACATGTAGATATGCCCACATACGAGTATTAAAGGGTTGCAGCATTAGGAAGGTTGAGAACCACTGCACTATGGCAACAGGGAAGATCAAAACATAAACTCAGAAGAGGAGAACAATGTCAAAATGTTTGTGTGCGAAGACTCAAAGGAGAATGTGAATTGGGCTCAAATCCTTCTTGGAAGGGATCAAAAAAGATTATAAAAATCAAATAAGAGGAGTAGAAGAAAATTAGGAAAAGAAATGAGAGTTATGTAAGATAAAACCAACAACTTGGAAAAGGAAGGGCAAAAATTGACTAAAGAAAATAATTCCTTAAAAAAATACAATTGAGCAAATGAAAAAGAAAAATCACTGAAGAAAACAACTCCTTAAAAAGTAATTGGCTAAATGGAAAAAGAGATACAAAAGCTAACTAATGAAAATAGTTCCTCAAAAATTAGAATTTGCCAAATGGAAGCTAATGACTCTGAAACATCAAAAATAAGTCAGATTTGAAAGAATGAAAAAATAGAAGCAAATGTAAACTACCTCTTTGTAAAAGCAATTAACTTGGAAAACAGATCCAGGAGAGATAATTTAAGAATGATTAGACTACCTGAAAACCAGGATAATGAAAAAGAGGCTGGGCAGCATCTTTCAAGAAATTATCAAGGAGAACTGTCCTGATATCCTAGAACCAAAGGGTAAAATAGTAATTGAAAGAATCCACTGATCACCTCTTGAAAGAGATCCCAAAATGAAGCCTTCAAGGAATATTGTACCCAAATTCTAGAATTATCAGGTCAAAGAGAAAATACTACAAGCAGCCAGAAAGAAATAATTCAAATATGAAGAAGCCACAGTCAGGATTACACAGGATTTATCAGCTTCTACATTAAACAATCTAGGGACTCAGAATATGATATTTTAGAAGGCAAAGAAGCTTAGATTACAACCAAGAATCAACTACCCAGCAAAATTAAGCATAATCTTTCTGGAGAAAAGATGGATATTCAATGAAAGAGGGGACTTTTAACCTTGCCTGATGAAAAGACCAGAACTGAATAGAAAATTGGATCTTCAAATATAAGACTCAAAAGAATCATAAAAAAAGATAAACAGGAAAGAAAAAAACCATCTTATTAAGGTTAAACTGTTTACATCCCTGCACAGAAAGATGATACTTGTAACTCTTGAGAACTATATGCTATTAGGGCAGTTAGAAGGAATAAATATGGACAGAGACTATAGGTATAAGTTGACTTTGTTGTAATGATATAAAAAAGGGGAGTTAAAAAGAAATATTGTACTGAGAGAAGAGGAAAGGGGGAGGGGGAACAGGGTAAATTACATCACATGAAGAAGTGCAAAAGACCTCTCACAGTAGATGGAAGGAACAGAGTGGGTGAGCACTGTTTGAACCTTAGTCTCATGGGATTTGGTTCAAAGAGGGAATAACACATGCACTCAATTGGGTAGAAAACATTATCTTACCCTATAGGCAAGTGGGAGGGGAAAGGGGAAAAAGGAGAGGGGGTGATGGAAGGGTAGATTGAAGGAGGTGGTGGTCAGCAGCAAAATACTGGTGAGAAGGGACAGGGTGAAAGGAGAGAGAGAAGTATAAATAAGGGGGGTAGAGAATGGAGGAAAACACACAGTAATCATAACCATGAATGTGAATGCAATGAATTCTCCCTTAAAATGGAAGCAGATAGCAGAGGACATTAAAAACCAGAATCCTATAATATGTTTTTTTATCAGAAACACATTTGAAACAAATACATACAGAGTAAAGGTAAAAAGGCTGGGGAAGGAAGAGCCAAATCATAGAAGGAAAATTGTAGACCAATTTCCCTAATGAATATTGAAATAAAATTTTTAAATAAAATATTAAAGAGATTACAGCAATTTATCATGAGGATAATATGCTATGACCAGGTACTAGGAATGCAGAGCAGATTCAATATTAGGAAAATTATTAGCAAAATAATAAAATATAATAAATAATATAAATAATAAAATAATAAAAAATTACTAACAGAAATCATATGATTATCTCAGTAGATGGAAAAAAAACCTTTTGATAAAATATAGTACCCATTCCTATTAACATTAGAGAGGAAAGGAAAAAAAATGGAGCTTCTCTTAAAATAAGTAGTATCCATCTAAAACCATCAGCAAGCATTCTATGTAATGGGGATAAATTAAAGGCTTTCTCAATGAGACCAAGGGTGAAACAAGGATACCTATTATCTCCATTATTATTCAATATTGTATGAGAAATGTTAGCATTAACACTAAGAGAAGAAAGAGAAATTGAAGGAATTAGAATAGGCAATGAGAAAACAAAGCTAATACTCTTTGCAGTTATATAATGGTATACTTAGAGAATCCTATAAGAACCAACTAAAAAAAAAACTACTTGAAATAATTAACAACTTTAGCAAAGTTGCAGGACATAAAATAAACCCATAGAAATCATCAGTATTTCTATAACCAACAATGTCCAGCAGCAAGAGATAGAAAGAGAAATTTCCCTAAAAATAACTAGACAATATAAAATGTTTGGGAGTCTACCTGCCAAGACAAACCCAGGAACTATATGAACACAATTACAAAACACTTTTCACACAAAAAAAGTCAGATCTAAATGATTGGGACAAAGTATCTATTATTCATGGGTGGGCCAAGCTAATACAATAAAAATGACAATTCTACCTAAATTAAATTAATTAAATTCAGTGCCATAAAAAATAAAATCAAACTACCAAAAAATCTATTTTATAGAGCTCGAAAAAATAATAGTAAAATTCATCTGGAAGAACAAAAAGTCAAGGATATCAAGTAAATTAGTGAAAAAAATAACAATCATTTGATACTGGCTAAGAAATAGAGTGGTAGATCAGTGCAATAGGTTAGGTACACAAGACACAATAGTAAATAACTATAGTAATCTATGGTTTGATAAACCCAAAGACCCCAGTTTCTGGGACAAATACTCACTAGTTTAATAAAAACTTCTGGGAAAACTGGAAAATAGTATGACAGAAACTAGATATTGACCAACATCTTACACTTTATACCAAGATAAGGTCAAAATGGGTACATGATTTAGACATAAAGAATGATACCATAAGCAACTTAGGAGAACAAGGAATAGTTTTCCTGTCAGATTTAGAAGGAAGGGAGAAAGTTGGGAAACAATTTTTACAACCAGTGTTTCTGATAAGGGCCTCATTTCTCATAGAGACCTGAGTCAAATTTATAAGAATACAAGGCATTCCTCAATTGGTAAGTGGTCAGTGGATATGAATAAGCAGTTCTCAGATGAAGAAATTAAAGTTATCTATAGTCATATGAAAAAATGCTCTAAATAACTATTGATTAGAGACATGCAAATTAAAACAACTCTGAGGTTCCATCTACTACATCTATCAGATTGGCTAATCTGACAAAAAAGGAAAATGATAAATGCTGGAGAAGATGTGGGGAAATTGAAACACCAATGCATTGTTGGTGGAGTTGTGAATTGATCCAACTATTCTGGAGAGTAATTTGGAACTATGCCCAAAGGACTATAAAACCGTTCATATCCTTTGATCTAGCAAAACTACTGCTTGGTCTATATCCCAAAGAGATCATAAAAAAAGGAAATAGATCCACATGTATAAAAAATATTTATAGCAGCTCTTTTTGTGGTGGCAAAGAATTGGAAATTGAGGGGATACCCATTAATTGGGGAATGGCTGAAAAAGTTGTGGTATATGAATGTAATGGAGTATTATTGTGATATAAGGAATGATGAGCAGTGGATTTCAGAAAAATCTGGAATGACTTACATGAACTGATGCTAAGTGAAGTAAACAGAACCAGGAGAACATTGCACATAATAACAACAACATTATCTGATGATCGATTATGATAGACTTAGCATTTCTCAGCAATATAGTGATCTAAGACAATTCCAAGAGACTCATGACTGATGTTACTAACCCCATCCAGAGAAATAACTATGGAGTCTGAATGCAGATGGAAGCATACCTTTTAAACTTTTTTTGTTTTTGTTTTTTTCTTTCTTACATTGTGAATCCGATCAAGAGAGTCTCCTGTTCAAAACCATCAGCCTGGGATTTAGACCATCTATAATCTGCCCCTGCTATCTCTCTGGGCATATTTCATACTACTCCCTATCACAAGCTCTCCATTCCAGCCAAACTGTACTGTTCCCCAAACTCAGCACTAACTTTTGTCCTCCTAATATTCATATAAGCCATCCCCTATGTTTAGAATGTATACCTTCTTCATGTCTGCATCACACAATATGCATTTGTCTATAAGGCACAGAATGAACACCTCCTAAAAGCCTTTTTGGATCATGTTATTGTTCATTGTCTACCTCCTTAGTTTTGCTTGTACCATATTTATCTGATCTTTGTTACTCTCCTTTTGATTCTGTCAGACTTTGTTTACAATGGGTCAGAAACCTCTTCATTCCAGATCACTTTCCCCCTGAGCTTCACACATTAAAAGTATCCTCTTCCCTTTCAGCTTCTCTCTCTTACTCCCAGAACCTTTATTTTAGAATACATCCCAACCAGCCATGTCTTCATTTCTCTCCAGACTGAACTCCTGACTCTTCCTCTATGATAATCTTCCTGCTAGTTGCCTTTATTTCTTCCCCCTCTTCTCTTGTCCTTTTATGTATTATTTTCTGTCATTAAAATAGAAACTCCTTGAGGTGAGGGGCTATCTTTATTTCCTATCATATTTGCATTCCCAGTGCTTACCACATGTCTGGAACTAGTAAGGGCTTAATAAATGCTTGTTGATTTTGTCAAGATATTTGGAGACACCACGTTTCCCAGGGCTAAGGCCCAGCAAGCAGTCTGTGTCCTGAGCTTGGCATAACAACAATCCTTTGTGCTCCAGATGATCTCACTCTCTAGCAAAATGTATTGCTTCAACCAACACCAGGTATTCACTGAGGAATTTATGCCCCCTACCTTCCAGGGACTTGAGAACCAATGATCTGCAGCCAAAAGCTGTCTGTCACCTCTCTTGACATGCTCAAAATCCTTGTACTTGTGTAACAGCTAAGTGAACCAAACCAGGTACTGCACTCTTGTTCCCGCCGTACTAACTCTGGTTCTGTTTATATCTGTGAGACAATCAACTTGGAGACTGTTTCCACAGCATCCAGGAAAACCTGCATTGTCCACACATGAGTCTGCCCTGGGAACAACTGCTCAAGACCTAAGAATGATTATGTCATGGTCAGGCCAACTTATGTATATAAAACACTGCCTTGCCCCCAACATGTTAAGCCCTCCTTCTCAGGAGAACTTCTGTTTGCAAGTGTTTCCTCATTTGAAGTTAAACTTCTGTTTGTGTCCTGACTCTCCTGTCTCCAGTCTGCTCTGTTTGGCTCCAGCCACCAACAGATTAGAGGCCAGTACCAGTCTGGTTGACAATTTGAATCAGTGGTGTACATTGTTCATCTTTCCAGGAGAATGTAAGCCCCTTGAAGACTGGGGCTATGTTGCCTATATCTTTGTATTCTTAGCATAATAGGGTATTAATGTAGCATAGGTTTTGCATGCAGATGGGTCATAATGTCTTTTAGGATGTATTGACTTGGCATGAATTGAACCTCAGAACATAAAATGTTACCTCTAGGAAGACTCCTTAGAATATAGGATAGAAAAGAATATAACAGAATGGAATGGAATGAAATAAAATGTATCGAATTGAATAGACTAGGAAGAGCTTCAAAGGAAGAAACTTTAGATCATAGTGTGTGGTCCTAGAAGGATCACAGACTTAGAATTATAAAGTTAGAAATCATAAGCTTAATAATCTCATTTTACACATGGGAAAAAAAATAAACAGACCTAGAGGAGAATACATGACTTGCCTCGGATTGCACAATGTAGAGGTGAGATGTGCTTGAGTTCTCTGACTCCCGATTTACCATTTTCCCCACCTACATTCCCGTGATTCCCTATCAGCTGCATGTATTTTTTTCTAACATTAAAATGAAAAAAAAATTATAATTTATTAAAATTCAAGGGTTTATTCCTCTCTGAAAGCTTTCATGCTGAGAACAAAAGACATAAGCTGACAGCTCATGCATCCAGTCCACAGCTTCTGGTTAGGACCAGGGTAAAAATATTCCTGTCTGAACCCCCCACCACATTACCCCTAGGACCAGACATGGGTGACAGGAAGCACACTCCCTCTACCACACACACACACACACACACACACACACACACACACACACACACACACACACACAGAGTAAACCTCAACTTTCAAGAGCCAGACCACCAACTGACATCTCATCCTACCAACCTTGATCCCCAGGCCAGGATCAGATCCAAGGTCTAGGCAACCCCCCATCTTGCCCTCTCAGCAGTCACTTCTTACTTTTTACTTACCTGCTTCTACCAGAACCAGAGACCTAGTAAACTCTCCAGGAACCCTCCCCCTGAGCCAGGGGAGTTAATCAACTTAGATTTATGGCTCTCCTTGAGGCAAAACAGCCCCAGAGGAAACCTAGCTCTCTCTAGAACAGTGGTTCTCAACCTTCCTAATGCCATGACCGTTTAATACAGTTCCTCATGTTGTGGTAACCCCCAACCATAAAATTGTTTTTGTTGCCACTTCATAACTGTAATTTTGCTACTGCTATGAATCATAATGTAAATATCTGATATGCAGGATGTATTTAAATTGAACATAACCCATAGGTTGAGAACCACTGCAAAAGAAGCCACATCTTGGGCTATCTCTCCAGTATTAGATATATCTTTTTTCCATGCCCCAGCTCAGACTCTCTGGGACAAAGAGGAAGAATAGGGAGGCTTCTTGGTTCTCATTGCCAATTCCAGGCCATATTCCTCTCTCAGTTACCTTTCCTTTGAAGTTTACTACACTCATTTCTTGGACTTCTCTGGCTATGCTGCTTCTACTCAATTTCAGTAGAAACATCCTTTCTCCCTCCTGACTGGAAAATGTGGTCTCTGTGCTTGGAACCACCCTGGATGTTGATAGACCATTGTGCAACCTTCCACCTTCCCAGCTCTGCTTTGTATATTTTCCCTTACCCCCATTAGAGTGTAAGCTCCTTGGGAACAGGGACTACATTGCTTGAGTTTGTATACCAGCACCTGGCACAGTACCTAGCACATAGTATGTATTTAATAAATTCATTCTCTGGGCAGCTAGGTGGTGTAGCAGACAGCATGCCAGATCTGGAGTCAGGAAGACCCAAGTTCAAATCTGGCTATGTGACACGAGGCAAATCACTTAACACTGTTTGCCTCAGTTCCCTCATCTGTAAAATGTGCTGGAGAAGGAAATGGCAACACTCAAGTATCTTTGTCAATATGGAATGGGGTCACAAAGAGTCAGACATGTCTAAAACACCTAAATAACAAGCAACTCTTTCTCTGTCTCTCCGTCTCTGTCTGTCTGTCTCTGTCTTTGTCTCTCTCTCTCTCCTTCCATAATGCCTTCCTTGACTACTCATGACCTTTTATCCATTCTTGTGGCATTTATACTCTGTATAACACAATTCAGCATGTATCTTACCTTGTAGTCTCAAGGAGATGGAGTTCTGTGAGCAAAGGGAACATGACATCTAAATTTCTTATTTTCCCCAGCTCATAGACTAATTCTAATTCTTTACAAGTCAGTGCTGGAAAAAAAAATAGTGCTTAAATATATTGAGTGTTATGTATGTTTGTCTTATCTCCTCAATTGGCCTTTATCTATATATCTCCCAAGCATGGATTAGCAATGTCTTGACAAGGTAGGAGATACAATGAAAACCTTTGAACTGGTACATAGTGAATGTCAGGTAGCTCTGGTGAAGAGAGATATATGATGTTCTTTTGGTCAGTAGGACTGCTCTCAACTGTCTGATTCTTTTGGCTATGAGTTTTTTTCTACATTTTTATCTGTTTTGCTTTATAAGCTGATCTTAAAGTTTTTGTATGGTTTGATTGGGCAAAAAAAGTATGTCGCAAAATGAGGTACATAGAATTGCAGAATACTAGTTAGAAGGGACTTTAGTGGCCAACTCATCCAAAATAATCTCTCCTCTAATCTATGGGGCAAGTGGTTATTCATCATTCCAGTAAGAGGGAATCCACCACCTCCTGAGTCAGCCCATTCCATTTTTTGACAGCTCTAAATGTTAGGAAGTTTTTCTTGTTATCAAGCATAAATTAGCAACTTCTACCCATTGCCCCTAGTTCTGTTCTCTGGAGCTAAACAAAACAAATTTAATCCCTCTACCACATAACCACCTTTCAAGCACTTCATGACAGCTATAATGTCCCCCTAAAGTTCTCTCTTTTCTAGACTAAACATCCCCAGTTCATATGCCATGAACTTTAGTTCAGTGAGGTTGTGACAAATGGTACTCGGGCCAAAATACATTGTCCCCACTGTTGTAGTCTGTTCCTGACCTAAATTCACAGCAATTCTAGAATGGAATTGTCAGTAGTCAGGATAGAGCTGGTGTAAAAGAATCTTGGAGCCAACATGAGCCTTGGATCCATGTCATAGCTGACTCCATGAAGAACATTCCTGCACCTCCCAACACATGGATTCAATTATTATTTATTTTCACTTCCTCCCCCTTCTTTATGTCTCTCTCTCTGTTTCTCTGCTTCTCTCTATCCCCCCTTTCTCTTTCCTCTCTTTAGCTCTCTCTCTCTCTCTGTGTCTTCATGTCTCTGTCTGTCTTTGTCCCTCTGTCTCTTTTTGTCTGTGTCTTTCTGTTTCTGTCACTCTGTCGCACTCTTTCTCTTCCCCCTTTCCCTCCCTCCCCCTTTCACACACACACACACACACACACACACACACACACACTGTCCTGGTTCCTATCAGGTATTCTAGACCAGAAGAGCACTAGTCATCTGGTGGGAGGATGTAGCCACTCACTATTTGCACCTTTTGTCTGAATCAAGTTCCCTTGCCAGACTTTAAACTATGTTCAATCACACTACAGAATCTTGCTTAGGTGTCTTATCCATCTAGTTATCACTCAATTTTCCTTGAAAGTGTTCTATGACATCACACATCTCATAGCCAGGCACAATATATCTTTCTACATTCCCCTGTCCTATGCTCAATAGTTTTCTGCTAATATTGGCTGTGGTTCCTTCTTGGATCTGCTGTTGACAATTCTTCTCCTCCCCGGGCTTAGGCTATGATAAGCAGAATGATAGTATTTTTCACTTTTAGATAGTGTGCTGTATTTTCCAAAAGGATCTCACATTCACTATCTGATTTGAGCTTGACAATAACATTGTAATTTAGATAATAGTTATATGTCTATGTATATGAATGAAGATTATACCCAACTGCATATGGGAAAACTGAGGAAGAGAACATCTTGAGTAATTTGGCCAAGGTTACAAATCTCTCCCACATATGTGAAGAAAGCATGTTCTTTCCTTATCTTAATAGATCTATGACTGAGTTACAAGACTTAATACAACTGAATTCTTTTTTCCCCTTTAGCCATTAGAGTATGAGGTGAAGAAGAACACAATATCACGAACTTGAAGCTGGAAGAGACACAAGAGGCCACATTATCCAAACTCCTCATTTCATGGTTGAGGAAACTGAAGCCAGGAAGTTTAAACAACTTTTCCAAGGTCACATAGGTAGAAAGCATCAGGGATGGGATTTGAACTTAACTTTTCTGATGAAAGAACCAGTATTCTTTGTAATATTTCACATTATATGTCTTAGAAACAAAATGTCAGTCCCCCCTCACACACACATTCACCAATTCATGCTACAGAGTGTGATGTGGTGAAAAGTGTGTTGGGCTAGGAGTCAGAAGAATTGAGTTTGAGTTTTGACTGCTTAATGTCTTTTCCCTTCTATTGAGCTTTGCTTACAGACCTGCACAACTTGGCAGTAGGTAGAGGCCAAAATTGAAATAATCTAAACTTCTTCAGGTCACACATAGGTTAGATTAGAGACAGACTGGCAATGACTGGTTGCTTCAGGTCGTGTGACAAACAAGCCTGCACGCTGGCAACCCTACATTTTTCACAGGCTATGGGAAATCCTTTGGTAGCCGTCTGGGGTCATAAATTGTGTAGGCCTGTTCTGCTGTTTCCTCAATGACATCAGGCTAATCATACCTGGTCCTGCCCACTTGCTAGGGGTCTTATAAGGAAAATATGGGATAAGGGGCCTGAGAGCACTTTGAATTATTTTATGCCAATTCCATGTGATAATGTGAATATTAATTGCTCCTCATCTGATACTTTGGAAGGAAAGGAAGAAGAGAGAAACAGAAGGTGGGACAGTTTTCAAGAGGGATTTATTCCCTTCCAAAAGCTGCCTAGTGAAGAGCTACCATACTATTGCTTCCTCTTGTGACATAGTTATGTGGTTCTCTAACCAAGAGTTTTATTATTCGGGAGACATTGATACTGCACAAAGAAATAAAATGATTTCCGGAAGCCAAGAGTTATGGAATTTCTAAGCTTGATCCCACTTTCCCCTAGATTCTTATATGTACTTGTGTAAGAGTATCACATATTTTTTAAGGGGTGGGGTAGGGTGGAGAGTAATTATTTAAATAATCTGTCTTTTCTATGCAACCTCACTAAAAATATTTTTCTATAAATTAATTAATTCTGGTTGTGGTACATGGGATAGGGGATCATGTACAACAACTGGAAACAACTCCCAACCCCTCATCTCCTAAAACTCTGAGTAGAGAAATAGTTAATTGCCCTCTTAGACCCACCCTACCTGTAAGAGTGGGAATTGGCACGATCATCTCATGGGAATGCTACAAAACAATGACAAAAGAAATTTGGGTTGCTATTCTCTGTTCAGTATCTAAGCCTCCCTTAGAGTTTGATGTTATTGTTAATAATAAAAAATTAAAAAAAGAGGGTGCAACATGGAATCTGGAATCAGAGAAACTGAGTTAAAGTTCTAGATTTACTTCTTGCTATGTGGGTGCCCCTGAGAAATACATTTAATTTCTTGAGATCTCATTTTCCTCATCTGTAAACTGACAGGGGTGTGACCAGTGGACATTTGAAGTCCTTTTCATTCCTAAATTCTCTGAGTCTATGGAGTGAGAGCACAACATATTAAATGACTTCTCCTACAGCTCTAAAGTTTGATGTTAATGAACCAGTTCTATGAAAGTGACAATGATGATATTTGAGTGCTGCATATCACATACCAGAGCTCCATGAGTGGGTTCATGTGAGTATAGCTCTCCCCATTTGGGGTCTGTATCAATAAATAGGAGTCCCACACTCTTTAAGTCAAGCAGCTATCAAAGTAATTTTCTCTTCGATTCTTGGGTTGGAAAATAGCTTGTAAACCACAAATAAGTGTGCATTATGATTATCGTTATTATTTGTGGCAGAAGGCAGAGAGAACCATGTGGTTTGGAGTTGTGGGACACTTCAACAGACACTTATTAAATGTCTCTTACAATATTTGGAATACTGTGCTAAATAAGCACTAGGAATTCAAAGATATAAAGGAAATATCTATTCTCAAGTTTATATTCCAGGGGAAGGGAAGAGAGAAAACATGCATATGTATACATATGTGTATATGCACATATATACTCACACATATGTGTATATGTAAATAGATGTGTGTGTGTGTGTGCACACATAGTATTTATGAACATCCTACATATAGAGATGCAAAGAAACTCAGATGTCATTTCATTTTCAGGTGAATGAGAACTCAAATGTTCTGTCCAAAATTTCACACTTAATGATTGCAGATGGTGAGCTTTGAATCCATGTCTTCTGATTCCAGAGTTAGTACTTTTCCTCACTGTATCAGTCAACCTCCTTGATTTGAGTAATTGGGAAATAGGACTTTCAAAAGGAAAGCACAACCTGAACAAAGATAAGGGTAGAGAAATTCAAGTCATTTAATCTGGTCCAATTCAACAAACATCTTGTACATTCTTTCATTGGGTCAGGTTGGTACTATTTACTTGGGAAATAAAGAAAAGAAAGTTCAGAGTTCCTTCCCTCCAGGAGTTTCTGTTCTGCTGGAATTTTAATGGCTTCCAAGGAGGACAATGAGAATTGGTGGTCCATTTGGAGCGGAAACAATACCAAGAGGTATTGTTTGTTTTGTTCTTTGTGTTTTCTTGGAATTTGTTCTCCTGCTTGTTGCACAGTGCCTAGCTGTAAATACTTGATGACTGATTGATTAAAAGTGCGTGTTGTGTAATGGAGAGGTGATAAACTCAGGTAACTGAATGTGATGCAATCTTTGAACTGGCTAATGTAGGAATTTTTTCACTCCATGTTTTGCTACAAGGGTTTTTCTTTCTTTTCTTTGTTTTCTTTCTTTTTTCTTAGTGGGTGAAAGTGGATGGAGAGAAACAGATTTTTCTTAATGGAAAGATAAAAATTAAATTATAAAAGGGAATAAGAAACTAAATGTTTGGGAGACTTGGGGGGAAAAAAGCATTGCTTTGCAGGCCTTAAAAGGCAAGTTAGCCCAGTGCAAGGTTGTTGAGGTGGGCTGTCAGGATTTCTTTTATCAGCCCTTGTCACTTGAACCAAATATTCAATATTTGCTTCTACCTAATATTTTTTTTATTAGAGGTTCCAGAAACTTAAGACAAGGATGAGGTCTTTGCATAAGAAGATGAGGACAGCCTCTTTATAGACAATACCTCCTTCTCTTTTTTTTTTCTTGTTTTGTTTTTTGCTATTTTTTGGAGGGTGATTGGGGTTAAGTGACTTGCCCAAAGTCACATGGCTAGTAAGTGTGTTAAGTGTCTGAGGCTGGATTTGAACTCAGGTCCTTCTGACTCCAGGACCAGTGCTCTATTCACTGCGCCACCTAGCCACCCCAATACCTCCTTCTCTTAATCCTTTCTTAGATCCTTGTAGAACTTGGGCTTCATTTCCATTCATGACCATACTCTACAGTAGGAGTTTCTAAACTGGGATCCACAGACTTCATTTTTTAAAAAAATAACTTTATTTTAATAGAATTGGCTTACATTGCAATCTTTTCTATTTTATACATAAAAGAAATTCAAAGGAATCTGTGACTATACTGCCCAAGGATTCCATGACACATCTAAGGAACCCCTGCTCTCTGGTTTCTTGGTGAAAGACAGAAGAAGGGGACAGATTGTGGCACACAGGCAAGAGTATGTGGGGGCTGAGTGTTACTGGCTGCTGATAGCTTTGTTCAATTTTTGGTATGGGCATTTACACTTAAAAAATCAGCATGTTGGAGTTTGCTCCATTGGGTTTTTTGTTTGTTTGTTTGTTTGGACCGAAAATAGTGATGGAGAAAATGTGAATAATGTGGATCCCTACAGTCTTCTCCCACCAGAGAACCACATGTTAAACATTAGCAGCATATCCCTATACATGGGCTTCAACTTTAAAGAAAATAATTTGCCCTTTTATGAAAAAGAAAGCTGCTGTCTTAGATGCCCTCTAGTATTAGTTCCTTATTTTAAAGTGCAGAAAAATAAGGTTTAAGGAAGGGAAATGACTTGCTCCAGATTACATAGATAACTTGTGACAAAATTAGAATTTGAATCCAGGTTTTCCAAATCCCAATCTAGTTTTCTTCTCACTACAAGGACCTGACTCCAGCATTGAAGAGGAAAATACATGGGGACTCCTGCGAATGGTCAGTTCTGTAAAGAAAAATGCCTGCTACTCAATCGTTTATTGAATTAAAATGAATTAAAACAAAGGGCTGCTCTGAGCAAAAGGTCAATCTCTTCAATCCAAGTAGAGTTATATTTGGAAAAGATAATAAAATTGAGTCTAGGAGTGATGAAGGGGGTATACGTTTCTCTCTGAAACCCAGATCTACCTTCATCCTAAATCAAAAAGAAGGCTCTAAATAAAAACTTGATAAAACAACATGCATACACATAACTTTGATGTGGGTAGCCATCTGTGTGCTATTAGTTAAGGATTAGAAAATCTACTTCACCAGCTTTAGAAGTCAATTTTTAAAATTCACGATGTCACAGTTTTGAGTAAAATTTGGAACTTTTGAGGCTAGATTCCATTTTACTTTGGCAGCCAGCCACAAGTTCTGGGGTGGCATATGCTTGTTTATGTCATCTCTTAGTAGCTGTAAAATAGGGGAAGAATGCTCTACCCCATGCCCGCCCCCCAAAATAACCCTGTTGTGTCTCTGGAAGATTATGTCTAGTGAACCAGAAAACAGTGTTTATGTGAAATTCCTGGGGAGACGACAAGGGGACACTATAATTTATGTGAAGAGGAAAATATATTCGACATTTTGCAAAGATTGGTTGGGGAAAGACTGAAAATACAAACAAAATAAAATGTAAAACCTTCCAAAATCCCAAGATCTTTTAGATACTTACTTTTTTCCCGAGATCTTGAATTTTTTTTCTTTCTGAGGCATCAGTAGGGGATATAGGATCTGCCTTCAAATCCATAAGAAGACTAGACTCTATTTTGAAATACGCTATCCAGCTTTTCAGTCACACAACTTAAGAATGATGTAGCAAAAGTACTAGACTATATTGGTCAGTCAGTAAGCTTTTATTAAGCGATTACCGTCTGTCAGAAACTATACAAAAATGCAAAAAAAATGTCCTCTGCCCTCAAGGAGTTCATATTCTAATGTGGTATCTAAAATAGAAATAAACCAGGCACAAGCATGAAATCTACAGAGTAGTAAGTAGCCTTATAAGGGAAAACACTAACAGCAGGAGGCATGGGGAAAGGGGAAAGGACTCCTACAGAAAGAAGAATTTGAGCTGACCCTTGAAGTAAGCTAGAGAAACTAAGAACATTTCAGGGATCGTAGGCAGCCAGTGAAAAGTATGGAATTAGGAGATGGAATGTTATGTGCGAGGAATAGCAAGTAAGTGATCATCACTGGATTGTAGGGTTCATAGAGGATAGTAAAGCGTAAGAAGACTGGAAAGGTGAGAAGGGCACATATTGTTAGGAATGTTAAATGCCAAACAGAAGACTTTCTATTTGGAGCCATTGACATTTATTAGGGAAGTGGAGAGGGAGGTTGATATGTTTATAACTCTGCTTAAGAAAAATTACTTGGGAAGTAGAGTGTTCATTGCACTGGTGTGGGGAGAGACTTGAGCTAGGGGGACTGATAAAAATCCACTAATCCGAGGTAGAGGTGATGAGAGGCTGAACTGGTAGTTTGGTTGTGTGAATGGAGAGAAGGAAAGCTGAGTTTAAGTATCTGCCTTTAAATCCCTTCTATTTACCAGATATGAGAACTTGGGAGTCACTTAAAAGAGGCAGGTAGTATGGTACAGTAAAAAGAGAGAAGAACTGGGGGTAATGGGAATAATTTTGGATCTTGCTCTGCCACTTGCTACCTGTATAATCTTGGATAAGTACCTTAAACTGCTTTGACTGCAATGTTCTCATCTGGAAAATGAGGTGATTGGACCAGATAGCTTCACCTCCCAGGCTTTTTCCAGCTCTAGATCTATGATCCTATGAACTCCTTTTTATTTGTTTGTTTATTTTTCCTGAGGTTAAAAAATATTCATTTTAATGCAATTTTTTAACTTTTTAAAATTTTTTTCCAGTTCCAAAGTTTTTTCTACCACCTCTCCCAGTCATAAGAAAGCAAGAAAAAACGAAACCCATTACAAATTTGTAAAGTCACATGAAAAATTCCATATTAACCATGTGCCCTGCCACCCTAACCCCACCCCCTCCAAAAAAAAGAAAAGCCAAAAAAAAGAGAAAACAGTATGCTTCGATTTATACCCTGAGTTCATCAGTTCTGTAGCTGGAGGTGAGTATGTTTCATTATGAACCCTTTGTAATTGTATTGGGTCATTGTGTTCCAAATTGTTTTCCAAAATGGTTGGACTAGTTCATAGCTCCACTAATAGTACATTAGTGTACCTATTTTCTCACATGCCTTCTAATATTTGTAATTTTTTTTTAAAAAATATCATCTTACCTGGTCTGATGGATATGACGCAGTACCTCAGAATTATTTTTAATTTGCATTTCTCTAATTATTAGTGAGAGAGTGTTTTATGCAGATATGGATAACTTGATTTCTTTCTCTGAAAAGACCTTTCATGTCCTTTGACCAGGTCTGTACAACATCCAGCCCTTGACCCACCAAAGAATTTCAGGCAGCCTGTGAAAAATGTAGAGGATGTAAAACAGCCCTGCAAAACATACCACCTGCAGGCCAGTTTGGCTGCCCACAAGCAGCCTCCAGGCAGTATATTGTGCAGACTTGCTTTTGATCATGTATTAATTGAAGAATAGATCTTAATCTTATAAATTTAACTCAGTTATCTGACCTTTTTAAATTTTAATTTAAAAAATTTTTTATTTAGTTATCTGACCATTACCAGAGAAACTAGTGAAAAAGATTCTCCTATTCTCCTACTTTTCTTCTAATTTTAGCTGCAATGATTTTATTTGTACAAAATACTTTTCCTTATAGAATCAGAATTTTTCATTATAGCTCTAGACAATTTCTTCTTGTTTGGTTTTGAACTCTTCCCCTATCCATAAATTCAATAGGTAATTTCTTTCCTGCTCCACTAATTTTCTTATGATACTACACTTTATGTCTAATTCATGTACCTATTTTGAGCTTATCTTGATATATAGTGTAAGATGTTGGTCTATGCCTAGTTCATGGAAGATTATTTTCCAGTTTTTCCAATAGTTTTGGTCAAATAGGGAGTTCTTCCCTCAATATCTGGGAGCTTTGTGTTTATCGAACACTAGTTACCATGTTCATTTGCTTCTGTCTATTCCACTGTTTAAACTTTCCATTTCTTACCCAGTACCAAATGTTTTTTATGATTACAACTTTATTGTATAATTTGAAATCTGGTACTGCTAAACTACTTTCCTTCACATTTTTCCCCCACTGATTTCCTTAATTTATCATTTTCCTAGATAAATTTTGTTATTTTTTAAAGCTCTTTAAAGTAATCTTTGGTAGTTTGATTGGTATGGTGCTGAATAAGTAAATTAATTTAAGTAGTATTATACTTTTTTATTATATTGGCTCAGAACGCCCATGAGTAATTCATATTTCTCTGTTTATTTAGAATTGTCCTTATTTGTGTGAAATGGTTTCCAATCCTGTTCATATAGTTTCTGTGTATATATTGATAGACTCCTAAGTAATATACTATGTCTAGTTATTTTAAACGAAATTTCTCTCTTTTTTACTGCTCAATTTTGTTAATAATATTGTATATAGAAATGTTGATGGTTTGGATGGATTTATTATGTAATCTGAAACTTTGTTGAATTTATTTATTATTTCAAATAGGTTTTTAGTTGACACATGAGGATCTTTGTTGTAAATGATATGATCATCTTCAAAAGGAGATAGTTTTGTTTCTTAATTGCCTGTACTTATTCCTTCAGGTTCTTTTCTTGCCTAGTTGTTATAGCTAGTGTTTCTAGTACAATGTTGAACAGTAATGATGATAATGGACATCCTTGCTTCAACCCTGATCTTATTGGAAAGATGTGTAGCTTACCCCCATTACAGATAATGCTGGCTCTTGGTTTCAGATAAATACAACTTATCATTTTAAGGAAAACTCCATTTAATACTGTGCTTTCTGGTATTTTCTTAAAAAAGAAATAGGTATTATATTTTATCAAAAGTCTTTTTTGGAGCATGTTTCTTTAATCATGTGGGTTTTGATGTTGTTCATGCTATTGACATGGTCACTTATACTTAGAATTTTCCTAATATTGAACCAC
>CM053581.1:265212607-265249410 GCA_028627135.1 Pseudochirops cupreus | reverse complement strand
GATAGCCTCACTGATGTCTAATCTTTCTTTTCTCTCTGACGCTTAATGGAAATTTCAACATTATGTAGTCTGGGTGATTTATGCTTAGTACAAGTGTTTGTAACTGTTAGATAAGAACCTGGACTGAGCCCAAGTTGAAAAAAAAAGATTTTCTACAGGTAATGACAGCTTAAAAGGGATGAATAGACCAAGTTTCCTCATTCTTTAGTCCCTGCTATACAGATTTACTCTATAGTGAGGGGCAACATAGTTCCTGCTAGGGCATTACAGCCACAAATTTAAGCTAGACCAGAGAGAATCATAACCCAGAAGCTTCACTCATGACTCCCACCAAACAATAGGATTTGACCACCTTAAATTCATGGAAAAACTGTCAAAGGAGACCTTTATCTTTTCCTCTCTTTGGGAGTTTTTTCTTCTTTCTGGTGTTCTTCTGATGTTTCTGTTCATAGATGACATCAATCATGTTAGTTATATCAAGTTCTGGAAATGGCAGGACCAACTGGAATAGAACTGTAATCATTTTTAGAAAGTTTGGCCTGACCATCTACACAAAGGGGAAAAATTCCAAATGGATGAATGATATCTTTTGCCCATATTATGATATACAGTTAATGAGACAACCTATAGAGTTTCCACCATCAGAGTGTGATGTGACTGTGTGTACATTATCTTTCATACATAACTCATGTTTTTCTACTATTATCCTCTCTATTACTGAAATTCCTCTCAAATTGAAAATAAGTTGGTTCTAGAATTAAGTGAGAGAGAGATATTGGGATGAAATGCCAAATTGCATATCTCTTTTAATCATCTCAAACATTCCCCATATATAGAAGTCTATATTTTTTAAATGTTCACAATTCTGCTGCTGCTGCTATGTGGCTGAGTACTGGAATACTATAGTTTCTGAAGAATTAAAATATTTGTCACAGAAAGTAATGGATAGGTACAGGCTGTAACCTATAAAGTACTTCTAATGAGAAGTGAAGTAAAAGAAACCATCACAATAATGTGTAACCAAAAAATAATGATGGGTTAGTCTCATGGAAAGTGGACAATATAGCAGGTGAGCCTGAATGCTCCATTGGTGTTCTTGCCATGTTAAGGGAAAGTGAGAAAGTCCTCCAGCATGTTGGGTGGAGCCTTTGTGGCAAGTTTTTGGGAGGGTAACGGTAAGAGTCAAATAGGATGAGCAAATGTAGATGGGTTGCAATCTGTATGAGTGGAAACATCTAAACCGATGAGATCACACATCCATTTGGACATTTGATGTCTGGTTGGGCATTTTTATTCAGTCTAAGTCTTAGTTTGGCTGCCCAAATATTTGAAAGGTAAGACAGTGATTCTTTGGAGAAGGGAAAGTACGTAAAATGTTACTGGAAATTCATTGTTTACACAATATTTTTTCTTTTCTTAAAGATTAATTTGACACCAAAGCAATATTTTCCTCAATCACTTTGATTTTTATTAACTTGTTTAGGGATATTTCTGTGATCCAAGAGCCTGACCAGGTTGCCTAGACTATCCTTTTCTGGAAAACTTCATCTGTGATCTTGACTGCCAATAAACAGCTTTCCTTTGTAGCTTCCAGGAACACACTAGTGCATTTGCATGACTGAGCTCTTGTATTATACACCTCATTCACTTTGCCCTAAAAAGTGCTTTGGATGCTGTGCTTTCTCCCATTCATTCTGTCTGTACTGGTACCCAGAAGGGATACAGCTGAAAAAGAAAAACAAAAATAAACTGGTGCAAAAACTACCTATAAATGTTAAGCAAGGAGGTTAACACCTCTAAAGATAGAAAAAAGCTTAGGGACTTCAAGGTCATGAAACTAACGTCATGGAGGACTAGACATTTTTCCTTATGACCTCTCCAACCTTTACAAAATAGGAATTATGACCAAGAGATCATTTCAGCTGTCTCAGTAGTCTAGGACACCAAGAATCCAAACAAGGTAAAAACCTGATGAGCAAACAGAATAGAAGCCTAATCCTTAACCCTAAATGTGCTCACTCAGCATTCTCTTCCTTGCTTCTCATCAAAGTCCAGCTGCTTGGCTGCCTCATAGCCTTGTAACAGAACTCAACTCTTCTCCCTCCCTTATCCCAATTCCAGGAAAATCTAAAAGGTAGAAACTTGCTCTGGCTTGGTCAGCCTTGTGGTTGTGCTACAACAGAGTTTAATCGGAGAACTGAGGAACAGAGGGAACTGGGAAAAAGATTGTGTGTGTGTGTGTGTGTGTGTGTGTGTGTGTGTGTGTGTGTGTGTGTGTTCGTTTATGTAGGTGGGTAGGTAGTTGTGTGGCACCCCATAGGTGAAATGATGAAAAAAAAGGTAGGGATGAAGGGGAAATAGCACTTTCAGACTTCAAACTATATTATAAAACTGCAGTCAACAAAACCATCTGTCATAGGTTAAAAAATACAGAGGTAGTTTAATGAGACAGGCTAGACAAATGAGATTTAGAAACAACAGAATTCAATAACTCTGTGTGCAATAAATCATAAAACCAAAATTACTTAAGAAAAAGCTTTCTGTATGATTAAAAAAAAAAACAACAAAAAAACCCCACACCTCCCCTCAAAAAAAACAACTGGGAAAACTTGAAAGTAGTTTGTCAGAAATTAGGGTCATACCAATACTTTACACTGTATTCAGCAATATAGTCTAAATTGATATGTAACCTTAATATTAAAGATTACACTATTTAAAAAAATAGAACTCATATACCTCTCACAGTTATGGGTAGGACAAGTATTCTTGACCTAAAATGGATAGAGGCAATTGCAAAAGATAAAATAGATAACTCTGTTTGCATGTATGGAAAAGCTCCTGCAAAATGAAATTAATGTGCCCAGGATAAGAAAGAAAGCAATTGAATGGGAAAAATCTTTGTATCAAATTTCTCTAAGGGTTTGGTTTCCAAGATATAATGTTAGTAGATACACACATGCATACATACATGTGTACACAATACACACGCACAAGGCATGTCTATATACATGTATATTAGTATATAAATATGCATGTGCATACACATATGCATATATGTGTGTATGTGTATATGTGTGTATGTATATATACATATACACACATGCACTAACATGAATATACATGTATTAAATACCACACAGAGAAAATTGATGCAAAGATTTTCCACATTCGACTGTTTTCCTTCTTATCCTGGGTGCCATTAATCTCATTTGTGCAGAAGAATGCACACACTTTCATATATATAAATGCATATGTATATGCATATATGAGGCAGCTAGGTAGTACAGTGGAGAGAGTGTAACCTCAGACTAGATATGTGACCCTGGGAAAGTCACTTACCCCTGTTTGCCTCAGATACATGAAGACAATAACCCTATTTCTTGGCAGAGGTGAGAGGGCCACAGGTGTGGTGTATTGCACATAGTCTGAGGAACTTTTTATGGATTGTAGAGGAGTGCTCATTTTTTCCATTTTCTTTTGCTTTCCTTTTTAAAAAAAAATTGTCTTTCAAAAATACTATTTGTTATAAGGATAGGTTTTCTAGGAAAGGAAGATGGAATTCTATTTGGGGGGGAAGAGACATCAATAAACAGATTAAAAAAGAAAAACAGGTTTTGGAATATTTTTTCCTACAGAGAAAGGAAGATAGAGTTATTTTCAAAGGAGGAAACTGATTAATGCTAACCAAGTTGAATTGATTTGGCCTAGGGAGCCCCTGAAGGTGTTCTGGACTCTTTTCTCCCAGGGAATATCTAGTGGAAAAGATTTTGTCTCTGGAATGCTAGGGATTGCTCCACTTTTAATGTTCCTTCTTTGGTAATACCATAAATGAAAGTAGATTAATAAGCCCCTCTCTGGTCTGCTTGAGGCAACATAGAATATTGGATAGAGAATGGACCTTAAAGCAATGCAGAGCTGTGTTCTAGGTCTGGCTTTGATACATATAGGCTACATGATCCCAAGCAAGTCACTGAATCTCTCAGTGTACCAGGTAAATCTCTGAAAATATAAATTGCAAGAAAGGTACAGACTTATATTGACAGAGGAAAATTTATAACTCTGTAGCTCCTTATATTAATGAATCACAGGTCCAGCCCCTATCACTATTCCCCTCTGGCTTGAACTTAGACTTCTATATCATTATAGTAAGCTGTCCGTGAATATTAGGATATAATTCATATGTTCCATAATATTTTCTTTATGGATTGCTAACCCTAATGAGTAGATCATAATGTTTTTTAACCTATACTTTATTCAGTTAAATAGTTCCCAATTACTTGTAAAAAAAACTTTTAAAATCATTTTTAAAAATTGAGTCCCAGATCCTCTTGCTCCCAAACTTTTCCCCTCCTTGAGAAAGCAAGCAATTTGACATTGATTGTACACATGAAATCATGCAAAACATTTCCACATTTCTTGTTGCAAGAGAAAATGCAAACAAAATAAGGTAAAAACAAAAAAAAATATGTTTCAATCTGCATTAAAAAATTTTCCTCCCTTAGGAGGTAAATAGCATTTTCAATTCCTCTGGTATTATCTTGAATCATTGCCTCGATCAAAATATTCAAGCCTTTCTCAGTTGATCGTCCTAGCAAATATTGCTTTAACTATATACAAAGGTCTCCTGGTTCTGCTCACTTCACTTTGCATCAGTTTATATAAATTTTCTCAGTTTTTTTTTCTGAAACCATCTAGCTCATCATTTCTTATAGCACAATAGTATGCAACAACAATCATATTCCATGACTTGTTCAGTCATTCTGTAATTTATGGACATTTCCTCAATTTCCAATTCCTTGCTCTTATAAAAAGAGCTGGTGAGTGAGTGAGTGTGTGTGTATGTGTGTGTGTATGTGTGTATGTGTGGGTGTTTGTGTCTGTGTATAAACAGTGTTATAGCTCTTTGGGCCTAGTTTCAAATTGTTCTCCAGAAAGGTTCAAGACTACTTCACAACTCCACCAACAGTCCATTAGTGTCCCAGTTTTTCCACATCTCCTGTAGCATTTGTCATATTTCTTTTCTATAATTTTAGTCTATCTGATAGGTTTAAGGTGGTATTTCAGCGTTGGTTCAATTTATATTTCTACTACTAATCAGTAGTAATTTAGAGAATTTTTTAATAAAACTTATCAGGAACTTTGATTTCTTCTGAAAACTGCCGGTTCATATCCTTTAACTATTTATCATCTGGGAAATCACTCATATTTTTTTTTTATCAGTTTGGCTCTGTCCTCTATATATTTGAGAAATGAGGCTGTAAACCAGAGAAATTTGCTATAAATTCTGTTTTCCTTTTAATTTTGGCTTCATTAGTTTTTTTTTTTCCTGTGGAAAACCTTTTTATTTTCATATAATCAAAATTATCTATTTATTTCCTATGATCCACTTTATCTTTTATATGTTCATAAACTTCCCTTACACATAGATCTGGCTGGTACATTTTAATTTACTTATGATAACACTCTTCGTATCTAAATAATTTATCAATTTTGACCTTACCTTGGTACATGGTATGAGATGTTGGTCTATGACTAGTTTCTGCCAAACTGCTTTGAAGTTTTCCCAGAAATTTTTGTCAAATGTTGAGTTCTTGTATGAAAAGTTTGGATCTTTGGGTTTATCAAAAAAAACTAGAATAATGTAGTTGTTTACTGTTGTGCATTGTCTACCTAATCTTTCCACTGATCCACCATCCTATTTCTTAGCCAGTACCAGATTGTTTTGATGATCATCTCCTTGTAATATATTTTGAGATCTGGAACTACTAGATAACCTGCTTTCACATTTTTTTCCATTGATTCCTTTGATATTCTTGAACCTTCATTCTTCCAGATGAATTTAGTTATTATATTTTCTAGTTCTCTAAGATAATTCTTTTGTTGTTTGATTGGTATGACATTGAATAAGTGAATCAATTTAGATAGAATTGATATTTTTGTTACATTGGCTGAACCTATCCATAAGCAAGTAATATATCTCCAATTGTTTAGATCTGTCCCTATTTGTGTGAAACATGTTTTGTAATTGTGTTCATTTAATCCCTGGGTTTATCCTGGCAAGTAGATGCATAAGTATTTTATATTGTATGCAGTTATTTTAAATGGAAATTTTCTTTCTATCTCCTGTTGCTGTTTTTTTAGTAGCATATATAAATGCTCATGATTTTATGTGGATTTATTTTATATCCTGTAATTTTGCTAAAGTTGTTGATTGTTTCAACTAGTTTTTTTTTAGTTGATTCTCTAGGGTTGTCTAAGTACATCAGTATGATCACCTGCAAAGAATGATTCTGTTTCTTTATTACCTATTTTTATTCCTTTAAATTTTTTCTCATCTGATTGCTATACCTAATATTTCTAGCACAATATTGAATAATAGTGGCGATAATTGATATCCTTGCTTGATCCCTGATCTTATTGGAAAGGCTTCAAGTTTGTCCCCCTTCTAAGTAATGCTTACTCTTAGTTTTTCATGGATTATAACTTATTGTTTTAAGAAAGGTTCCATTGATTCCTATAGTTTTTGATGTTTTTAATAGAAATGAGTGTTGAATCTTTTCAGAGGCTTTTTCTACATCTGTTGATGTAATTACATTATGTTTGTTGTTCTTATTAACATGACCAACTGTGCTAATAGTTTTCCTATTATTGAATCAGATGTGCATTTCTGGTATAAATTTCACCTTGTCATAGTATATGATTATTGTGGTATGTGGTTGTGATATCCTTGCTAATGTTTTGTTTAAAATTTTTGTATTAATATTCATTAAGGAAATTGGTCTATTTTTCCTTTCTCTGTTTTTGTTATTCTTAATTTAGATATCAAGTCCATATTTTTGTCATAACAGGAATACAATAGGGATCTTTCTTTACCTATTTTTCCAAATAGTTTATATAGTATTAGGATTAATTATTCCTAAAAATTTTGGTAGAGTTTACTTGTAAAATCCATCTGGTCCTGGGGATTTTTTTTCCTCAGGAAGCTTATATATGGATTGCTTTTTTTTTCCCCTCCTAAAATAGGATTATTTAAGCATTCTATTTCTTCTGGTAATCTAAGCAGCTTATGTTTTTGTAAATATTCATTCATTTAACTTAGATTGTTAGTTTTACTGGCATGTATTTGGGCAAAATAACTCTTAATAATTACTTTAATTTCATATTCTTTGGTGGTTCCTTCAACCTTTTAATTTTTTGATATTAGCTATTTGGTTATTTTCTTTTTTTAAATTAAACTAACCAATTGTTATCTATTTTATTGGATTTTTCGCAAATCCAGTTACTAGTTTTATTCAATATCTTTTGCTTTCAACTTTGTTTTGGATTTTCAGGATTTCCATTTTATTGTTTCATTGGGATTTTTAATTTGCTCTTTTTCTAGGTATTTTAATTGCAAGGCAAATCCATTGATCTGCTCTTTGTCTCTTTCATTGATGTACATTCAGAGATATAAATTTTCCCCTAAGTATTACTTTGGCTGCATCCCATAAATTTTGGAATGTTGTCTTTTTGTTGTCATTCTCTTTAATGAAATTATTGATTATTTCTATGATTTTTTCTTTGACCCACTAAATCTTTAGGGTTGTATTCTTTAATGTTCAATTAAATTTTAATCTATGATTCCATGACCCTTTATTAAAACTAATTTGTATTGTATTATGGTCTGAAAAAGTTACATTTAATATTTTACATTCATAGTGTTTTGAAGACAAAATCTGAGGTTCCATCATTCACTGGGGCTAGTTAGCTTGGACTGTTTCCATGACTAAAGTTTTATTCCCAGTCAGCCAATTTACAAGTACATTCTTATCAGAAAGAAGACAGAAGAGGATTTGAATGTATCCATATAAATCTCTATCTCCTATTGGAAAAACTCCAGTACTATTCCAGAGTAGCTATATGGTATAGCCAAAGGAACATGAGAGTCAGCTAAAAGACTGGGGTTCAAATCCCAGTTCTGCTACCCCCTAGCTATGTCAGAGAGTCAGTCAATTAGTCAGTTAACAGACATTTATTAAGTTCTTCCTATGTACCAGGCTCTGTGCTAAGCCTTGGGAGATACAAAGAAAGGCAAAAGGTGACCCCTGTTCTCAAGAAACTTACAGTCTGATTGGGGAGACAACTGTGTACCAAAAAAAAAAAATCTCCATATAGGGAAAATTTGAAATAGTTAGCAAGGGGAAGACATTAGAATAAAATGGGAATTGAAAAAGCTTCCTGTAGAAAGTAGGATTTTAGCTGGGACTTGAAGGATGCTGGGAAAGTTGAGAGGTAGAGATAAGGAGGGAGAGCATTCCAAACATGGCGGATAGCCAGTTACAATGATTGGAGTCCAGAGGTGGTGTTTCTTATTTGAAGAATAGCATCAGAGGCTGTCACTGTATCACAGTATGGGCACAAGCAACATATTTAAGCTCCCTGAGCCTTGATTCCTTATCTATAAAATGAAGTGTTTGTCTGCTTGATCTATATGGACTCTTCAGCTCTAAATCCTGTGATCCTATATATAAAGGAGAATGATACATTTAAGAGGGCACTTTCTATCAGGGAGTTGTTTAGAATCTCAAATAGTTGGGCTTATCCTTTGAGTCTTCCTTTTATCTAAGTAGCTTGTTGTTCAGTCCTTTTCCATTATGTTTGACTCTTCACGACCCCATTTGTGTTTTCTTGGCAAAGACACTGGAATGATTTACTATTTTCTTCTCCAGCTCATTTGACAGATGAGGAAACTGGGGCAAAAAGACTCAGACTTAGTTTGGATGGTTTCACTTACTATTTGAAATAGATTACTCTATTTAGTGCAATCATTTATGATACAGAAATAATAAAATTTGTTGTTTAGTCACGTCCAACTTTTCATGACCTTATTTAGAGTTCTCTTGGCAGAGATACTAGAGTGGTTTGCCATTTCCTTTTCCAGCTTATTTTACAAATGAGGAACTGAGGCAAACAAGGTTAAGTGACTTGCCTAGGGTCCCACAGCTAGTAATTTTCTGAGACCATATTTAAACTCAAGAAGATAAGTCTTGCTGTCTTCATGAACAGCACATCTCTCCAGTGCAATGTACCACCTAGCTACCTCATCTAAATAACTTACTTTATTCAAATAGATAAAGTAGCTTTAAATAGATTAAAGTTTCTGTCATGGTGCTTAAAATATCAAGATATGGGAATACTTGGATTTGCTTAATGAAATGATTCTGAAAATTCCCATACTAATCTACATAAATATGAATTCCTTTGTCACTGTTTTCAGGAATCCAGTGGTAAATTCTTTTTGTAAAGTGAAAAGTTCTTTTAAAAGTCAACAAATATTAACAGAGTATCAATTATCTATAACACACAGGGCTACATCTTGAAGGAGATATAGCATTTAGTTTAGCTATTATATTTGTCCTTCTGGAGCTTTCGGATTAGAAGGAGGTGAGAAATAAGTACAGATAATAATAATAATACACATTATGACATTAGAGAGGCACAAAATAAAGAGTTATGGAATATCTAAACAAAGCTATTGTTGACATGAATCCCCAAAGACTTGTGGAAGCTATAGTATTCCAGTGGTGTTTTATATCCTGGGAAGAAATTCACCAGATGAAGGGGATGTGACATTTCAGGCATAGGGAACACAAAGGAGGGAAAATGTGGGTTGTATATGGGAGACAATGAATGGTACAAAGAAGGGAGTAATATGGAAAAAAAGACTGGAGAAAATGGTATTAGCTTGCAGATGGTTTTAAACGACAGACTAAGCAGTTTGAACTTTGCAAAATATAGAGAGCTATTGATAGCTTTTGAGCAAAGGAGTAAAAGGCATTAGCAGATCCACAAAGATAACAATCTCTATTCTTCAATTGAATCATTCTATAAGTTGATATAACTAGATATCCAATGTGTTCGAAGTGAGTCTCTTTTGTAATTGTCTAATTTTGTTATCTTAGGGGAAGCTAGGTGGCTCAGTGGATAGAATCAGGTCTGAAATTAGCAAGATTCATCTCCTGAGTTCAAATCTGGCCTCAGACACTTACTAGTTGTGCGACCCTGGGCAAGTCGCTTAACCTTGTTTACCTCAGTTCCTCATTTGTAAAATGAGCTAGAGAAGGAAACGGCAAACCACTCCAGTATCTCTGCCAAGAGGACTCTAAATGAGGTCATGAAAAGTTGGACGTGACTGAACAACAACAACAAATTTTGTTATCTGTGTACCATAAAAGATTTCACTAAATAGAGTAATCTACTTCAAACAGTAAATGAAACCATCCAAACTAAGTCTGAGTCTTTTCCCTGACTGGATATGTAGCCCTTTTCTGGACTCCTATGAAATTCCTTAAAATTGCTTAAACCTTTTACAGTGCTTCTGAGAAAACCAAACCAAACTTAAAACAAGTCTCCAGTTACTATAACCAGGAATGAGTATGCACAATGATATTCATTATACTGTGTTCTTTTACAAACTCTTACTTTGTAGTCTCTTGAAGGTCTCTATCCCCACTCCAAGTCCAAGACTAAGGCATGACTTCCCATGGAATTGGGATCATCATCAAGCCTCATAAAAATCTTTGCTTTAAAAAGAGGAGGGATGATGGGTTATAGCTGAATCAACACTAGATTTTGATTCAGAAGATCTGATTTCTAAACTTTCTTTCTCAATACTTACATGGTCATTTAACTTCTGTGGTCATCAGTTTCTTCTGCTACAAAATGAGGGAACTGGACCTCATGACCTAATCAGTTCCTTTTCACTCTAAATCCCATGGGTCCATGGCTATAAGACTGATGGTGTGACAAGGTATACCTAATTGTTATCTTGACTGGAAACTAACTTGAGACTGTATAGCAGTGGTTCTCAACCTTCCTAATGCTATGACCCTTTAATACTCATATGTGGGTATATCTGCATGTGGGTGGACCCGCCTGGAGATGGATAGAGGAGTGGTGTCTTGGTTCCTAAGACCATCGGAAATATGTATTTCCCAATGGTCTTAGGCTACCCCTGTGAAAGGGTTGTTTGACCCCCAAAGGGGTCGTGACCCACAAGTTGAGAACCACTGCTGTATAGTATCTGTAGCTTCTACCTTTGCTGCTATTTGTGTCTTCAGCTCCAGAAGTCTCAAAGACACCTGGAAGTTGGGCAAAAACAATTTATCCTTCTGAAAAGTGACCCATAGCCAAATGATGCAAAAAAAGCTTTAAACTCTCAGATTGTCTTTCAGTGAAGTCATATTGAAGGAGTTAATATTTTTCCCTTTCTGATAAGGTTAAAGATGTAATACAGAATACTCCTAGAACCACAAAGAAGAATATTTATTAAATATAGCTATTTTCCTTTCATCTAGTTGGCTGATGCTCCCAACCATAATCTAATTTCCTCTAAAATTTTCCATGGAACAGGATGGGAGTTCCAAACCCCACAGCATGTAACCATCTCTTAATGACCAGTGGTAAAGCCTGATGTAGTCATCCCAGGAGTGGTTGCTAGTGAGTGGAAGTAGCTCAGAGATAAAAATAACCCACTGAGCAGGAGAGAGAGAGTCAGTTTTGCTGATTTCTGATTTCTGTACTATTTAATTTAGGGATCTATACTATTGATGCTTAGATCAGAGGATAAAGATATTTCAGGGTATTCCATCCCAGGTATTGAAAGGTCATCTCAACTACTGATGGGCTCTGTATGAGCTCCATACTTATAAAAAATAGATTGTACATTCAGAGAACCAGAGAGATTACTTTGAAAGTATTATTTAAGAAAATTGTGTCATCTCTCCAAGAAGAGGCCATATTGTTCAAATAAGTAGAAGTCTCAGGAAGATAAATTTATATTCAATGCAAAAGACAATTTCCCAACAAATTCTGATGTTTCAAAGTAGAATGGGTTGACTTTGGAGGTAATGAGTTCCCTGCAAATGGAAGTCTTCAAGTGGATACTGAATGACAACTAGTTGGGAGTACTGTAGGGATTCATGATTTGGGAGTGGGAGGAGAATTAAACAAGATGACCTATGAGATCTTTTCTTTTCTAAAAGCCTATTATCCTATGTGTTAAGACAGTCAGTTTTCTTATCATGGGAATGACTAATATCAGCCTACAGATGGATTCTCCAGGGACTTATTCTCTTTTATGAAAGCTGCCATGTTTGCTCAGATAGATTTCTCTATCTTGGTTTTTTTCTCATATCATCACAGTGGTAGAGTTAGAAAGGACTTCTTATATAATTTAATCCAACCTCCTCATTTTGCAAATGACACAGCTGACATTAGATGACACAGGGACATTAAGAGACTTAACTAGAGTCTTATAGTTAATAAGCTTCCAAGGCATAATTTGAATGTATATACTCTGAATCCATAGCCAATACTCCTTCTACTGTGGTTCTACTTTCTTCACTTAAGTTCAAATTTTGGTGTAGAAATTAGCCTGAGTTCTCAATGTTTCACAAGAAGAGCTCATCTAGCTGAAAGGACAAGAACTCTTTAGCTAGATTCATTTTCAGGTTAACTTCAAATGATGAATTTTTGACCACCTTAGCTCTTGAAAACTTTCTACCAAATGGGCCGAGTAGAAATGGCGCGGGATTATAATCTTGGCTAGTTGAGGAAGTATACAGTATCATGAAACTACGAATCCTAGAAGACTGAAGGGAGATTTCATTTTACTTGATTATTTAATATTAATAGAATCTGAAATGGAGGGAGTCAACAGGCCTGGATTTGAATCCCTGCTCTGATGTTTATTCACTGTGTGACCTTGGGCAAGTCCTATACCCTCTGTATGTCTCAGTTTCTTCATTTATGAAATGAAGATACCACCTTTTAGGTTTATTGTCAAGTGCTATAGAAGTATAACCATGAACTATCATGAAGTATGAACTATTATCATGTTCTGTTGGATATCAGTGAAAGTAAAAGTCCTGAAAACTGGAAAAAAATCCATCCTGAACTTTTGTCTCCATGACAAAACGCCCTGTGGCTCAGTGGAAACAAAACTAGACTTGAGGTCAGAAGAACTGGTTCTAGTCTTGGCTCTGATACTAACTTTCTATGTGACCTCAAAAAAGTTTCATCCATCCATCCATCCATCCATCCATCCATCCATCCTCATATATGTACATGCACACACACATATGTATATGTATATATATGTATATGTGTGTGTGTGTGTATATTCCAGTCTCCATTTTCCTTCGTCTGTAAATCTGTAAATTTATTGGGTTTGAATGGATAGTCTCTAAGCTTCCTTCCAGCTCTATTCCTATGCCATTTCAAACAAGTTTCTTAACTCCCCGTTTCCTGCCTTCTCTCCCTAGATCCCCAGAAAAGAATCTGGAAAGTCCTTTCCAGTTATAACATGTTCTAAGAACCTTTCCAGATCTAACATTTCATGTTTTATACAATTTAGGCTAAAGTGCCTAAAGTATTCTAGCATTCTATATTTCAGCACTAACATTTCATGTTCTCGATGCTGACATGGTCTCTTCTAATGTCCCTTTTGGCTCTTACATTCTGCCTTCTATGAGGCATTTGGAAAATCCCAAATAATCTCTTTCCCTCCTGCCTTATTATTTATCATTTCGTGTCCTCATTTCCACTTTTGGTTTGCCATTGCTGAAGAGCTACTCTAATAGTATTCATTACCTAAAATAAGGAAAATAACTCCAGAATTAGATTCCCAGACAGAGTTAGGAAAGTGAAGATGAGGATGTGAGCCATGGGTGTTTAACTTGTAGAGCTCCGCTAATGAGCATTTAGGCCAAGTTTGAACAACAACAACAAAATAATGCAAGTGACTAAGTTAAACAAACTGAGTATCTTTGACTTTGTGGACTTAGATGCATAACATTGTTATGTTTCTCTGTCAGGCAAAAAATTATCAGTTTTGGTGTCAAAACAATGTCTCACGTTGCTAGAATGGACAATTTCAACCATTAGTGAAGTGTCTGGAAATTACATTTCTAATAACCAAACACACACACACACACACACACACACACACACACACACACATGCATACCAGCCAAGGAAATATAGATTAGCTCATAGCTCTGAAAGAAATCAGAGTGAGCTTTGGGGAAAACAGGCAAGAGGCCTAAAGGAAGCTGAATTTCCTCTGCCACTCTTTGATGGGGTCATTCTTTTTGGATCCATGGTAGGGGTAAATAGTGGATCAGTATGTATCTGCTGCAGGCCAATCTCTTTAGTGAGGTATGGGAATTTGGTCAAGCCAGTGGTCATCTTCTAACTCTGAAATATTATGTCCAGGGCTCCAGTTTATCCCTCTCCCCCCCATCCCTAGCATATGGCTACCTTAAATTTTAACCTAGTAAGAACTGGAAGAAAAATATTGTAAGAAAGGCATTGCATGGTTTAAGGAAAAAAACATATTATTCTTTTCGATTTTAGCAAAATGGTCTGAAAATAGTAAAGGATAGATAAGGATACAAATGAGGTTAAGGAACATCTGCTGATCCAGTAAGTTAGTGGCAGCCCTGTGAATGGAGCAGGCCTGTATAGTGATTGCATCTGCTTTTCATCTAGGGAAGAGGACATATGTAATTTGGTCTGAAGGACTTCCAAAAGCAGGGGTTTGCATGCATCTACTCACTTCTCTAGATCTTGGAGGAGAGCCTAGAAGTTGCTTAATAAGGACACTAAGAAAAAAAAAAGAATTATAACTAGTAGGGGACATTTGAGCCTTTACCCCAGGGTACCAAGATGGGGGAGGGCACATCTTCCCATTCCCACATCTTGTTTTTAATTTCTCTGCCAGTCTGTGCTTCAATGCAGGGAGCTGCCATCTCTGGGGTCCTGTTGAAAGAGCCACATCAATATAATATGGTCACTATCATGCTATGGTGTCCCCCTCTTGGTTTCAATTTTTTTCTTAACCCTCCTGGTAAAAAAGTAACAGACCAACCTTCTCCTGGCCTGACATGCCCAACAAAATTATCTCCAAGGTAGAAAAAAAAATCTAGTCATGACTCTAGTGGGAAATGTATAAATACCTTATGTGGTGAATTTCCTTTGTACTATGGGATACTCTTAAGAAATGAAAATTAGTGACAAGTATTACAAAGACCAGTATTGGCTCTCCTACAAAATCTCTACCTGATCATTGAGAGATAAATCTCAGTGGACCTATGATTTCATTGAGGTGGGTACTTAGTCCAAGAGTATACATTTCAACCCATCCAGGCATCCTTTGCCAGTTTGACTCTTGCTCAAGGGCTTCCCTATGTACTTCGTACAGGATTCATGCAGTGTGGTGGGAGCTTTTGTTCTTTCTTCTTCCCTATATCTCTTGACATTGTGCAGATCCCAATGAAACACATAAATTCTAATACGCTAGTAATCCCTTTAACTTGTTACATAAATGCACACCTCCTTTTTGATCATGCATGTCTCCTGATAATATCCTTTGCGTTACTTCTACATAATTCCTCATTGTTAATGTGCTATATAGCCTATTCATAGCTACCAGGTACCTATACATTATTGCTAATTTACAACTTTAACTCTTTAAAAACTATGATATTACAATATTCACAACCATACAGTATTCCAGGAAGACTATTTCTCTTAAATTATGGATCTTTGCATTAGGGAGAAGCTTGAGGGTTATTAAAACTATTGACAGATATCCCAAAGGCAATACATTTTGTCCCCTTCCTTTAATTTAATTCTCAGTTCAGTTTCTTATTCACCCAATATATAAATGCACAAGCATCTTTTTACAATAGCCACTTTTCAGAACATGCCTTGTAAAGTGTAAATATGACCTATTACTTCGCCACGTTGATGCATATTATTACTTTGTTTTATTAATATTACTCTAACAATAAGAGACTGGTATAGTGGATAGAGAACAGATCTCAAAACTAAACAGATCTAGGTTCAAATGCAGCCTCTCAAATGTATAGTGTGATCCTAAGTAATTCTCTTAAACCCTCAGTGCCCCAGGCAACTTTTAAAGACCTTAATGTGCCCTTTTTGATATCTCTTCACGGGGTGAACATGACCTTGGGTTCTCAAAGCCTATGCCATTGTAGAGTCAGTTGTGGCAGGTCACACCAAGGTTAAGTCTCTACATATGGGCTAAACATTTATTCATTTGCTTAGCAAATATTCAGTTATATACTGATCTGTACAAGGACTGTACCAAGTTATACAGATATAGAGATAAAAAGTAAACTGTCCTAGCCTTCAAGAAATTTATATTTTACTGGGACAATGTACAGTGTATCTGTCATCCAAGTATCAACCCAAGTTCAATGTGGGGAGGGAGAGAAATGATCTGAATCCATCTACACAGTACTCAAATCTATGAAGCCATGGATTCTCAGAGGACTGAAATTATATCTTTAATATATTTTTAATTTTATTTAATATATAATTTTGTAAAATTATCCAATTTATGAAGTGCTTTCCTGACTACAATCCTTTGAAGCAGGTGGCACAAGTATTAGCATGCCCATTCTCCAGATGATGAGGTTCAAGTTCAGATGAAATAACATGTCCAAGGTTGATATCATTAAGTAAGTTATTTAGTTCAAGTTTTCCATGCTCTTTGCACTATATTATGTTACTTCTATTGGATTTCATGTTCAGGTCAGATGCTGATGTCCAGGAAGAGTGTTATATTCATTTAAACTTCATTTCTGGTCACATGGAGAAATGATCATGATTAGAAAAGATCTCATTGCGATTTGTTGCCAGAGAATCATAGGATGAAACAGTCAATGAATTTCATTTCATCTTTGCTGAAATAGGAGCTCTAGGGTTTGAATTGTTTATGGTTGTAAGTAAAATTTGTACAATTTTACATCAATTGCTAGCATTTACACAGCACTTTAAGGTTTGCAAAGCACTGTATAAAATCTGTCTTCTTTGTTCCTCACAACCACCCTATGAAACGCTTGCTATTATTGCCCTCATTTTTACAGATGCTGAAACTGAAATATACAAAGGTTAAGTGACTTATCCAGAGCCACAGAGTTGGCAAACATCTGGATTTCAAACGCTCTAGGTCCAGCACTCTAACCACTCTACCAGCTAACTGTCTTTTACAGCAAATAGGAAACACAATTGTGTGTGTGTGTGTTTGTGTGTTGTGGCTGGGGCTACATTGAGTAGGACACACAGGTCTTTTACAGCTTCTCCTATCCCCAGCTTACACTAGAGTTTGCTGAACTTTCACAGAATGCATGTCTTCTTAGAGCAGACATTATCCTTCCAGATGTAAGCACACTAGGGAGGCCCCCAAGAAAGAAATAAAAGTAACTTGAAAGGAGAAAATTTTCTGAGATCATTCCTCTGATGATGGGCCATTCTTTCCAGTCAAAGAAACTACCTTGTAGTTGAGTTCTTTGTTCTTCCTGCCCTTCTTTTTTTAACCCAGATCTTTCCCAGAGGTCCCATGAAAAAGAAGTAGTATGCTCTGTGCCTGTAAGGCCTTTGTTTTCCCTAGATGGATGGGAGACAGCTTTAGACAGATAACACAATTAAAATCCGGTCTTTTTGCTGACCTGACTCAACCCCTACATGCATTATCCTTTGCACATGCAAGATGCTACATCATCTTTTCTCCCCAGCAAGTCTTATTGCTCTGTTCCATTTTCCATACTGAGTGACATTATTTGATTAGCGGCATACTTATAAAAGCAGACTTTGGTTCCTTTTTTAAAATTCAGCTTCTTTAATTTTTTTTTCTTTTCTTCTTCTTTCTTTTTTTTGGGAGGGCAATTGGGGTTAAGTGACTTGGCCAAAGTCACATGGCTTGTAAGTGTGTCAAGTGTCTGAGGCTGCATTTGAACTCAGGTCCTCCTGACTCCAGTACCAGTGCTCTATTCACTGCGCCACCTAGCTGCCCCACTTCTCATTTCTTAATTGAGAACTGACTGTCTCAATCATCTCCAGGCTAATTGGCTACTCATCGCTCCTTTGGGATAGATGCCAATAGATAAATAGAATCAAAGATGACTCTCTTAAGACACTGCCCTTTGACCTCAATTTGATAGTTATTTTGGGTCAAATTCAGTTTGTTGTGAAAGGTGAATTGACTTTTTAGTATCACAGGATTAGGACTTCAGTGTTGGAAAAGACTTTATCATCTAGCCTTGACCCCTCATTTTATAGAAGAGTAACTTGGGGCCCAGGGAGGTGAGGGACTTGCCTAAGGTCACAGAGGTAGTCTGGGGGAGATCTTGGATTTGAATCCACATCTTCTAACTCTAGGTCCAGTGCACTTTCCATCATACTTATCTGTCAATATGGAGAAAGAGAGAGGAAGAGCAAGAGAGACAGAGAGAGAGACAGAGAGAGAGGGAGACAGAGACAGAAAGACAGAGACAGAGAGACAGAGAGAGAGACAGAGACAGGAGAAGAAAAGAGAGGGAGGGAAGGAAGGAAAGGAGAGGGAATTTTAAGATTTTAGGTAAAGAAAGAGAGTTACCACTTTTCATCATTCTTATCTCCAGGGTTAGCACAGTGCTTTGCACATAGTCTACACCTGATAAATATTCAATTGCATTGAATTGATTAGAAAACTTGATCATTATTGGACTTTGCAACTTTTTATGAACATAGCATGAGCCTGAATAGTGCCTCAATACTATATTGTGTACCCTGGTGATGATCAATTGATGTTTTTCCAAAAGGCCAACAAAAGCAGAATTCGCCTCTAGAAGAGGCGATAAAATTCAACTTAGAAGAATCACAACTTGAAGGAATAAAACTCCTGCCCTGTTTCCTGAAGCAGGAGGCCACTGCAGCTCCATCACTCTGTGCACATAGTGCACAAAGAATCTTCTTATATTACTGGCATGTGGAAAAATCTATTTAAGTTCTTTACTTGGCCAGTGTCTAAAAAAGGAAAGAAAAAGGGGGGAAAAACCCCTCTGAAGACTAGCCATTTATATTATGTGTGTGTGTGTATTTCCTTTGCATCAAAGAGACATCTAACCTAAAAACTGGGTTTGTTTTTATTCATAGGGAACGAGGATCTGTCATAAATTACTTGCTCCTTTGGAGTGGCTAAGTTGCCCCAGACTCTAATTTAAGCAGGTACAGATGAAGCTACCTTTTTTCTCTCAGAGATATCTGAAAGCTATAGCTAGCACAGGAAACTTCCTGCCTGTAATCCATTTAGGCCCTACCTCTTCCAAGGCACAGAGAAGAAGCTGTAGTGACTCCATGGGACTCTAGTCTAAAGATATGAAAGAAGAGAATGGATAGGAACAGAGGATTCTTATTAAGAAAACTTCCCATGAGTCAGTCTCCTGTTTCCTTCCTGCCCAGGTAAAAATAGGAGGGCTAATGAGGTATTATACAAAAAGAAGACCCTAGCCTAGACAAAAAGATATTTTTGAAGCCAAAGTTATTTTTCTATCATATGGTAATATCTCAAGTGCCAGGCAGAGACATTGATGGGCAGTTGTGAGGAGAAAGCCACTGTGGTTCCAGATTGGTGAAGCATATATCCAGGAAGGCCCTGTCTAGGCATCTTACCTAAATTTTTTTCCAGCAGACATAGATCACACCTGCACTGACTAGCTCTCTTTTGTGGCTTGGTCAACCTCCCAGCCAATTAAAATAAAATGTCTTAGAGAGATGGGGAAGGAAGAAGAAGAAAGTTTTTTCAGGGAGCTGAGCCAATGTTCCAAGGACTATGTGGATAAAATAGAACAACACTTGTGAGAATAAGTTGAGACTTGTAGGGGGTAAGGGTAGGAAGGGGATATTCCCTCCTATTCTCTACCCCTCCACCCACCATTGAAAATCTGATCTTCTTTCTAGTCTTGAGTTACTTTGGACTTTCTGGCAATTCTTCCCCTTTTTTAGACTGACTAAACCATTTAACTTGTTATCCTTTTGGATCTTTGGCCTGGTTTCACTCATGGGACCCCTTCCAGGGCTTTGGAAGCTCATCCAGCCCTCTGCCCAGCTGAGTAACTCCCTGGGTCACATAGTTCCACAGGGTAAAACTCTGTCTAATTTAAGCACATTAGTCCAACATAAAGTTGCCTCACATAGTACTATGTATTGATGGCTATATCTTTTAATGCCACCATCCCCCCACCATAAAAGCTGAAAGATTCAAAGTCTAAAGCAAGATGAAGGCAGAGTGGGAAAAGATATAAAAGATCAAATGTAATAAGTCTTTATTGGACAGGTTTTAGGATATGATGTCCAAATTAGTTTGGAAAATGGTAATCTTTCTCTTTCTACACTCTTTCCCCCTGCCATATCATACCTAATTTCCTTCTGTCATTGAAAGAGAATCAAGTCTGGCATCTCCTTTTTTCCTTAGACAAGTGATATCAAGACCAAGGATAAAAGGGAGTAATCTTTTCAACCAGATCTTACTGTTAATATTTAGAAATAGAGTTAGTGAGGCTACTGGTTCAGATGTCTGGAGGGAATCTTTAAATAATGAAATTTCATTTGTTTTCAAAAAAAGATGTTTGATAGTGGGGGCACTCAAGAAAGGAGTCTCACTACAATCTTCAAGCTTGAGATTTCCTTTAGGATTTTTATGAATATTCATAATGACAATATACATTTCTATAGTGCTTTTATAGTTTACAAAACATTGTGTACTCTAAGTCATTTGCTCATAAATTTAGAACTGATAGGAACCTTTAGACCCCATTCAGTATAACCCCTTCACTTTACAGATGAGGAAACTGAGGCCCAGAGAGATTAAGTGATTCAGCCAATATCAGAGATGTACCAAGTGGGAGACAAAGGATTGAAACCTACTTCCTCTGATTCCAAAGCTAATGTCTTTTCACTCTGTCTCTCTACTGCCTTTGAATTGAATTCAGCAAATATTTATTAAGCATTTCCTATAACTGAGGCACTATGCTGGGTCCTGCACACAAAATAATCAAAACAGATAAGTGGACAGACAGAAGGAAACAATCCCTGACCTCAGGGAATTTCTATTTTACTGGGGAAGGCAAGATGCAATGTGTACACAGAGAAATAAATGTAAGATGACTTCCTTAAAACAACTTTGAGAAATTGGTAGTGGGAATTTTATAACATCCATTTTTAAAGATGAAAAAACTGAGGCTTAGATAGGTACAATGACTTACCTATAGTCACATAGCCATTAAGTCATAGAGCCAAGGTTTGAGCTCACATCATCTGACTGTAAGTCTAGTGTTCTTTCCACTTCCCCACGTTACAAGGTAGATGTATCTAAGTAGAACAATTTGGAGATGCTCTCTGGAACACCATGCTAGTTTTATGGTGTTACAGTCCTATAACTCCCCCATCTTACTTACAAGGTTGCCAATGAGGCCCCATTGGACAGGTGACAAAAACAGCAGTTTTCCTAATAAAACTAAACATTAAACTTAGATGAGACAAGAGAGAAAATCTCATTCAAACTCCCTCTCAGTTCAGAAATCCTCTCTTATGATGTCATTCACATGCCTCTGTTTGAATACTTTGAGATTTGGACATCTTACTCCCTCCCACAATACCATTCTTACATAGTCATATTTTGCAGTTTTTTGTTAAGCTAAGAGACAAATCTACCCCCTTGTAATTTCTAGGTAGATTTCTAGAGTCCTAAAGCTAGAATGGTCCTTAGAGATAATTTTATAGATGAGAAAGCTAAAGACCCACAGAAGTTAAATGGATTACCTAAGGTAACAATTAATGCCCTGCCTGATTCTATCCCAGTGATCCCAGGTCAATGTTATTGGCGTATTTCCATCCATTATGTCTTCTGGAATAATTTAGATGTAGAATTTAACATCAACTTAGTTGTTCCCCTTACATAAGGGTCCCCTGAAATATAACCTCCAGGAAAGTTCAAATATACTTGATTCACTTCTAAGGCATTCTTCCCTCTAATATCACACTCTCAGAGTCACATTCTATTAAAATTTAAGTTTTGTTTTTGTGGGTTTCTTTTCCACCTGGATGGAAAAGTCCTTGACTATGGAACCACACCTGGACAGTGATATCACAGAAGTTTGATATCTTGTGCTCATAATTGGCAGATGGCTAAGAAGAGAGGCACATTTATCTTCTCCATATCTATGTGCATGAATTTTGCTTGGGGTAGGGGATAGCAGCTTACTTTGGCTCAAAGACCATCAATTCCAAAGATCCAACATTTTGAAATAGGGGAGGGGGGAGTATTGGGAGAGGGCCATGGCTGTTCAGCCTATTTTTATAGAAGCTACAGCAGTCCCTGCTAAATGAAGCTGTTTCTAGGCTCAGAGCTAATTAGGAAAAAACCTCATGTGGGTGGCAGACAGGAAAGAAATCCCAAGATAGGCAGATCCTTGGCATAGAAGGCAATGGGCAGAGTCTCTTTCCAGTTTGGAATAAACAAGAGCTGTACTCAGCAAACCACCCCACCCCCCCAAAAAGGGGGGGGGCATCTGAGAAAAGCTGGCTTGGAACTGAAGGATGTAAAGAGGAAAGAAGAGAGGGGAAAAGATCAGAGAACTTCCATAGCCTGCAAATGGTGAAGAACTCCTATCCAGCTTTTGTCAACGAATACCCTAATGACACTTTCTGGAGAAGTCAGAGTACTGATTATACCTTAATTCAAATACTTTGAATGTGACTTAAGGGAGGCAGGATGATCTGATGATACATGAGGAAAAAGAAACTTGGCAAAGACCTCATGGCAAATGAGCTGAGAAGAGGCCAGGGGACAGGGGGAGATCCTGCCAGGACCCCCTTGCATCCCCTTTCCCCGGGGACCACCCTCTGTGTTTCCGGAGGAATCAATCTACTGGATAGGTCTTGATGGTTCTCACAAAATAGTGACAGGAGGACCCCCACGATGCATGGCATGCTTTCATTCAGAAACAGGATTTAGCACAGAGGGGACATTAGGATGGGTCAGTGAAGGCCCTCTAGGAGGGGTAGAAGTCTCTTAGTAACACATATGACTCAATTACTCAGCATGGTGGGGTGTCCCTCCTCCCCTATATGGTGAGGGCATATGTACCCCTCCCTGTCATGTTGTTTCAAGTCCTTAGCATAAAAGATAATTATGATAATACACGTCCTCAGGATGCAGCTTGATTTAAATGTTCTACCATGCTGGGGAATTTGTAACATCTTTGTAAGTAGTTTGCAAAAATCATTATGCTATACAAATTCCCTGTGGCCCATGACCTTGACCTGACTCCCATTTTCCAGTGCTACTCCTCCACCCCTTCCTCCCCTCCACTCCCACCCTCACCTCCCCTCGTGCACCAGGTTGGTCATATGCAAACATAATGCTCCTCCATTCTACCCCTCTATCAGTCCCCTAATAGATACAATTCCCAAGAAACCTGAATTCAAGGAGAAGAGGAAGGAGAGCCAGAATGTATTAAATCACTTTTAGGCTGTATGCCTGATTTTCAATTTGTCTACCCTGATTTCTTTTACTTTCCAAGACATATGAGCCGCTGTTTCTTTCTATGCTGATTTACAGCTGCCATAAATCAACTCAAGCATTTCTACCCCAGGAAATGCACAGCACATTGAAGAGACATGAATCTCCTTTACATGATTCTTCTTCAGAGGAAAATCTAGTGAGCTTTGTATGATAGACATTAATGGAGATGACCAGTGGCACAGATAATTCCACAAATCACATTTGGCTTTGAGGAATTATATGATGCACATGGAGATATTTAAGGAGAGATTAGACAAATATCTTTCTTAGGGGGTGAGAAGTTGTTACATATGTAACCATCTCACAATAGCTGGGTTGGACTTAAAAATAACTTGGCATCCCTTCTAGCTGTAAGATGATTTAATTGTCTTTCAATCAAACTAATTAATTGAAATTAATTCTTTTCAATTAATTCATTCATTGTGATTCAATCAGTCAACAAGCATTTATTTAAAATCTATTATGGCACAGTCAGAAACTGGGGACAAAATGACCCAAAACAACCAAACAGGCTCTGCCCTTGAGGGGCTTATAGTCTACTGAATTCTATAATGATAATAACTAGCATGTGTGAAGTGCTTTAAATACAACAACCCTATGAGGTAGGCACTATTATTTTTTTTTCCCATTTTACAGATGAGGAAACAGATTGAGTGAGGTTAAGTGAATTACTCGGGGTCATACAGCTAGCAAATGTGTGGAGTGGTTTTTGAACTTAGTCCCGAGCCCAAAAATCAAGCAGTCTCTCTACTAGCTGCCTTAACCTTAATCAACAGCACTCTGAAAATTCCCTGACTATAAGAGGAATAAAAGATTCCTGTGGATGAGAATTGTCACCTAGAGACTTTTCCCAAAGTAAGAAAACTCACAGAAGAATTTCATTTTCAGTTTCTTGTCAAGTATGGGGCTTTGATGAAGGTAAATATAGGCCAAAAAGATGGTGTAGTTAAAGCCAGATGTCAAAACTCCATTTGGATGTGGCATAATTTCTATTGATGTCAAGGGGAGTAGAGGATATTTACTTAATAAGTAATAGTTTAACTTTTCCTGCAAGAGCTGAACATGTCAAAAGGACCCAGAAGACTTTGGGGGTAATATGGAACTATTGAGATACGTAGGGCCACTGAGAACTATGAATTACTAGGAAAGTATGAACTGTACTGGAGAAGACAGTGCATTCCAGATCATTGGTCTGTCTGTCTGGCTTGAGATATGGTCAGTACAGAAGCTGGTTTTACCTTTTCTCCAACCTGCCCAAATCAACAGTGCAGAAGTGATGAAAGTGGTTGAAAGTTAGGAAAATGAGTCAGGTCATTTGAGAGCAAGAGCCCAGAGCTTCCAGCTCCATGAAGTTTTCCCAAGAACTCAGCAGTCCCCTGTTGCCTGGTTAGACCTAGAAACATTCTAAGATAGCATGAAAATCAAGAAGATAATGGGAGCTCATTGATTATGGGTAAGAAGAGTTCAAGGCACCTTGGGCCTGATGAACAGGGCCAAAGTAGTAGCATTCTGGCCTTCCCAAAAAAACGGAAAAAGCCCCTGAAAAATTGGTGGTGAGCTTTTGTGTGTGCAAGAAAGGAGAAGCCCTGATTTTCCACTTTGCTTCTGGCATTCATAGATCCTGAACTGGCTAAGGGAATAGAAAATACAATCTGTCCAATAACCACAGCAGACATTTTGGGTTGGACGTCAACACAACTATAAAATAAGCAAAAATTGTCTTTGATCTCCAATGTCTCCCTAAACCAAGACCAGATCTTAAGTCTTAATTAGTTGTGAATGAATCCGGCTATGGTTGATAAAGGTTTAAGGCATTTTTTCTTGCAATAATTGAGAAAGGAGGTCTTTGCATTTTCAGATGGTTTGAGAGAGAAAAAGAGAGAGAGAGAGAGAGAGAGAGAGAGAGAGAGAGAGAGAGAGAGAACAACAACAAATAATTAAGTTCTTAATTAGATTTAAAGGACACTACTTTGCTGCCTGTGTAAGCATTTAACCTCTATGGACTTCCTCTTTAGTTCATTCATCTTTAAAAACGAGATAATTGGATTAGATAGATAGTCTCTAAGGTCATGTCCTCATATGTAATAGGGATGTTTTCACCTAGAACAAAACCCCGTTGATGCAAGCCTTCTAGAGGACAATCTGAGACTGGGGATAAATCATGATGGTGGATAGGGGGTTTCTGACCCTTGACCCCATCATCCTTAGCTAGGAAGTCTAGTACATTCCCTCTTTGGATGATTCCCAATTTATCCTGTGTAGAGCCCCCGTATAGATCATAATTATTTGCATGTTTTCTCCCCCGTTAGACTGGTAAGTCCTTGAGAGCAGTGACTGTCTTTTTCCTTTCTTTGTATTCCCAGCTCTTAGCAAAATGTCTGATACATAGTAGGCACTTAGTAAATGTTTGCTGATTGCTTGACTTTATGGACTGACCAACTCTTTACAGCTTATGCAAAGGGCTATTGGAAGACTGTGAGATAAGGCATAGAAGTGCTTCCAGGGGAGTTCCTCCAAGCCAGGAAGGGTGATGCCCTCATGTCAGTACCCTGACACGAAAACATCAGCTTCATACTAGTTGTGGCTTTAATTCTCTGACCCAAAAGAACAAATCTCTAATGGCAGAATTTTGGGCAATGTGAAGGAGGTCTTGAGCAGTTCTCAAGCTATACTATATTTATCAGTGGTCAGCAAAACCTACCTACATCCTGTTTTATATGAGTTAAAAATAGTACTAAAAATTTTAAAATAGAATTAAATGTACTTATTCTTGATAACTGGCCTGTAGATACCATTGAGGGATCTCATTTGCAGTATAAAGGATTTGCAGCATTAGAGACTATGGGAAAACAGTTGACAAAAAAATGTATAGAGGAGACCACATGCTCTACTGGATTTGGAATCAAAATACTATACCATAATCCGGTCTGCAAAATGATGGGGTTGAAATGGATGATCTCAAAAAATCTCTTCTTGGTCTTGGTCCTCTAAGTCAATAATTTGTTATTCATTTGATAGATCATACTTAACAATGAAAAGGCAAGTGCCATCCCCACACTCTGTCTGTTAAGCTTGCCTTTCCCCACATCCTACCCCCAACCAAGTGAGAAAAAAGACAAAAATGGAAAACGAATTTTAAAATATCTTGCTCTTGTCTTCAATACCTTTTTTTTTCACATCACCCCTGCTGAAATTGGTCTTCTTTCTTATAATATAGTGGTGTCCAACTCTTCCCACTCTCCAAGCTCTCTGTCTCAGTTTTGGGACCTTGGTGAAAGACATTCATGCTCCTTAAGTAAGGGGAGCCTTTTCTTCTCTCACTATATTATCAAAACTGCATGAACCTAAATTTGGTAGCTTTCTAGGACTGGGCCAGTATTGGTCAGATACCTAACACAAAGGGTCCAGGTGGACATCTTACAGAATCACAGAGTATAAAAGTTGGAGTTGTCTGGAAAGGTCTGCTGTCCTTTGCCTGATTGGGAAGGCCCACTACAATGTACCTAACAAACTTTTCATCCATGTTCTGTTTTAAAACCCCAATGACTCTTAAGGGAGCCAATTCTAGTTTGAGACTGCTTTAACTTTTGGAAACTCCTCTATTTTAGAGGAGTTTTGCCTCCAACTGCCTCCTTTCAAATTTGTTTCAAGTCCTGTCTTCTTGGACCAGGCAGAATAAATGATAAGATTGTAGTTCTAGAGCTAGAAAGTACATCAAAGGCTATTTAATCTATTTTAGAGATGAAAAACTGAGACTCAGATAGTTTAAGTGACTTGACCAATGTCAACAAGGTAGACATCAGAGAAAAGATATTTCCTCTTCTACATAACAGGTCTTCCAATATTTAAAGACAACTTTCATGTATTCCCTATCTCATCTCTTTACCAGGCTAAGTTTCAGTGAATGCCTACTTATTTAGCACCAAGTGCCTCACACTGTGCTAGGTGCTGGGAATACAAAGGAAAAAAATGAACTAAGTAGTTTACATTTTTGGTCTAAGGGTCCCTATATTCTGTAACTATATGACATACGTATGGCGTGATCGCTAATTCTCACCCCATTCTAGTTGCCTTCTTTTGTCATGTTCTGGCTAGTTAATGATCTTGCTAAAATATATTGACCAGGGCTTAACACAGTCCTCCAGATGTGTTCAGATGAGGGTAGAGGACAATAGTGGGGAGGTAGAAGAGGTTTCTAGCTTTTACATATGAGTTTATTGTACATCTTCATAGAACCACAGAACTTAGAAAGTAGTTGGCTCAGTTTCTTACCCTGTCTGGTTATGTTTTCACAAACTCTTTTCCCAAAGTAAGAATGGCAGAGCTCTTTCCTAAAGAAACAATCCTACTTAGCCATTTTTTCTTTAGTTGAAGAAGCTGTGCTATGTGGATTGGGGAGACGAGGCCTGTGGAGAGGCATTTCTGAATAAATGTACAGCTATGGCAATAATGATAATAGCAGAAATTGAGAGCAGAAACATTCCAAAGGAACTAAAGACAAGAGGTGTGGTAGGAAATGACCTGAAGGTGCCAGGGACCCTTCCCAACCCACACTCTGTCATGCCCATGTCACATGCAATCATCTCGAGACTCCATTATGGGAATCTCTTATTTGGAAGAATTAAATCCGCAGATGCTCAAGGAAATAACGTTCCAGAAGCTTTTGCAGTTTACCGTCTGGCTCACAATAACCACGATAAAGGCTTCACATGCTTGAAAGAGCTTAGCCCACATTCTAACCTCAAATCCATCTTCAGATTTCCAGAAGGAAGGGCAAGGCTTTTTAACCTTCTAAAGTCGACATCCCATTTAGCAGGGTTTGGATATGCCTGGCCTCACTAGGTCCCACCAAAAAAAATGAAACAAACCAAAAATCAGGTTCTGTTATTTATTTACAAAATCCAACTAATCAAATGAGAGTCTTAGAAACTAAAATTTATTAGAATATAGTATATTTATCAGATTGCATCTGATAAATAAAGCATTTATCAAACTCTGACCAGAAGATCAGTGACAGCTAATACATGAAGGTAATATTTATTTACTACTTTAAGATTTGCAAAAATAGTTTACATATTTCATCTCATTTAATCCTCAGAATAACTGGGGATATAGGTGCTATTGTAATCTCCATTTTGCAGATGAAGAAACTGAGGTAATGTGAGGCTAGGTTACACGCTGATAGTCACAAATCTAGCAGGCATCTGAAGTGAGATTTGAACTCAAGTGTTCCAAGTCCACTCTATTCATTATGCCAACTAATTGCCCCAAGACAATACTTGTCCTGCTCAATCTTATTCTCCAGCCATATGCTTGCTGATAATACAAAGGTGGCATCAGTGAACCATACACCTAAAGTTGGTTTTCAAATTAATATGTATTTATGGAATACTTATTATATGCCTGGGCCCATTAAGTTCTGAGTGACAGATAAAGAGACAATACAAACCAAGTTCTAACTATGTTCATAAAGAAGGAAAAGGGTAGATAATAAAATGCTAGCTATACAGACTATAATGTTGAAGAAGTTCAAGGAAAGGAGATATTACTCTGAGAAGTAAGTATTGGCCTTTGAAGAATAGGTTGGATTTAGATAAATCAAGAGGGGGAAAGGGGCTACTTAAAGCCAGAGGAATAGGTGTAGAGGAAGGAATGAGAAGGAAATATCCTAAGGCACTGTTCTGAGAAGAGAAAAAAAAATGTTTATCTAGTGCAGTGGTTCTCAACCTGTGGGTTATGTTCAATTTGTAACAATGAAAATACATCCTGCATATCAGATATTTACATTACTATTCATAACAGTAGAAAAATTACAGTTATGAAGTAGCAATGAAAATAATTTTATGGTTAGGAGTCACCACAACATGAGGAATTGTATTAAAGGGTCGCAGCATTAGGAAGGTTGAGAACCAATGATCTAGTGGGCCATGAACTTATTAGAAAGGCATATTATAAAAAGCCTCTAATGTCACACTGAGCAGACTGGATACAAGTCACTAAGAGACTGGGAACTATTGTAGACTCTTAAACAACACAGTAATATGAGAATAGTATGATAGAGGCATTCAATTTCCTGCTTTGGAAAAATATGTTGGAGACAGGTGAGAGGTGGGCTACAGTCAGTTCTAACTGACTTATAGAACAGGTTTTAAAATTTTCAGTGTATTTACACCTCAGACATTAGCAATTGCTATAAATCATGGATTGATTTATACTGAAAGCTTAATGATTTGCCCAGGGTCACATAACCAGTATGGGTCAAAGATGAGATTCTCCTTCTACCCTCCACCCATGCTATGGCTGCCTCTCCAACAGAGAAAGAGGGATTCGATATGACTCCAATTTTGTGAACACTGAAAGAAAAAAGAAACAGTTAATTTGTTGGGGAAGGAACTGAATTTGTCTTGAGACATATTGAATTTTACATGGATACTCAAATAGAGGCATCTCAAAACCATTTGGATATGGGGAATGGGACCCTCAGATGAAATGAGAATGCAAATTTAGGAATCAGCAGCATGGGGATTACATGTGAATTTGTGAGAGTACAGAAAGAAGATGATTGGGGATAGAACTACAGTTTCAGTGTAGGAGCCAAAAGTAGAATCAAGAGAGTAGCTGGAGAGGTTAAAATGGCACCATGTCAGAGAAAGTTAAAGGAAGGGAGATTTTTAAAAAGGTTGTTGTGACTAAAAGTGTCTAATGAATCAGAGAGGTGCAGGAGTAGAGGGCTGAGAAAAGTTAATTGGATTAAGCTATGAAGAGTTCATCTGTGACCTTGAAAGACTGGTCTCAGCAGAGTAGTCTGGATGTAAGGTGAAATGGAGATAAAGAGACAAAGGATGGTGAGGATGTTTACGTAGACTAGTAGTGTGGCTGCATTCCTCCGATGTACCCACAATGTCCTTTGTGATCAAAGATCCACAAGCAAGTAAGTTGGAGTTTTATCTTTGGCCAGGAAAAAGAATGAAGTTAATTGGAGTAAAGTTAAAATGGAGATTGAACCCGCGTCCAACCTTGGCCTCATTAACAGTCATGGACATGTTCCTATTTGAGGGGGGAATTGTGAGAGGGCTTAGCACAAAAATGAAGCAGACTGTCCTACAGGGGGTGGGGGGATGAAACCAGGAGCTGATGTAGGTGGGACTTTGGAATCCTGGAGACAGATGGATATACTGACTAGTTATCATTAATAATCAGTATCGAGTATATGACTGTACGGCACACAATCCTTTGCAGCTGTGGTTTTAGAGTCTGACATGGAAGATTTGGCTCCAGCTGCCTTCAGTGACGCTCGATGATTGTAGCAGATTTGTGTGTCTCCCCTGTTTCTGCCATTCTCTCTTTGTTTAAAATCAATGAGTGTTTTTAGCTTAAAAGACAGATCCGTTCTTTGCTATATATAGCCATATGAGGGAGGAGGGTTACAATATTTGCTTTCCATAAATTTGCAAAGAGAAATATTTTTTTCCTTCCACCCCCATTTCATGGTCTTCCCATGTATGGCCACATATATGGATATCCTGCTATATATCTCTGGAGAAGGAACGGGGGTATGGGGAGGAGTAGGAAGACTGATGAATAGGACTATTCACTCAGTTTTTCCTCGATAGGCATACTTACTTTCTTTTAAGCAGCAAATTTCTCCAACTTTGACCACACAGCTGGGTGCGTTGCCAAGTGAAAGACTTTGCCCAATAACTCTTGGTTGATTCATATTTGAATATTTGGGTTGACAATAGGACCTTTCTGTCAAAGGTGGTAGCCCTAGCATGAAGGGGGTATCTTTCTCTTGATGTCTGGGAAGAAACAAGTGGGGAGTTGAGTATGATAAATCTGGGGTAATGAAGGACAGGAAATAAAAGGGGAAAAGAGAAGGATATATTAATATTTTTCTCTGGGAGCATTTTAAAAAGTGGGTTAAACATTCCCATTTCATTTTACCCAACAATACCTTAGTTCTCCATCTGAAATTCACCAGCTTTTCTCAATGTTTTCTCAATATTTTTTTTAAATTCAGGATTCAGAATTGAATAAAGTTTTCCAGTGTGGTCTGGCCAGTACAGAGTATAATGGGCATGTAACACTTTCCCCTTCTTGATCTGGATACCACATTTCTATTAATGCAAATTAAGATAGCATTAGATTTTTCAGCAGCAGTAGTATGTTTTTGATCCATACTGAATTTGTGGGCAATTAAATTTGCTAGGCTATTTTTTCCCCTCTCATTAAGTATTGCCATTCTTGCCATTGCTTCTGAAAATGATTTAAAAACCACTACCAGCAACAACAAAAACACCCAAGGTTCAGTACTCAACTGTCTTCTCAACCCTTGCAATCTGTCTTCTTATCTGATCACTGACTGAAACAGTTCTCTCTAAAGTTACTGGTAATCTTTTAATTGCTAAATCTGATGGAGTTTTTTTTTTTATCCTTTCTTGTCTTTTTACCTAATGCATGTGGTACATTTTGACACAGTTGACCATCATCTCCTCCTGGATAGTCTCTTGTTTCTGGCTTTCTGTGATACAGTTGTCATCTGGTTCCCCTTTACCTAAATATTCTATCTCAGCCCCCTCTGCTGTCTTATCATTCATATTATGCCATCTGACTGTGACTTGGGCACTTTGTTCTGGACTATCTCTCCCCTCCCATTATTGTCATTCTCTCTCTCTCTCTCTCTCTCTCTCTCTCTCTCTCTCTCCCTCCCCTGTGCTTAGTCATTGTTCATGGGTTTAGTTATGCATGTGACTAATAGATCTATATATCTGTACCCCATCTTGCCCCTGAACTTCACTCCTCCATACCAGTTGCCTACTGGACATTTGTTTCAAACTGTCTAAAACAGAGCTCATTATATTTCCCTACAAACCCATACTTCTTCCAAACTTCCCTATTTCTTTCAAAGGCACCATCATTCTTTTGGTCTCCCAGATTTGGAACCTTAGCATTATCCCCAACTCCTTATTTTCCCTCATCCTTCATATCCGATTGGTTGCCATATCTTATTATTTCTATAGCAAATGCACAACTCTTGCATCTGACCCTTTCTATACACAAAACTGGCAAATTAAGTTAGAACTTCATCTCCTCTCTCAGAGATTACTTCAGTGGCTGCCTAGTCTTGTCTCAAGTCCACCCATCACACAATTACTAAAGTGATTTTCCTTAACAGCAGCCCAGACCATGTCACTCTCTTACTTAAACTCTAGTCTCCTTATTGCTTCTGGGATGAAATATAAATTCCTCTGTTTAGTTTTTGAACTTTTTCATAATCTGAACCTTAATCTTTCCAGCCTCCTTATAAATTTCTTCCTCTTTGTCATTCTGTAAACAATCTAAAGTGGCCTTCTCTCTGTCCCTCACACATTCTGTTTCTCCATCTCCCCCCCATGCCTAGAATTCATTTCCTCGTCACCTCTACTTTATATAATCCCTCTCTTCTTTGAAATTAATGTTTATTCCCCACCTTCTACATTAAACCATTCTTAATTCCCATTTGCTCCCAGGGACTTCTCTTCCAAACTATGTTTGTTAAAGTACTTTGTATTTATTTGTACTTATTCTCTTTATAATTATTCTGTATATAGTTATATGTATACTTATCTTTCCATTAGACTATAAACTCATTGAAGCTATGCATTGCTTCATTCTTTGTATCCCTAGCACAGTGACTGGCATATAGTAGGAGCTTCACAAATGCTTGTTGACTGATTGACTTAACATTTATCCATGCTAGAATTCCATCTTTCATAGATTCATATGCTATTAGAAAGAGAAATGACCTTAAAATAATCCAGTCAAACTCTGTCAGTTTACTGGCCAACAATCAAAGGCATACAGTTAAGTTCCCTTATTCAAGCACCCACAGCTAGCTTGTGGCAAAGACAGAACTCAAGTTCTTGTTGCTAATTAATCTAGTTTATTTTCTATGACATCATTTATTTTCAGTCCATTGGGCCACCCTTTGAAACCTTGGGCAAGTCATTTTAATCTTTTTGGGCCTCAGTTTCTTAACCTGTAACATGAGAGAATTGGATTTTATGATCAGTTCTACCTCTGAATCTGCGATCATCATCCCTCCAAATTCTCTTTTTATCACTCAACGTGATAAGCATGTTTCTATGTTTTCATCAAACTCAGAGATGAATTTTTCTTGTTGCTCAGTCATTCCAGTTGTGTCTGACTCCACTTGGGGTTGTCTTGGCAAAGATACTGGAGTGGTTTGCCATTTCCTTCTCTAGTTTATTTTAGAGATGAAGCAACTGAGGCAAACAGGATTAAGTGACTAGCCCAAGATCACAAAGTTAGTAAGTGTCTGAGGCTGGATTTGAACTCAGGTCCTCCTGACTCCAGGACCAGCACCACTTATTCACTGTACCACTTAGCTGCCCAGAAGTGAATTATTCACTAGGAGATTAGGGAACAGGCATGATTAATCTCAAAGTACTGTTGCCTTGGGAAGATAAGGAATAAATAGTTGAGAGAGGAAAAGGTATGGCAGTAGCTTTTTTTTCCAATTCTTTCTCATTTTCTTCCTTCCTTGATCCTCCTATTTAGAGATAATTTATCTCTTCCTTGGATTTCACATTGCATTTAATTTTTACTCCTCTCATAGATTTACATCACATTCTCTATTATGGATGTTTAATGGTAACGATGATAATAACAGACATCAATGTAGCACAGTAAGATTTTTAAAAGTGTTTCACATATATGATGTAATTCTCACAACAATTCTGTAAGGCAGGAACTACAGGAATCATTGTTTCCATTTTGCAGATGAGGGAACTGAGGAACAAATGGGATCAGTGACTTGTCAATGGGTCACACAAGTAGGGAGTTATTGAGGTCAGATTTAATAGGTTCTTTCACAAGTTCAGTCTCATATTTGTATGTCACAGCCCCTCTATTAGATCATTGTATCCATGACAAGAACAATGTTTGGGATCTAGCCAAATTCTATATGCATAATAAATCTCCGTTGAATTGAAAAAAAGGTTAGAAATACTGGAGTTTTCCAATGGTTTGTCCCTTTTCTATTTGAAGAGTTGAGTAAACCAACTACATGGATTTCAAAGGTCAGTTCTGTCTTCTGATTTTTTTTTTTTTTTTGGAGTCATAGAGCCTAAAGGAGCCCTAGCAAATGTGACCAAGATAGTAACTGTGGAGGATGAGCAATCTCTTCATCCTTATATTTGCCAGTTACCATGGTGGCTGTGCCATTACAGAGCGACAATTGATAGAAAACATTTATTAGTCTGGGAAAGGGTGGGGAAGGTGAGTGGGCAGAGGGGGAATGCTTCTCTGACTCCTAAGCCTTCTATAATGTCAGTGCCCTGAAAGTGTCTACCCTTTGAACATATAGTTAGTTAGCTGGGTGACTAAAGCAAATCCTTTATCCACCTGCTCCTAGACTATGTCCTTGCTTGTTGGAACAGAGGTGTTAGTTTAATGATGTAAGGGAGGACTGTGAAGAACAGAGGTACTCTTGGGTGAGAATCAATATTATGCTCCAACAGCAGGTTCCAAGGAGGGTCCTTCTTGGAAGTGGGAGGAACAGGCCCCAGTTTTCATGGAAGGGCATTTCTGCTGGAATAGTATCATATTGTAAGTCACTGAAAGAGAGGAAAGCAATTGGATTTCCAGACTAGGAACTGCCCAAAGGAATTTCCAGCAGACATATTCTTCTCATGTTAACATTGGCCAAGCTAAAAGGGAGCATGATTTGCATTTTGAGAATAAATACAGTGACTTTCTTTACTCTTTCCCTGATTTACTCCTCTCAGGGCTTAATATACAGGATATCATATACCTAAGTGAAGAGAGAAAAAAATCAGTCTGTCATCCAGATTAATTTCATTCATTCAGTATTTACTACATACTATGTGAAAAGCTCTGTACTTGGTACTATAAAGGGATACAAAGATACATAAAGTGTAGTTCCTGCTCTTACAAAGTTTACAATTAGTAAAAAAGAAAAACAAATTAAAAAAAATACCTGATCTCACCACAAAATTGATAGAACTTTTCGAGTTTCCCCTAGAGATTCTTTGTTGGACACAATTAGACACTTTCCATATCCTTTCCTGAAACCTTCTTTTGAATCTTGCCTTCCCTCTTTCTGAAATAGATTTAGAACTAGAAAAACGATCTGAGGCCTTCTAGTCTAACCCCTTCATTTTAAAGATGAAGAAACCATGGCACAGGGAGGTTTAGTGAGTTGTCCAAGATCATACAGAGTATGAAAGACGGGAACCATTCTCATTTCTCACTTCTATGTCTATCTATGACAGATGTTCCAGTTAGTGAATAAAATGATGGCTATCATGTAGAGGGCTTAGAAGAAGGGTAAAGAAACATATCAAGAGGCGGAAAACAAAGAATTTTCTAAAAGAATACAGGAAAATGGGGACAAGGGTATAGAATAAAATTGCTCTAAATATTTTCTTCAAATGTTTAAAGAGCTACCTGTGAGAAGGATTTGACTTATGCTACTTCCCCTGTGTCCCAACCCACAGACAGAAATGAGAGCCATAGGTGGAAATTGCATGAGGATGGGATAGGTGAAACACCAAGGAATCACCTAGGCTGGGATGGGGGAACCTGAAAACTTGAGGCCACATGTGGCCTGGGTGTAGCTTTTTGACTCAGTTCAAATTTTACAGAGCATATTATTTTATTAAGAGGATTTGTGGGGTTGCTAGGTGGTACAGTGAATAAAGCACCAGCCCTGGAGTCAGGAGGACCTGAATTCAAATGTGACCTCAGACACTCAACACTTACTAGCTCTGTGACCTTGGGCAAGTCACTTAACCCCCATTGCCCTGCCTTCCACACTCCAAAAACAAACAAACAAAAAAGAGGATTTGTTCTGTGAATCTTGGATTCAATGAAAGAGTAACACTTGAGGACCTAGAGGGGCACATGTGACCTTGAGGTCACAGGTTCCCCACCCCTGGCCTAGATTTTGCTCCCTCAATCCAAAGTACCAAATGTTTTAGCACAAAGCTAGAATACATGTGGCCCAATGTCTATCAAACCAGGTAGATCTCCTATTTGCCCTAATTACATAAGGAAAATAAACTAAACAGTCAGCCCATCTCAGAATGGATGTCTCACCTCAGAGAGATCCCCATTGACTGTGAGTTTCAAGTATAAGCTGGATGCCTCTTATCACATGGTTACAGAAGTGATTTTTGCCCCCCTCTACTAATGCTACATGACTTCCTTCCATCCCAGTGGTTCTGCCAGTACAGAGACACATTGGGCAAGTTTTGAAGCTAATTAATACGTCTTAAGTGCATGTTTTTGAGTTTTCTTCCTAAGCTATTCATTTATCCAGTCCTTCCAGACTTTTCTTCCTAGAATTTGATTTCCTGGGCCTAAA
>CM053581.1:265194575-265212507 GCA_028627135.1 Pseudochirops cupreus | reverse complement strand
CAAAAACTTTCATTCCCTGGCAAACAAAATTCCCAGACTGGTTCTCATCCTAATTAGTTAGGCAGTCCTTTCTTCCTTTCATAAGAGGTATGCACAGGTTGGGTGATGGGCTCAATCCTTTCTGGCATTTTAAGACCAAGCGCTAATATTACTTCTACATTTGTTATGAATTTTTTAAAAGAGACTTATGATTTCATTTGAAAAGGGAACTCATGATGAGGGTAATGAAGGGTAATGAAACCTATCAAGAGGGAAAGAGTAATTCTCTAAGAGAATACAGGGAAATGGGGACCATGGGATGGAATAAAATTGCTCAAAATATTTTCTTCAAATGTTTAAAGAACTACTCATGAAAAGGATTCAGCTTCCACTTCCCCCCATGTCAATGTATATTGGTAACTCTTCTGTAATTTGTAGTTGTAGAAAGGGATTTGGGATGCCAAGAGGTTAAGTGACTTATCTAGTGTCACAAAGTCTGTACTTGTCAGAGAAAGGACTTGAACCTGGGCTTTCTGACTCTCAGGTCAGTCCCCCACCCACCTCTAATAGGCTTAATGACTTAACCCAAAGAATTGCTTTTAATGATGGGAGTTTCCAAAATCAAGGTAGATCTCACCAAGGAGAGAGTTAGGAGCAGGATATTTGGGGGATATTTGGTACTGCTCACAGGGATAGTAGTTGATTGTGTTTGCAGGAAGAGTTTTTGATCTCTGAGTTGTATCTTCAATTTATTCTAACAGCTCATTCATCAGCCTGTGTTTGTCACTTGGGTGGGCTTGTAACTGTCTCTCTAAGACATCTTTTTCAGAAATATATTTCTAATTAAGCTAGGACCGTTTGCATTAGGTTGTTTTTTGGTTTTGTCTTTTTTTTCCCTTTTTTTGGAGGGGGAAGGCAGGGGAATTGGGGTTAAGTGACTTGCCCAAGGTCACACAGCTAATAAGTGTAAGTGTCTGAGGCTAGATTTGAACCCAGGTCCTCCTGACTCCAGGACTGCATCACCTAGCTGCCCCCATTTGTTGTCGTTTACTGTTCTTCCCTCTCTCAGAGGTGACTTTGCCTCATAGATTCTACTTTGGGGGGGGGTTCTCTGCTCCCCCTTACCACTGCTGAATATAATCTGGGAAACTCCTTTTGGAACCCAAGGGAATATGACCCCAATGGTTTGTTGGAGCCAGGGCAAGGAGAAGAGAATATGATGCTTAGGGTATAACAATAAAAAAAGCATATTGGAGGGATTTAGTGAAAACAGATCTATTATTGCATTACTGCAGAGAATAACAATAATAACAAAAATTTACTAAGTGCCTACTATGTGCAGGATCAGATGCCATAATGTAGTATCTGTTGATGGACCTAATTTTCCTTGAAACCTTCTTGAATCATGTAATTTTAAAAACAAACAAACAACATTGACCATAAAACATTTTTTAAAAAGGATATGCTTAACCTGTTAGTGCTTTCTATGGCCAGTCTTTAAAGACTCTCTTGTCATTCATGGAATCTTGGGAAAGGTTTGACCCCTACTACTCAGTTATCTCTCTGAAGACTAGTTTTCCAAATTTCCTTTTTCATCATTGTTATGGAATTCAGTCAAAGGGGGACCTTTGTTTATTTAGGGTTCACCCTACTCTGTGGCCTTATCTTTTGTTTGGGATTACACAGCTGGTTGCTGGGGAAGTTGTGTATTGAATGAAGAATTGTGATTGTTGCCAAGCCAAGCACACAAGGTTCAAAGACATTATTCAGAAGTAGAGCTTGTGGAGACTACTGTGCTGCAGGATCTGAGTTGTAAAGGACTCTTCTCTCAAAGCTCATTAAGACTAGCGTTTTTTCTCCTTAACCATACCTGATCCTCACAAATGGCTGGTCAGGGATCTTGTGAATGGGCCAGATGTAGTAAACCCCTGTAGCTTCTAGTTAGGATGAATACTATTGTGTTTCATAAGGTGAGAGAGGAAGACACTTAGAGGAGGAGAGAATGGGAAGGGAAGAAGCATTTACTAAATCCCTACTAAGTGCCAAACACAATGCTAAGTGCTTTACAAATGCCCCATTTGATCCTTACAAAAACACTTAGCCTATTTTTTATTTGAGGAAACTAAGGCTGGTTGGTTGTTGTCTTTTGTTCTCCGAGAGGACCAAAAGGACATCACTATGCTAGAGTCAAGTGACAATGCCTCTAGCTGCTACTGATCAGACTAGTACAAGCTCAGAATGCTCTACCACAGGTGGGACACAAATAGGTCATAAGAATATTTGGGATGGATTCTCTAAACTTGTACATCTCATGTTTCTTTTGAGCTACTTTAATTCTGCTTTGCTCATAGAGCACAGTGCCTTCTCTGATGAGGGCACACCATCCTTGGCCATCCTATGCCAGTGTCTCCCATATCACACAATCAATTCCAAAGTTCTTAAGAGAGACATGAGAGTAACCTTGTATTGCTTTGGAGGCAGACAGAGGTTAAATGACCTTCCCAAGGTCACACAGTAATGAGCTGAAGTCAAATTTGAACTTGGGTCTTCCTAACTCTAATCCCAGCACTTTATCCACCATGCCTCCCAGCCACCCATCTTGTCAGGAAGAACTTGATAAGTAGGTCAATCTTTAGGAAATGGGTCTAATGAGTCAAATCTATACAGAGCAGAAAGTAAAGCAAGAAGTGGCAGTTATCCAGGGTAGCCAAGGGAACCAGTGCTCAGCACATTGTAAGGATTTTTTTTTAAATGTTCCACAAACATATGAAATAAGCCTGATAATTTAGGATCAGAATCTTCAAGTTCTCAAACCATGTAGACCTATTCTGGAATAATCTGAATGGCATAATGTATAGGAGGCTAGATTCGAAAGAACCTGGGTTCAAAATCTGGATAAGAAGAGCTTAGGTTCATATCCTGCCTCAGATACCTACTACTTGGGGTTGTGGGCAAATCTTTTAACTTCTCTGAGCCTTCCTCTCCTTAGCTGTAAAATATTGGTCCTAGAACTTCCCTTGAAGGGTTGTTGTTAGGAGTCAAATGAGGTAATGTATAGAAGGTGGTTTGTAAATCTATGTAAATCTTGGCTATAATTATCTGTCAGTCTAAAAGGCCACCAAGCCACATAGCAGAATGTGATTACACACAGAAGAGATATTATAGCTAGTTGCAAAAAGATCTAAACAATTCAAGAGCTTTCCAAACAAGTTTTCTGATGAGTCCATTTCTTTGGCAGAGCCAGCTCTTGGAGCAGACCAGGCACCAGAAGCAGCCTGGAAGGAAGCGGCCGGGAGCGCCATGTGAGCTCCTGCATGTGAGCCTAGCATGTTTGTTATGCTCCTTGTTTACGTCAATTTGTAACTAAGGCAAAACACACAGCACCATTTATCAGATGAGAGAGCTCACTTTTGACAGAAGCCTCTATTTTCCATAATCTGGATCCTCTCTTTGTCCATTCAAGCTGCTTTCTCATAACTGCATGAGCATCTGCTTTTAACTTGCTGCTCCCAAGTTCCATTTCATAACATTTATCATTTTAAGAAGGAAGATCTTCTGCCAACCCCTCTCTCGGCAGCATTCAACCTTTGATGCAATGCCATTTTGAACTACCTAAGCCCTTTCAACGGAGGTGCTCCATGATGATCGTTATAGACATACTTGAGATACAGATAATGAAATCAGATGTTCAGGACTTTATGTGCTAAAGAATAAAGGTATGATATTATCCAATGTCCTTGGAACAGTCTGAGAATGGAATTTCAGACCAAACGATGCTTGTTGTTATTTGAAAAGGTCATTTTTGACCACATCCACTAAGCAAAAAACAAAAATTTGTTTTTTTGTTTCCAAAAGATGGTATGAATTAGACTTTCTTGTCATGGTCATGGTGCAGTTTGGAACAGAAATCCAACTGTTTGACACAGAAACATTAGAACTATTTCCAAAGTATTTATTCAATGTCTACTGCGAGAATAATTTTTATGTGAGGCAGTGGGTAGAGATACAAAAAAAGTATTAATCATAGTCTTGGCCCTTAAGGGACTTCCAATCTAGTTGGAAAAACAAAACAGAAACACACAGATAGTTAAAATGCTGAAGTTAAGTAACTATACGTGAGATGTCACAAGGCACTATGCGATATGTGCTAACTGAAAGATACTGACCCTAAGTGCTATAAGATTATAGAGTAGTAATCTTATGGAGATGACTGTTGTCTGGAGTTTTCAAAGAAGATATCCTAGAGAAGTAAGATAATCTGGGCTTTACCGGATGAGTGGGATTTGGATACACAAAGTGGGGAAAGCTGACACAAGCTATCACTACCATAGATCTAGAGCTTAGATGTCATGTAGGCAGAAGACCCAGGGAGGTGAGGTGACTTTGTCTAAGGTCACACCAGTAATGTTTGATTTTGTCCTTTGGCTCCAAATCCAATGCCCTTTCCTCTAAGATACACTGCTTCCCTTATGGATTGGGGGTATTGTGATTTTATAGTGATAACAACAAATTATCTCCATTGGGCATGTTTCACTCTTGCTCATCATATCATAAGATGTGGAAATGGAGACCACTTTGACCTGTGATGGACTGAATATCTTACTTTGTGTCTATGTGAAAACAGTTCATTTTAACGGTATTGAAGGGGTGACTTTCCTAGTTCCACCTACTAGGAATACTAGTAGAAAACTTATTTGTTGTCGTTCAGCCATTAATCATGTCGGACTCTTTGTGATTCCATTTAGGGTTTTCTTGTCAAAGATATTGAAATGGTTTACCATTTCCTTCTCCAGCTCATTTTACAGCTGAGGAAGCTGTGGCAAACAGGATTAAATGACTTACCCAGGGTCACCTAGGTAGTAAATATCTGAGGCCAGATTTGAACTCACAAAGATGAATCTTTCTAACTCCAGGCTGGCACTCTCCAATGAGCTTATTAATTAATATTGGACACTATTGTTATCTATATCAGTTTCTCCTCTTCCAGCATAAGTTCCCTGCCATCTCTCATCCAAATCTGTGTCTTGCCTAGCACAAATAAGTATTCTATTTGCAATCTGATTCGTTACATAGCACTAAATGTGAGAGATAGGATTTCAAATCCAGGCCTGACTCTTGTTACTATATCAGTGTCCCTCAGATTGTTCACTGACCAAAGGACATTTCAGTTCAGCACTAGGTAGAAAATGTGAGATTCCAATAGGATTGACAGTATCCTTCCAGAGAGAAGACATCACACTATAATTCCATTTCACAGTTCAAGAATCCCACTTCTCCTTGAACACCATCACTACTAGATGAGACACTTACAGTTTTGGGATTCGTCTCAATTTCCCACCATTTAGGTAACTCTGAGCGGGATGTTGTAGCTTAAGAGTGTAGACATGTAACTCTGCTCCAAATAGGGTGCATTCAAGAGGCTCCCTGGAGTGCCACCTTGTGTCTGGTCCTTGTAGTAGGAAAAAGAAAATGACTTTTCACAAAAAAATACTGCCTGTTCCCGAAGCATCACTTTTTCAATTAATAGCTGGGATTTACTCTCAACTATTCATTTTTCTTTTTGATGAATTTTAATGATATAAGACAGATGGATGCTTTGCAAACTGATAAAGATAAAAGAACAAATAATCAGGACTGAAGGTCAGGCTCTCTATCCAAACTCTTTCCTAGACAGAAGGGAAAAAAAAAAAAGAATTCCTAGACCATATATTCCTTTATCCCTATTGGGAACACAAAGATTCCTTCTGGCAGGGTGGGATTCTCCTCCATGTTTTCCACTTTTCTTTCCTTTCAGATGGAAATATGTATCAAAACTATTTTCCTTCCCTTTCAGATCTCAGGATGTTTCCATAGAATTAGGATGGGTCCCAAGCAAGATTAAAAAGCTTACTATTCCTCTTCTGATGCTTCACGATTGGTAAGAAGTTTGGAGTTTGGGCCTTCTGGGTATCTGAAAGAACAGGGGATTTTTAGCATAGGGAAAGAAGGATTTAGAAGGGCCTTCATAACTCTGTCTGAGGTATCAAGTGAATGACGTTTGTCTCAGGGATGGAAGATTAGACTTATTCTTCTAGTTCTGTGATGAAAAGCCTAAAGACAATGGGGAGATTTGCAAAGGCAGATTTCTGCTTAATATGAAGAAACACTTCCTGCTAAGCAGGCTGCCCCAAATGGGAGAGTCTTCTTCTGTTATGAGACAGGGTCTTTCCTCCCACTGAAGGCCTTCACTTTTCAAAGACATTGTGAAGGGAATTCTTAGTCCTTAGGGAAGATTCTGACTTGATGCTCCATTCAGGTCCCTTTCAATTCTGAGATTCTGCTTTTGTCTGTCCTCTGTCAAAACTATGCTGTGCTCCTTTCCTTCAGGGCTCTGTGTTCTCTCTGCTGGGAGTAACGATCTAATGGAATCATTCTGTTAGAAGGGGTCTCAAGAGCCAGCTTGTCCAACCCAAACCCAGAGACTGTCCCTGAAACAGACCTGATTTTAAGAGAAGCCACAACTCAAAGGAGATTTATCAAATGCCTTACATGGGTCAGGTATTGTAGGAGGCTTTGGAGACGATGGCTCTGGGCATTCTCTCTGGCTGTCCCCCTGCCTGTGATGCTCTTCTTCCTCCACTCCAACTATTGACCTCCCTGCTTCCTTTAATCCCAACTAGAATCCTGCCTTTTAAAGCAAGCCTCCATCATTTCCTCCATTCCAGTGCTTTCCCTCTTTTAATGATTCACTAATTATCCTATATATAGCTTGATTTGTATACATTTGTTTGCATGTTGTCTACCCCCTTAGACTGTAAGCTTCTTGAAGGTAGGGTCTATGGTTTTATGTGTGTGTGTGTGTGTGTGTGTGTGTGTGTGTGTGTGTGTTTTATTTTGTCTCTTTTTGTATTCCCAAAGCTTAGCACAGTTCTCGGCACACAGTAGGCACTTAATAAATGTTGATTGATTTATTGATGGATGTGAAGAAATATACCTAACAGTCCCTTCCCACAAGGAACATGCATTTACCAGGGAGGGAAACAACATAGATACAAATTAAGATAGATATAATATAGGGAGAATAAATAGAGAGCCATCGGGGATGTGTGGGGTGGAGAGTATTAACAATGCAGGGATGAGGAAAAGCCTCCTGTAGATGGGAGTGCCTGAGATGGTCTATGAAGGAAGCTAGAGCTTCTAAGACACAGAGTGGAGTAGGGAGAATATTCCAACCAGGGAAGGCAGAAGGAAGAGATGGATGGTCATGGTAGAGGTGTAAGGAGGCTACTATGAAGAGCATATGAAGGGGACTAATATGACATCCATCTAAAAAGACGTATTGGAACCAGATTGTGGATGATTCTAAATGTAAGACAAAGATCAATGCATTTTATCACAGAAGCAATAGGGAACCACCAGAGATTAAGTAGGCCATTTGCCTGGTTGGAACTAATCTCTTGATTTTTCTGGGCTATTGGTTCTGTGGATCTCTCTCCTTACCAAAGAACATATTTACACATTAATGAGGATGTTCAAGACTTTAATACTAAAGAATAGGAATTTCAGGTGCTAGTAGGGGAGAAAGATTTAGAAAGTGAGGTCATTTGATGTCTCTCTTTTGCAGTCAGTGACATCTTGGTAGAGTGAGAAGAAGGTTATACTTGGAATTAGGAGTTGGGACATATCTTGCTTTGAACATTTATTAAGTATATAATTATGGACAAGTCATAAGACTTCTCAGCCTCAGTTTACTCATCTGGAAAAAAAAGACCAATGCCTGCTTTAGTAGGGGAGAAAGATTTAGAAAGTGAGGTCATTTGATGTCTCTCTTTTGCAGTCAGTGACATCTTGGTAGAGTGAGAAGAAGGTTATACTTGGAATTAGGAGTTGGGACATATCTTGATTTGAACATTTATTAAGTATATAATTATGGACAAGTCATAAAACTTCTCAGCCTCAGTTTACTCATCTGGAAAATAAAGACCAATGCCTGCTTCCTAGGCATCTGAATAAAGCTCTTTGCAAAAAGCTTAGTTGTTATCTGGTTGTTTTTCAGCTGTGCCTGGCTCTTCATGATCCCATTTGGGGTTTTCTTGGCAAAGGTACTGGAGTGGTTTACCATTTCTTTCTCCAGCTCATTTTACAAGGATGATGGAATAATGGGATGATTGGATGAAAGGATGAGGAAACTGAGGCAAGCAGGGTTAAGTGACTTGCCCAAGGTCACAAATCTAGTAAGTATCTGAGACTGGATTTGAACCAAGGTCTTCCTGACTCCAGGCCCAGCACTCTAACCACTGTGCCACCTAACTGCCCTTGTAAAAGGTACTAGTATATAAACGTGAGAGATATTATTTGAGTAACAAAGGCAGCCACCTACTCTGACAAGAGAGAGAGTCAATGGGATATGTTGTGGAAGGAAGGGCATAGATAGCATTTATTCTGCTTAAGGAAAAGCAATCTGAGAGATGAAGGAGTAGGTATTCTGAGTAATTGGTTTAAATCGAGCTCTTAGAATAGTTGCAAACTGAAAGTCTATCCAAGCAGAAGAGACGATTGTGCATGTACAAAATTAAGCAATACTATATTTAGAGCTGAAAGAAACATTAAAGGCCATCCAGTGCCAACTCCTTCGCTTTACAGATGAGAAAACTGAAATCCAGAGAGGTTAAGGGCCTTGCTTTAGGTCACATATCCAATAAGTGGTAGTCAGGATTCAGTTCCATATCCTCTTCACTTACCACCAGGTTATGCTCCCCCAGACTTCTCCTACATGCCCCAGGAAACTCTTCATCTTGGAAGATTTCAGGCTTAGAATACTCACCTTGGAAGCACCTTCTGCTCCTGGGCAGAGGCCCCTGTTTCTGATTAGATGATTCCTCCCAGAACCTTCATTTAGTGCTAGACATAGCTAACCATCTCATCCTTTCTCACTAAGCTATATTCCTTTGACCTCATGATCCTGGCTGGGTACCTTATCCGTCTCCACCATGATTCTTAGCCCCCTTTTATATGTTCTCTTCCTCATTAAAATGTAACCTCTTTGAGAACTGAGTCTGTCTTTATTTTTTGCTTGAATAAACATTTTCAGTCCTTAGCCCTGTCCTTGGCACATTGTGTAGTGTTTTGGTTTGTCCCTTGTTAATTCAAAATCCAGAGATCATGCCACTGTACCATCTTGCTTCTGATGACATTCTAGTATTTGTTGTTGAGATTAGAGAGCCAGCACAATGTGGTAGAATAAACGCTGGATTGGGAGCCAAGAGAGCTTTATTCTCTTTATTATTAAGAGCTAATTATCTAACCTTGGGCAGATTACTTCAGTGCTCTAGGCCACGGTTTTCACCTCTCCCTAAATGGTGGGTTGAATTGGATGATGAGAGCAAGTTGATCTTGTTGTTATTCCTTACACAAGTACGTGATAGATCTCTCTCTGTGCCTTTGCAAGGACCATCCTTATACCTAGAGTTTTCTCCTTTCTCCTTCCTGTCTCAAATGATCTTTACTCCAAGATTCAACCAAAGTGCTACCTTCTCTAGGAAGGATTTCCTGATCCCACTGAGAGATCCCTCTCTCTCCTAAACTATCTTGCATTTATCCTACATATCTTCATATAGATACATGTTGTATCCACCAATAGGATGTAAGATCCTTGAGAGCAGAAATTTCTTCACTTTATCTTTGGTTCCCCAAAACCTAGAACAATTTCTGGCACAAAATAGGCACTTATTGTCATCAGCACACATCTATTCATTTCTTACTATGTAGTAAGTATTAAGAAAGGCAAAAATAGCATCCCTGCCGTGAAAGAGATCACATTTGAACACATGAAACAATATGCAGGATATGTCTGTATGTATACATAAGACATATACAGTGTAATTGGAAGCTCACCTCAAAAGGAAGACTACCTGTGGGAGGGGCAAAGGGTTGGAAAAGGCCTCTTGCAGATGGTGAGACTTGAGCTGAGTTCTGAAAGAAGCCAAGAATGCCTGGAGGCAGAAGCAAGGAGGGAGAATATTGCAGGTATCAGGGATAAAAATGAAAAGTCATGGAATTGGGAGATATGATGTCATGTGAGAGGATCAACAAGGGGACCAGTGGTCCTGGGCTATAGAATAGGCAAAGGGGAATAAAGAAAACTGGAAAAGGAAAGGAGAGACCAAGTTGTAAAAGGCTTTGAATGTCAAACAGAAGATTTTATATTTGATCTTGGGGGTAAAAGAGAACCATCAGAATGTAGTGGTGGCATGGTCAGACCTGAACTTTAAGAAGACTGCTTTGACAGATGATCAAAAGATGGACTAGAATAGTGAGAGACATCAAGCAGTGTAGGCAGAGAGATCAACCAGAAGTCTAATGTAATAGTTCAGGTATCAGGTGATGAGGGTTTGCACTAGTATGGTGGAAATGTCAGAGGAAAGAAGGGAACATATATAAGATAGGTGGTAAAGGCAGAAGCAAGACTTGGCAACAGATTGGACATGGTTGGGGGAGGATTGCATGTGAGGAGTTGTAGATGATATCAAGTTTACAAGCTTGGGGGACTGCCAGAGTGGTGATGCCCTCATCATTAACTGGGAAGTTTGGAAGAGGGGAAGAAAGTTTGGGAAGAAAGTCAATGAGTTCTGTTTGGCGTATGTTGATTTTGAGATATACATGGTTGGGGATGTCTAGTAGGCAGTTGGTGACATGAGATTGGAGTTCAGGAGAGAGGTTAGGATTTGCTTGTTGATTGATCAACCCCTTTCAGCTTTAACATTCTATTTTCTAAAATCTTTTTCAGTTCTGATATTCTGAAATTATGCATGAAATGAGAGAGGTGAAGTGATTTGCTTAGAGAAACATAGGAAGGAAGTATCAAAGGAAGACTTTGAACCTGGGTCTTTCCTCAGTCCAATTGCTGTGCTCTCTCTACCATGGTGCTTGTCTGTTATAAAGTGGCAGTGATTACAGAAGTTTCATTTCTCTGGGTGATGGTGCAGTAACCATCTGAGATTTCCATCTAGGGACATTTCTTTGTGTTTATTTAAGAGATTACAATGCTCTTTTCTCTCATCGGCCATTTTTTCCCCTTTGAATCACATCAACATTTCATTAGCCTAGACCAAAGTGGGATGGGGTGGGGGGGAATATTACTATGAAAACTGTCAGGAGCAATCAGAGGAAATGTTTGTTTACTGCTCTGTTCAGGCTTCGTCATTTAGCCCTGGCTCCTTTGAAAAGAGCCTGCAGTGGAAAGGGGATCTCATTTACTAAACAAACTGTCCAGTAGCATAAATAAGCCATTTGGGGTTCTTTTAAATTGGGATTCACATGACACCAGATCCTTGAATCACCAATGAAAGAACACAGCTGCTCCCTTGCTACTCTCTTCTCAGTATGAGCCATGAAGTAATATTCAATCCACACTGCTTTAAAACCAATCCAATTTTCTTCAGGAGTCTGGCACAGAGCCAAAGCTCCAGGATGGCTCCCAGGCCATCCACTTCTCTTCTCCCAGAGGCCTGGGGGCCTGTGACAGCATGTATGTTGTACCACAAGGGGAGCCTAGGAAGCATGAGTCAGGGAATGAATGAAAACCATGTGAGATGACTTTGTAGGTTTAAACCCTTCTGTACCCAAATGCCATCCCATTCATACTTGTCAGAGGCGCTGACGCCTCAATTAACTGATCTGGGCAAATGCAAGGAAAGTCTTGTTAAAATGTAAACGTTATCTAGAGAAAGAATACCTTAACCCATTGTCAATACTTAACATTCAATATAAATGAATGCATTAGGTTCGTTAACCAGTAAGGCTCAGAGGGAAAAGGGTTCGATGATCTAAGGGAAGACTAATCAAAGCAGAGGTACAGAGAATCTGCCAGTCCTTCACGATCCAGTTAATCAACCAACATGCACTATTAAGGCACCAAGCACTGGGAATACAAAAACAGAAATGAAGCAATCTTTGCCCTTATAGCTTATCTGAGGGAAAAGCATGTATACATCAATCAATCACTAGGCAATTATTAAGTACCTATTCATGTCCCAGGGGTTATGTTAGGTGGTGGAGCTACAAAGACAAAAATGAAACAGTTCCTGCCTTCAAGCAGCTTAGACTTTTTCAGGGGAAACAACCTGTAGAAATTTAAATGGAAAATATGTTCAATGTAAATATGAGATTAGGCATGGGATGGTGAGGGACAGAAAGGTACTAGCAGCTGGGAAATGAGGAAATACATATGTAGGAGAGAGATAGCACTTGACCTGAGCTTTCATGGAGTCTAAGAGGTAGAGGTGATAGAGTGGGCATAGAGCAGAAAGATAGACTCTTATGTGTAAGGGACAGGAGGTAGGTCAATAAAGTGCGACCAAGGTCTTTCTGAAGGGCAGCACCATGTAATTGGACAGCTTCAAATAGCCAGCAAAATAGCCTCCCTAAAGCACCATGATACTCAAATCACACTCAACTCAAAAACCTTCAGTGTTTCCATTATGTTCTACCAAATATTGATTCTAGCATTGAGGACCCTCTAAAACAGTGGTTCTCAACCTTCCTAATGCTGCGACCCTTTAATACTCGTATGTGGGTGTATCTGCATGTGGGCGGACCCGCCTGGAGATGAATAGAGGAGCAGTGTCTCGGTTCCTAAGACTATCAGAAATATGTGTTTTCCTATGGTCTTAGGCGACCCCTGTGATCCCTGTGAAAGGGTCGTTCAACCCCCAAAGGGGTCACAACCCACAGGTTGAGAACCGTTGCTCTAAAACCTGGGTCCATTGTACCTTTCCAGCCTTACCATAATACTCCTTCCTTCCAGGAAGTTCTAGTTTTAGTCAAACTGGACTAGTGTCCATCTCTCATAAGCATATGGTCCTTTCTCATGTAGGTGGACAACAAGCATTTTTTGAAGCACTTACAATGTGCCAGGTACTATGCTAAGTGTTAGGGATACAAATATGTGCAAAAAAAAAGAAGGGCAGTTACTCCCCTTAAAGAACTGATGCTCTAATATGGGAAAAAAGCAGACCAAGGGGAGCTGAAAAAGGTGGGGAGAAGGTAGAAGGTACTCATGGAGCACGGCGGGTGCTAGACAGTCAGAAGAAGATCTGGGAGGAGAACAAAGAATGATCAGCTTTGGCCCTTCCCCCAAATAGATGTCCCAGCCAGTATTCGCCAGTGGGACGAGGGGCCAGTATGGCAGAAGGATGTTCCAGGGTGAGAAGGCCCCAGGTGCTGAGAGAAGTTCCAGAACGAGAAGGCAGCTGAGACAAGTCTGGGAACTTTCCCACCCTCTCCCATCTGTCTTTTCTCATACCCTTCTCTCACCTCTTACCTCCCATCAATATGCTTTGAATAGACTCTTTTCGAGCTCTGTTACTAACAGCTTTAAGATTTTCAAAGTTCTTTATATAAATGTTCTCATTTGATCAATAAACAAATAATTATTAAATCCCTGCTGTTAGCCAGTACTGTACTGTATAGTGCCAGACCCTATACTAACTACTGGGGACAGATACAAAGCCAAAAACTAAGTAGTCTCTGTCTTCAAGGAGCTTATACTCTAATGGGAGAGATATGTCCTTATGTAAATCGTTTATTTATAATCACATATGTGATTCATATATATGATTCATATATATATTCACATATGAATCATAATATATTCAAAGTAGTTTTTAGAAGGGGCTACATTAACAGCTGAAGGGTTTAAGAAAAGCTTCAAGTAGTAGATAGCATTTAAGCTGAGTCCTGAAAGAATCCAGGGATTTCAAAAGGCAGAAGTGCCAAAGGAATTCTTTCCAACATGGGAGGCAGCCAGTATAAAGTCACAGAGACAGAAAATGGAACATTCTGTGTCGGGAACAGCAAGTAGGTCAGTATAGCTGCATAAAAGAGTGTATGGAAAGAAGTCCTAGGAGACTGGCCAATGAGCCCAGTCTCTATGAGTATGCACAGTGTGCCACTGAGGGACTACCTGCATGGAAGATGCTAGGAAACCTACTTGTGGGAGAGTTGTGATAATATATGAAGGAAGTACCTTGTGTAGATATTTTATAACTAGTTTTAGTCTTCTAACTCAATAATGAATAAGAGACTCTTGATTTGCTGAAGTTGTGGATATGGAACTAGGAGCTCAGGGGGGGAACATTCCAAAGTATTTACCTCTCCAAAGTCCTTCATCTCTCTCTTGGTTTGACTTGTTCTAGCTGACTTATTTCTGGTCAATTTGTATCCCTAGCACTTGAACAATTTACGGTACCTCATAAGAGACAATGCTGTAAGGAGGGTTGGGGAGGGAAGGAGGGAGGATTCTCATGTCCTATCTCCAACTAAGGGCAATGAGAGGTGGCAGAGATGCTGCATTCAGACATGAACTTGAGATCTATGTAAGTAGAAACTACATAGGTCTGACCATACTCTCCCCAAAGAGTGAGAAGTTAAAAGGGAGAATATGATCCCATGATGTTGGGAGGGAGGGTTAAATATACTTTTGTTCTTGCTATATACTCAATCCCCTTGAAATATGCATATTAGCTTGTTAAATGAAACTAAAAGCTAAGACTTGGGAGGCACCACATGAGAATGTGGGCTTTAGCCTCTGCGGGAAAGTAATAAGCATTTATTTAGTACCTACTATATACCAAACAGTGTGCTAAGCACTTTTATGACTATTTCCTCATTAGAAGTATCATTACAAATACACCCAACCCCCTAAGGAGTATGCCTAGAGCTCTGACAGAGCAATGTACCCATGATCCCTCAAGGCGAGCAAGACTAGAGCGCTTCCTCTGTGTTTAAGAAGCCTGAAAACGTAGGAAGGAGCCAGGATGTGAAGACGTATATTTAATTCGTGAGCTAATAGAGGATAAACTGATGTTTATGAATGGGAAGGAAGGCATGTTCAGACTGTGTTTGTAGCTTGGCAACTGTATGGAGAATGGATGAAGCAAAGAAAGGCTTGATGTAGGGACAACAAATGGGATCCTATTGTAATAGCCCAGGTAAGAGGTGATAAAAACATGAACTAGGACAGTAGATTGTGAGTGGAGAGGATGAGACTTATTTGAGAGATGCTGCGGAAGTAGAAACATTTGGTTTGGTAATTGGATATGTGGGCTGAGTGAGTGAGAAGTCTAGTGTATTGTTAAAGTTATGCCCTGACTACTTAGAAGCATGGTAGTGTCCTCTACGCTAATAAAAAAAAGTTCAGAAGAGGATGGATTTGGGGACAAAATGTGAGTTGTCTTTTGATTATGTTGAGCTCAGACTATCTATGGAATATCTAGTTCAAAATAGCCAATAAATACTTGGTTAATTCATAATGAGGAATTGGAGCCCAGGAGAGATACTAGGCTTGCATCTATAGTTTTGGGAAGTCATTTTCACAGAGATTACATTTGAATTCATGGAAGCTGATGAGTTTACCAAGTGAGAATATAGAATGGAAAGAGAAGAAGACCCAGGACAGAGCATTGTACTACACCCAAATTTAGTAGGCATGAGATGGATGATGAATCAGCAAAGGTGAATGATGTTAGAAGAGATCAGTGTCACAACATCCTGGAATGGAGTAGGTGCTGAACAAAATAAAAACAAACAAACAAACCTGCCAAGAGGTCAAGAAGGATGAGGATTGAGAAGAGACCATTTGATCATGGTTGGTCAAGTCAATAAACATCTGTTAAGTGCCTACTATATGCCAGACATTATGCCAAGCACTGGGGTTCAAATATGGGGAAAAAATCAGTCCCTGCCCTCAAGGAATATACGATCTAAAGGAGAATGGCAACAAATAAGAAAGGAAGCTGAAAAATGGCAAAGGGTTAGAGAAGGCACCCTACATGAAGTGGGACTTGATGGAGAAGTCCAAAGAAGTACATTTGACTATAAATGGGGGATGACTAGCCTGAGCACCCTCCTTAAATAGATGTATTAGAAAGGGCTCTCCATTTCACATTCTGATCAAAGAAGTCCCAGGACAGAAAGTAAATTGCCATTTTATTTGGTAATTAAGAGATGATTAGTCACTTTGGAAAGGGAAATTCCAGTGGAATGATTAAGGTGAAAGTCAGATTTCAAGGGCTTAAAAGAGAGTGAGAGGAGAGGAAGTATAAATACCAAGTAGAATGTCTTAAGGATGTTGCCTGAGAAAGGGAGATCTAGGATGATATATGTACAGTAGGATCTACCAAGGATTTTTTTTTAAAGAATGGGGGAACTGTGTTATTTTTGTAGACAGCAGGGAAGGAACTAGTAGATAAAGAAAGACTGAAGAATAAAGAAAAGGGATGATAATAAGGGGAAATTTGATAGAGGTGGGAGAGAATAGCATCAAGGGTACAGATAAAGGTCTTGACCTTGGAGGGGAGAAGGACACCTCTTCATCAGAGCCTGGAAAAAAGAAATAAATGATAGGGAGTAAGGCCAAGAGGTTATGAGATAAGAAGGAGAAGAGAATGGACACTCAGGGAATGGTTTTCATCCTCATAACAGCCCTAGGTGTTGAAAGTATAATTATTTTAATCTCCATTTGACAGAGAAAACTGAGGACTATACAGTTATGGCTCATCAAATGGCCAGTAAGTAAGGCAGGATTCAAAGCCAAATCTTCCTCACTATAGGTATGGTACTATCCCAACTACCACCACCACTCCTACCACTTCTAGATCTATTTCCCTTTATGGAGCCTGCAACATGATCAAATTAACTTTGCCATTGTCCCTGAATGATGTATGTGTCAGATTTCCCCCAGAAACTTCTACCTTTATCCATCCAATTTCTCTACCAAAGTGAACTTCCCTGGCTACTCCTCCTACATATCTACTGATTCTCCTAATAGAATGTAAACTCTATACTGGCAGGGGCTATCTTTGGTATCCCCAGCACTACATACAGTATTCAACACATACTAAATACTTAATAAATGCCTTTTCATTCCTTCATTTATGCATCATGCTGTCACTCAACTGTTGAAATTCCTCACTATCTTCAAGATCCAACTAAAATCTCACCTCTAGTGAAGTCTCCCCAGACATAGCCAGGTGAAACTGACCTTTCCTTGCTCAAATTTCTCAAAGTACTTTGCCTGATCATCCTTTGGCCCTAAAACATCTTCCCCCTTAATTTCCCAATTAAATTTTAAGTTTCTTAAAGTCAGAGACTGTGGCTTTATCTGTCTTTCTTTTTCCTTTTCCTTTTTTTTTGTATTTCAGTGCCTAATAAATAGCATGCATTAACTGATAAGTTTTTGTTAAGTTGTTGAGTTAATGAAGAAACTGGACACCATGGAGAAGTATAAAAAAGTTAAATAAGAAAAAAAAAATTGAGGACACTGGGTTGGGGAATGAGGGAAAATGGAGGATCTGAAACCTGTAATAAAATCAAAACATTTACTTATTTGAAATAAGTTGCCCTGTTATGGAAAATGCTTTAGACAGGGACAGATTCTGTGGCCTTCTCAAAGTTGAGTTACCTTCCAATCAGTATGGAATCCATGGAGGCCAGAAGATAAGGCGTCCAGAAACCTGGGTTTCAGTCTCAACTTGACCAGTATTTCTCTATGTCCCTAACTCCTCTCCTCTTTATTTTCCTCTCAAATGAGTAGATATGCTAACATAACAAAAGGAGCAATATGAAAAGGATGATAAAGATATATTTTTGTGCAGAATGTTCTGTGAAGTTCCTGGAACTCTTTGGCAGTATCGACTGTATGCAAGGTACTATAATTTTGGTCAATGCCTCCTGTCTCTTTGTCCAAACCCAACCCCAGATACATGCCTTTAACCAAGAAAAATATCCTAACTACAGTGAGGATGAGAGGGAAGAAGTATCCTCTATTACTAGAACCTCAGGCTGCAAATGACCTTAGAGATCTTAATTTTATAGATGAAGAAAATGAGGTCCAGGGAAGGGAATGAGGCTCCAACTCACACATTAATTACAGAGCCCTGGATCTGAATCCTAGCACTCTGAGAACCAATCCAGT
>CM053581.1:265174107-265194075 GCA_028627135.1 Pseudochirops cupreus | reverse complement strand
AAAAAAAAAAACAAGAAGAAGAACCACACAAACCTTCCACCCCTCGGTGTCCAGAAAACCTCAATTTCATCGAAGGGGAGGCCTTTTCTGCATCTTTACTCTGGGTGGTCTCTCTGATTCCCTGGGTCCCCTTCCATGGTCCTGGCTCCCTCCTAAATTGAAACAGTCACCTGGATTCAGAAGCAGACAGCTCCCAGGTTCTCGTCCGGTCCTCAGAGGTAGACAGTTCCTAGGTCCTTGTCCAGTCCTCAGGGCAGTCCCTGGCACACATTGCAGTTCACAGGGTCCAACACATCTCAAACTCTTCACCATTTCTCTTGCCTGGAACTCAAGGATCAGCAAGGCCACAAACAAACAAAGTCTTATCCTGGTCATGCTTCTTCAGTCCTCCACCAGTTCAGCTCGCCCTAGAACCCAGGAGAATCTTGGCTTTCCAGGATGCTTTCCAGGCAAGCCCTCTCAGCCTTCCAGGTGGCCTTCACCAGATTCTGGTCTCAGGAAAACTCCATCACAGTTCTCAGTCAGCTTCCAGATGCTGGGAGACAAACTCCCTCTCTCTCTCTCTCTCTCTCTCTCTCTCTCTCTCCCTCTCTGTCTCTCAAGAAAACTCCAACTCAGTTCTCAGCTTCCAGATGCTGAGAGAGAAACACTTTCTCTCTCTTTCTCTTTCTCTCTCTCTCACTCTCTCTCAGCCAGCTTCAGTCTCCATGATTCTTCCTTCACCAGGAGTAACATTCCAATTCTGTCTCTCTGTCTCTGGAATTCTTGCTTATATACACACACTGGCTTCCTGTCTCAGCCAATCCTTCTTCCAACGCAGCAGGGGAGTTCAAGTCCTCTCAATAGTGGGACAGAGTTTGCACCTTCCATACTTAGCCCCAAGGTACTAAGTCCTAAGTATCTGCCAAACTGATTGCTGTTACAATGGCTGATGTAAATACAACTATGAACAGGAATGAATACCTTTGTTAAACAGAAAAGATTGTTTTAAAGCACTAAAAAACCACCCACAGGTACACAAGTTATAATATACAAATTATTCCTATTCTTCATACCATTCCTTAACTAACTGTGGAAATACTACTCATCTTTCTGTACAGCTTATATATATACCTTCGTATATATGTATATATGTATATATGTGTGTGTATATATATATACACCTTCAATATACCTCTTCCAAGATGCCACCATGGAATCATGAAAAATGGCTTTAAAATCAGAAGTGCATGGTTTGAATCCAGCTTTTTCTTTTTAGGATTCATGTAATCATGGGCAAGTCACTTTGCTCTCTGGGGACTTGTTTTCCTCATTTGAAGCATGAAATGGTTGGTCCATATGATTTCTCAGTTCTTTTCTAACTGTATCATTCTATCCTTCTTCCAAGAATTATTTCCCCTTCTTAGTAACCTTCATTGCATCTCTTCTAATACTTTGTTGGTCTCTCTCTTCTTTATTTATCAGGTCCTATTTTGTATTAGAGCTATTGGTATACATCTCTTATCTTTCCTACTAGACTATAGATAGGATCATGAGGTTGTTTATTTTAGAACAAGAAGGGAGTTTGGAATTTATGTGGGATTCCAGCCTAAAGCCTCTGATCCCAAATCTTCTATTCTTTGACTATATTACCAAAGGGACTGTGATGTTTTTAAAGTTTTATAGTACTTAACTTTAAAATGAAATCTATATACACACACATACACACAAATGTGTGTATATACATACATACATACATACGTACATATATATGTATACATACATATGCCCACACACACACTAAATTCAACATTTTAGTTAGAAAATTGACCTACTGGTCTATGAATCCCTTTGTTCTCTTCTGTGCATTAAAAAAAAGTTTTATTGATACCCCTTTCCTTTATTTCTCATTTTAAAAAACTGGCATTGCATTATTAGCACAATTCTCTTCTCCCTTCATTTAGCCCTGCTTTCCATAAATCCCTTATTTGTACACAATTAATAAGGCCTAACAAATCCACATCATAACTCTGTCTTAAATGTAAATTTCATTCTAAACATCCAGCACTTCACTACTACTTCCAAGAAACATGCTTCATCATTGTCCTACTGGAGTTGTTGCCCATTGCATTCACCAGATTTTTTCCAAAAGTATTTTTCTTTATAATGTACTAGTCATAGTAATAATAACAGTAATATCTATCATTTATACAGGAACTGTTAGGTGGTGTTATGGATAGAACTCCAGATTTGAAGTCAGGAAGATCTGATTCAGCCTCAGACACTTGCTAGCCATATAACCCTGGGCAAGCAACTTAACCACTGTTTGCCTTACCTTCCTTCACTGTGAAATGGGGATCATAATAGTACCTACCTCACAAAGTTGTTGTGAAGATCAAATGAGGTAACATTTGTAAAGTGTTAAGCCCAGTGCTTGTTACACAATAGACACTTAATTACAATATTAACATATTCATTAATCATATGTTCATTAATATCATTAAAACATTGAATATACACATATCTTTGAGGTTCACAAAGTGCTTTAGTTGTATTTTCTCATTTGATCCCCACATCAATCTTGTAATGCTATTGTGATCCTCATTTTACATGAAGAAACAAATAGTTTCATTCAGTACAAAATCATGCAAGTCTTCCCAGTTTCTCTGAATCAGTTCCATTCGTCATTTCTTAAGACACAGTAGTATTGCATAATATTTACATACCATACTTTGTTCACCTATTTCCTGATTTATAGACAGTCCCTGTTTCCAAATATTTGTTGCAACAGAAAGTATTGTTATGTATATTTTTACTCAAGGGAACTGTATATATACATATAAATTGCTTATATATATTTTCAAACATATTTTCCTCTTTCATTGATCTCTTTGGGATATATGCCTCATAGATTGCTGGGTTGAAGGGTCTGCACAGTTTAATGACTACTGGACAGAGTTCCAAATTGTTTTCCTCAATGTTTGGAACAATTCAAAGCTTTACCTTATGTCTGTCTTTTCACATTCTACCCAACAGCTGTCATTTCTCTTTTCTGTCTTTGCTAATCTGATGGGTGAGGATTGTTTTAATTTTGCATGGAGTAATGGTAACTTGGAATATTTTTTTCCACGTTGTTATTGATAACTTGATTTCTTTTCTTTTTCTTTAGAGAATGGACTGTTCATGTTCTTTGATCATTTGCCTATTGGGGAATGCCTCTTGTTTTTAAATATTTATCAAATACCTGTAAGTCTTGTATAGTACCTGTCTAACATAGAAACATGCTACAAATACTTTTTTTAAAAAAAATCAGTTATTTTCCTTCAAAGTCAAAACACATTGCTTTTCTTTGGACAAAAAAAATTCAATTTTACATAATCAAAATTGTCACTTTATTTTCTGTAATCTTCTCTATCATTTATTCTGCCATAGGGACAGCTAAGTCACATGGTAGAAAAGAGTGCTGAACCTGGAGGCAGGAAAACTCATGTTTCTGAGCTCATATCTGGCCTCACACACTTACTAGCTTTGTGATCCTGGGCAAGTCACTTAATCCTATTTGCCACAGTTTCTCATCTGTAAAATAAGCTGGAGAAGGAAATGACAAACCACTCCAGTATCTCCACCAAGAAAACCTCAAATGGAGTTACAAAGACTTGTATATAACCAAAACAACTCAACAACAACAAAAATTTCTGCCATCTTACTTTCTAGTTTACTGAACAGCTTTTATGTCATAGCAAGTCCATTCTCCAGTAGTTTGGGTCCATTGAATACTAAGCTACTATGTTTGTTTTAGGATCCTTTGGGCATAATCTGTTCCAATGATGAACTTTTCTGTTTTCGGACTAATGCCAAATAGTTTTAAATATTACTACTTCCAGTTATAGTTTACTATCTGGCCCTGCAAGGACCCTTTCCTTCCCACTTAGGAAAAATAAAGCTATGCCCCAAGAGACTCTTGATCTTTTGTTTTTTAGACAAATTTTGGTACACTTTCCCAGTTGTATAAAATAAACTTTTGGTAGTTTGCTTGTCATACAAATAAATAAGTAAAGCAATTTAGCTAATATTATCATTTGTATTATATTTCCATGGCCTAAATGTATACAATTAATATATTTCCAATGATCTATTTGTCTTTATTTCTATTAGGAACATTTTGCAGTTGTATTCATATGATATTGATGAGTATTAGAAGGTATATTCCCATATATTTTATTCATTCTCAGGTTATTTAAAAATTTCAATTTAAATTACTGTGAGTTTTTGTTTGTTTCTAAATATACAAAAAGATTGATCATTTATTGGGGTTTAATTTATATTCTACTTCTTTCATGAAGCTATTGTTATTTTTTTGGTTAATCTTTCAGATTTCTTGCCCATGCTTATTCCCTTAGTTTGCTTTTCTTTTTGCTATATCTAGAATTTCTAAAATCATATCAAATAATTTTGGTGACAATGGGAATTCTTGCTTGATCTTACTGGAAAAAGTTCCATTACAGATAATGCTAGTTGTTAACTTGAAATTGATTCACCAAATTAAGGATAGGTCACCTTATTCCTAAGCTATTTTACTATTTTTTTTTGCAGGGGGGAAGGCAGGACAATTGGGATTCAGTGACCTGTCAAAAGTCACACAACTAGTAAGTATTAAGTGTCTGAGGCTGGATTTGAACTCATGTCCTCCTGACTCCAGTGCCATTACTCTATTTGCTGTGCCACCTAGATGCTACTATTTTTCTAAAAACAGAAATGCATGTCATGTTTTTGTCACAACCTTTTGAAATAGGGGCAGAGTCAAGATGGCAGTGTAGAAGCAGGAGAATTGTGTGAGCTCTCCCCATAATTACCTCAAATACCTATAAAATATGACTCTAAACAAATTTTAGAGCTCCAGAACCCACAAAATGACAGAGTAACAAAGCTCCTGCTGAAGGCAGCCCGGCAGGCAGACAGGAAGGGTTCATCACAGCACACTTGGAGCAGAGCCCAGCCCCATGCAGTTTTAGTCCCAGGGCATCCAGGAAAAGCCACGGCTGGAGCTTTCAGGAGAGCAGATCAACAGGGTTAGTGGAACTCAGTTAAATTTGGGGGAGAGCGTCTGGCTGACTGCCTCCAGAGCTAGAAGCAGTCTGAAGCAGCTGCCCTGCAGCCGCCTCCACATGGCTGCTTCAGAGCTCCTGGCCTGCAGATTGCAGGGGGGCCAAGCAACCATTCACAGGCTAAATGTTCTTGCCTTGAGCTGCCTGGATCAGGATAGTGGGCTTGGGTGGTGGTCCTGAGGTGTGTGACCATGAGCCAAAGCTGGTGGGGGCTGTAGAGACAGCCTCTTAATAGCTCTGGCAGCTACAAAAACCCCAGCAATTTGGGATAAAGTGCTTCCCTCTGAAAGCAGAGTTCTACGGAACCCAAAAGTCAAATAATTGACTGGCAACATGAGCAGGCAAAGGAAGCAAAACAAGCTCAGCAACCCAGCTTTAGATTCCTTTTTTGGGGACGAAAAGGATCAAAGCATGGAATGGGAGGAAGACAACACAGGCAAAACTCCCGCACCAAAAGCTTCCAAGAAAAATGTAGACTTATTACAAGCCATAGAGCAGCTTAAGAAAGATTTTGAAAACCAAATAAGAGAAGTGGAGGAAAAATTGGGAAGAGAAATGAGAATGATGCGAGAAAATCATGAAAGAGGGTCAACAATCTGACTGAAGAAAATAAAACCTTAAAAAATAGACTAACTAAAATGGCAAAAGAGGCCTAAAAAGCCAATGAGGAGAAGAATGCCTTAAAAAGTTGAATTTGCCATATGGAAAAAGAATCTCAAAAGCTCACTGAAGAGAATAATTCCTTCAGAATTAGAATGGAGTAAACGGAAGCAAATTACTTTATGAGAAATCAAGATACTATTAAACAGTTCGAAACAAATGAAAAAATAGAATGCAATGTGAACTATCTCATTGGAAAAACCACTGACCTGGAAAATAGATCCAAGAAAGATAATTATAAAATTATTAGACTACCTGAAGGCCATGATCAAAAAGAGAGTCTAGAAATCATCCTTCAAGAAATTCTTAAGGAAAATTGCCCTGGTATTCTAGAACCAGAGAACAAAAGAGAAATTGAAAGAATTTACTGATCACCCCTTTAAAAAGATCCCAAAAAGAAAAGTCCTAGGGATATTATAGCCAAATTCCAGTGTTCCCAGATCAAGGAGAAAATATTACAAGCAATCAGGAAGAAACAATTTGAATATTGTGGAAACAAAATCAGGATAACATAAGATCCAGCAGTTTCTACATTAAGGGATTGAAGGGCTTGGAATATGATATTTCAGAGGTCAAAGGAACTAGGAATAAAACCAAGAATCACCTATCCAGCAAAACTGAATATAATGCTTCAGGGGAAATTATGGTTATTCAATGAAATGGAGGACTCTCAAGAATTCTTGATGAAAAAAACAGAGCTGAACAGAAAATCTGACTTTCAAATACAAGAAGCAAAAGAAGCATGAGAAGGAAAACAGGAAAAAGAAATCATAAGGAACTTACTAAAGTTGAACTGTTTACATTCTTACATGGAAAAATGATAATTGTAACTCATAAGACTTTTCTCAGTATAAAGATAGTTGAAGGGAATATATATGTATGTACATATATGTATATATGTATACATATATGTGTGTGTATACATATATATGTATGTATAGGAGGTTGTATGTGTGTATAAAGATATATGTGAGCGTGTGTATATGTATACATAGACAGAGAGCACAGGATCTGTTGAATATGAAGGGATGATATCTAAAAAATAAAATTAAGAGATGAGAGAGGAATATATTGGGAGAAGGAGAAAGGGAGAGATAGAATAGGGTAAATTATTTCACATAAAAGAGGCAAGAAAAAGCTATTACATTGTAGGGGAAGAGCAGGAAGGTGAAAGGGAATGAGACAACCTGATTCTTATTGAACTTAGAATAAGGGAGGAATTACATACACTCAGTTGGGTATCTTACCCTACAGGAAAGTAGGGGGGAAGGGTATAAGAGAGGGGATGATAGAAGGAAGGGAAGACTGGGGGACAGGGTAGTTAGAAGCAAACACTTTTGAAAAGGGACAGGGTGAAAGGGGAAAATAGAAGAAATGGGGCCTGGGATAGGATGGAGGGAAATAGTCTTTCACAATATAACTACTATGGAAATGCTTTGTGTAACTACACATGTACGATCTATATTGAATTGCTTATCCTCCCAGTGGGGGTGGGTGAGGAGGGAAGAATAGAAAGAATCTGTAAATCAAAGTTTTAAAAACAAATGTTAAAAATAATTGTTTGTTACATGGAACTGGAAAATAAGATATATAGGCAGTGGGGTATAGAAATCCATCTTACCCTACTAGAAAGTTAGGCAGAGGAGGATATAAAAGAGAACAGATAGGAAGAAAGGGTATTCAGAAGGCTCTCTATCTTGGGGTGGGGTAGGGGGAAGATGGAGAGAAAATTTGTAACTCAAAATCTTGTGGAAATGGATGGTGAAAACTAAAAGTAAATAAATAAATTGGAAAAAAGAAGAAAATCCAATTACCAGTATCAAAAATGAAAAAGGTTAACTCACCACCAATAAAGAGAAAATTAAAACAACAAACAACAGTTAGGAGCTATTTTGCCTAACAGTATGCCAACAAACCTGACAACCTTAGTAAAATGGATTAATACTTACAAAAATATGAATTTCCCAAATTGACAGAAGAAGAAATAAAATACTTAAATAACCCTATCTCAGAAAAAGAAATTGAACAAGTCATGAATCAATTCCCTAAGAAAAAAATCTCCAGGACCAGATGTTTTCAAAAGTGAATTTTGCCCGACATTTAAAGAACAATCAATTCCACTATTGTGCTATAAGAAATGGGGAGGAGATGGACTTCATATTTACCTGGAGAGGTTTATACAAATTGATACTAAGTGAGAAGAGCAGAACCAGGAAAAATTTGTACACAATCACTGACACATTGTATGTGTGATGACCAACCTTAATAAACTGGACTCTTCTCAGCAATGCACAGCTATAAGACAACTCTACAAATCTCAGGATGGAAGGAGATACCTACATTCAGAGAAAGATCTAGAAAGAACAATTTAAATGGAGACTGAAGCAATCTACATGCTATAGCTCTTTTCCATGTTTAGTTTTGTTTCCTTTTTCCTATTGTCCACTCCATTGGTTACAACTCTTCTATACAACCAGACTAATGTCCAATGCAGAAGTATTTGTAGATTCTGTACTTGACTGCATGCTGCCATGGGGTGGGAGGTAGAGGGAGAGGAGAAAACTTGAAACTCAAGGGACTCTGGAACTAAATCTTGTAAACTAAAAGTAAATAAAGATGCCCTTTTGGTATTGGGGAAAAAAAGAAAAATTAATTCGAATACTATATAAACTATTTGGAAAAATAAGCAAAGAAGAAGTACTACCAAATTATTCTTATGACATAAATATGGTGCTAAGACCTAAAGTGAGAAGAGCCAAAACAGAGAAAGAAAATTATAATCTAATTTCCCTAATGAATATAGATGTAAAAATTTTAAATGAAACATTAGCAAAGAGATTACAGCAACTTATCATGAGGATAATACACTATGATCATGTGGGATTTCTATCAGAAATGCTAGTTCAATATTAGGAAAACTATCAGCATAACTGACCATATTACTAACAAAATTAACAGAAATCATATGATTATATCAATAGATGCAGAAAAAGCTTTTGACAAAATACAACACCCTTTCAAATTAAAAAACACTAGAGAGCATATGAATAAAGGGAACCTTCTTTAAAATGATAAGTAGCATCTACCAAGCACTATCAGCAAGCATTACATAAAATGGGGATAAGCTCAATGTGTTTCCAATAAGATCAGGGATGAAACAAGAAAGCCCATTATCACCACTGTTATTTAATATTGTAATGGAAATGTTACCTTTAACAATAAGAGAAGAAAAACGAAACTGAAGGAATTAGGGTAGGCAAAGAAGAAACAAAGCTATCACTCTTTGCAGATGGTAAGATGGTATATTTAGAAAATCCTTAAGAATCAACTAAAATGTTATTTGAAATAATTAACAACTTTAGCAAAGTTTCAGGATATAAAGTAAACACACAGAAATCATCAGCATTTCTATATATTACAGCAAAGCCTAGAAGCAAGAGTTAGAAAGAAATTCCATTTAAAGTAACTGTAGACAATATAAAATGTTTTGGAGTCTACTTGCCAAGACAAACCCAAGAACTACCTGAACACAATTACAAAATACTTTTCATACAAATAAAGTTAGATCTAAATAATTGGAAAAAATTTGTTTCTCATAGATCGGCTGAACTAATATCATAAAATGATAATTCCACCTAAAATAATTTACTCATTTAATGCCATATCAATCAAACTACCAAAAATTACTTTATAGAGCTATAAAAAATAATAACAAAATTCATCTGAAAGAACAAAAGGTCCAGAATATCAAGGGAATGTAATGAAAAGAAGTGATGGTGCAAGGGAAGTGATCTAGCCATACTGTATCTAAAAATGTATTATAAAGTAGTAATCTAGTAAAACCAAAACTACTTGGTCCTTGCTAAGAAGTAGCATGGTGGATTGGTAAAATAGATTTAGGTACACAAGACAGTAGTCAATGACTATAATAATTTACTTTTTGATAAACTCAAAGACTCTAGATTCTGGGATAAGAACTCACTATTTAACAAAAACTCTTGGGAAAACTGGAAAATAATATGGCAAAAACTAGGCATGGACCAACATCTTACACCCTATACCAAGATAAGGTCAAAATGATTTGGACATAACAGGTGAGAGTATGAGAAAATTAAGAGAGAAAGAAATAGTTTACTGTTAGATTTGTGGAGAACGGAAGAGATAAAACAAGAGATAAAGAACATTATGAAATACAAAATGGATAATTTTGATTACATTAAATTAAAAAGTTTTTGCACAAATAAAGCCGATACAACCAAGATTAGAAGGGAAGCAGAAAGATGGGGAAAAAATTTTTACAACCAGTATCTCTGATAAAGGCCTCATTTCTAAAATATAGAGAGCATTGAGTCAAATTTACAGATTTCCTTCTCCAATTGATAAATGGTCAAAGGATACAAACAGGCACTTTTTAGATGAAGAAATTAAAGTTATCTGCAGTCACATGAAACAATGCTCTAAGTCATTATTGCTTATTGAAATGCAAATTAAAACAACTCTGAGATACTACCTCACATCTATCAGATGGGCTAACATGACAAAACAGCAAAATTATAAATGTTGGAGAAGATGTGGGAAAAGTGGAACACTAATGCGTTGTTAGTGGAGTTGTGAATTGATCCAACCATTCTGGAAAGCAATTTGGAACAATGCCCAAAGGGCTATAAAACTATGCATACCCTTTGACCTAGAAATACCACTTCTCATAAAAAAATATTTATAACATCTCTTTTTGTGATGGCCAAGAATTGGAAATCGAGGGAGTACCCATCAAATGGGGAATGTCTGAACAAATTTTGTCATATTTATGTAATGGAATACTATTGTTCCATAAGATATGATAAGCAGGTGGACTTCAGAAAAACCTGGGAAGACTTATATGATTTGATACTGAGTGAAGTGAACAGAAAAAGGAGAACATTGTACACAGTAATAGTCACATTGTGTGATGATCAACTTTGATAGATTGAACTTCTCAGCAATACAGGATCTAAGACAATTCCAAAAGACTCATGATAGAAAATGCCATAGACATCCAGAGAAAGAGCTATGAAATCTGAATGCAGATTGAAACATACTATTCTCTCTCTCTCTCTCTCTCTCTCTCCTTATATTTTTTTTCCTTTGGTTCTAATTCTTTACAATACAATTAATGTAGAAATATGATGACTATGCTTGTACGTGTATAGCCTATGTCATATTGCATGCTGTTTGGGGGAGAGGAGACTGAAGGGAGGGGGAGAAAATTTAGAATTCAATATCTTATAGAAGCGAGTGTTGAAAACTAAAGACAAATAACATTTAAAAAAATTAAAAAGGTGTTCCCACTTTTATTTACCAATTAAGTAGGTTATTTTTGTTTTCAGTTTTGTTAATTTCTATTTTTCATAATTTCCATTTCTTTGTTTCAGTGAATTTTTTTTGAATTGTCATTTTGATGGCTACTTTAGTTATATTCCCAATTCAACAAGTTGCTATTTCTCTCTCAATGAAGAAAGAAGAGAAAATAGGAAGACAGACAAACAGACAGATGGATAGATATGCAGGGGTGGGAAACTCTAGGCCCTCCAGGTCCTCAAGTGTAGCCCTTTGACTGAATCCAAATTTCACAGACCAAATCCCCTTAACAAAAGGATTTTTTTCTGTAAAGCTTGGACTACTCAAAAGGCCACACTTGAGGACCTGAGGGCCATATATGGCCTTGAAGCTGCAGAATTTCTACCCCTGTTATTCACCATGTTAATGAAAGGCAACTTTATTCCTAAGCTATTATATTTTAAAAAAGAAAATGGGTGTTATACATTGTCAAAAGCTTTTTTTAAAATGTATATTAATATTATTATTAGTTACTATTTCTTTTGTTTACCATTAAAAACATACATTGAACTAACCCTGCATGCCTGTATAAATGCAACGTGATCTGAACCTATAGTCTTTTTATTGTCTTGTCATACATATATATAGATATACATGTGTATATGTCTATATATCCGTATCTATATAGCATATATGGTTATAAGTATACATTTTATATTGTATGTTATACAATGCTATGTTATGTTTGTATGTTATATACATATATACACATACATACACATCTATGTATGTGTGTGTTTATTTATATCTTTCTCTCTATATAGCGATATATAAAATTTTTGTGAGGTCACAGGAATATAGTTAGAGATGGAAAAGATGAGTTTGTTCCCCAAGGCTGTATCCATACTAAGGATGTCACTATCTTGTGGCTAATGTGGGAGAGAGTGCCTGGGAGTAATGCTTAGAGTGATGAAAAGTTTGGTCACATGCTACAAAATCAATGAAGTTTTGGCATTCTTACATAAAAGTGAGAAGGTGCTGGTAGAAAATGATCATGTGTGTTAGCATGCAGAGCTGGTTCAGAGGTGAGGAGACCCAGCTGTGAGAGAATTCACACTCTATGTTGTTACAAATCACAAAACCCAGGGGCAGCTGTGAGAACATGATGTCATTTTCAAAATCACACAAGATGCCAACTTAATCTCTAGGGTCTCTCAGCTAGATAGCTCTTAAAGTATAAGATAAAACAGTGGTTCTTTATTGTTAAGAGATCATAGATTTAATTTAAAAAAAAACACTGAAAGCTATCTAATTCCTTCATTCAACAGACAAGGAAATTTAAACTCTTAGAGAAAAATAAATAACTTGCCCAAATTTACCAGATAGTGAATAGAAGACATGGTTTTTAAGCCCAGGTTTTCCATTTCCAAACTCAGGACTCCTTTCTAATAAAAAGAGTATGTAAACTCCTAATCCTAGTGCTCAATGCTATATCCATCAGTCCTTTCCATTTTGCTCATCTAACCTCATATCCAATTATTTTCCCAAATATAAAACTCTCCCCTAAAGTTAGGTTTGTCTTTTCCCCTGTCCCCCTTGTACTGTGAGCCTTTGCTTATACTATTTTCCAACTCTAGAATACTTTTTAAATATGTCTATATCATGCTGCTATTCTATACAAATCCTACCTGTCTTTCATTGATCAGAAAGCTTTCCCATGAAGCTTTCACTTACTTTCCTTGCTGACAGTGATTTATTCCTTCTTTGAAATATTATATCACTTATTTCCTACATCATTCTTTTTGTCCTGTCATGTTTTTTTCTTTATATTTTTTCTTTATTTGGTTTTTTTTATATTTATAACCAATGGCTCACTATGTCAAACTCAAGACTTATATAGTCTAGGTTCACACCTGTGAGTTTCTCAAAACTCTATGACACTAGAAGGGATTAAGAATTCTTGGACTAGAAACTTTGGAGTTGGATCTGATACCAGGGGGAAAAGAGGGGCCCGTGTAATTTTCTTGGAATTGACTATGTCTTTGTGGACTCCATTCTTATAGTGACCAAAGTAATAAAAGAATTACATGATGTTTTTATCCCTCATGATTTCAATTAATCTTTATTATTCCACTGTGTACTAACTGGACCATAAGGGATTGTATATGTGAAACATTTTGTAAAATCTTAACATGCTATAAATGCTAGTGACTATGACAATGATGATGATGATGATATTCATACAGTCATACTCATGTTTGGAATGATGACAGATCTATGGTCACTGGGGTCTGGGATATAAATCTGTAGTGAACAAAAACATTAGACACCCCATCAGACCAAGCTGTGGACTGGAAGTCAAAAGTTCCAGGCTCATATTCCAGCTCTTGCACAGACTATCTGTGTTGTCACCTTTAAGTCTTAAATTCTTCATTTGTAATAGGGAAATAACTGTAATTGTCATATCTAACTCATGGGGTGTTGGAGGTTTCTATATGGTAATGATAATTTATGTAAAATAGCTTGTAAAAGTACATAGTTATATATAGGAAAATATTTGAAACATCATTGATCTCATCAGTGTAGGGATTTCGCAGTAAGGATATTGCTCCATTGAGACAGATGGCAATCTATTTATGACTTAGTAAATAGATTGTAGGGAATTGTCTGAGGCACACAAAATCTCATAGAAGCACAGATCTGGAGCTGACTATTCGAACCTCCTCATTTGACATATAAGGAACTTGATCAGAGTCACACAAGAGTTAAAAAGAACAGTTGAGATTAAAACTCACATCTAATACTCCAGCACAGCATCCTGTTTCCTAGGTGGGTAAATTGACCTTTTGAGTCACTGGGATTTGAACCAGGTCTTCTGGATTCCAAGACCTACAACATCTAAATTGACTTCCCTTCTCACTTTCTCTCCAGGTTATAATGCATAAGTAAGTTAGAACGTGGAAGAACAAAGAAAGGATGTCATCAAATAATTGTATGACAAAAAAAATAAAGGGGGTGGGTCATAGGGCAATAGTGAAGAGTGATGAATAGTTGATCAAAGTGCTCCATAGGTACCTTTGCAATTATTATTATTATTATTATTATTAACTTCATCCAACTGGAACTTGAGATACACAGGCACTGTGGCAGGGAGATCCATCCTGCCCTACCAGAAAGTCAGAGGGGTGAGGGGGGAAGACATAGGAGATAATAGATTGGGGGAGGGGTTATACAATGGGATGGCTGTTTTGGGGCGGTGGGTAGGGGAAAGATGGGGAGAAAATTTGTAACTCAAAATTTCATGGAAATGAATGATGTAAACTAAAATTAAAAAAAAGAAAATTTTTAAAAAAAAGAAAAAAAAGAGAAGAAAGAAAGCTAGGAAAGCCTCCAGCATGTTACATGAAGGCCCTGAAATGAAATTCTGGAAGAACAAGGATAAGAGTTGCCCAAGATTGGCAGGCATGGATAGGTTACAATCTGGACTGAAGATCCAAAGGACAGAGAATGATAGGGGAGGAGAAGACAATTTAAAGGTAGCATAGGAGGCTTGAAATCCCAGTCTGGACTATATTTACTCATTGAGTAATTTCTGTCATGTCTGACTATTTGAGACCTCATTTGTTTTTGTTTGTTTGTTTGACAAAGATACTGGATTGGTTTGTCATTTCCTTCTCCAGCTCATTTTACAGATGAAGAACTGAGGCAAACAGGGTTAAGGATTTGCCCAAGGTCATACAGCTAGAAAGTGTATGAGGTCCTCCTAATTCCAGGGTGAGTGCTCTCTCTGCTGTGCCACCTAGCTGCCCCTGTAATATTTACTAGTGACTCTCAATAGGTCACTTAACCCTCTTTGAAGGAAGTGAGGCATAATGGAGTGTTGGTATGTATGTATGAGTGTGTGTCATTATTGTGATCAACATCAGTCTTATTGTGAACCACTCAATAATTTACAAATTGGTAGGTAAATTCCTGCAAAATTTTTTTAAAATGCTCTAATTCCAGAAGGCCGTGGAACATGTCCCTGTCATGAAAACTCTAGCTATATGTAGCACATCAACATTAGAAAGGTTCAGTCCTTTTGTTGGGCTGTATTACTATTGATTTATGAAATGATTGTTTTGATTTTCAAAAAACAACCATAATAGCATGCAAACTTGTATTGACCCCATTTGCCTTAAAACAAACAAAAAAAACTATTCAAAATCACACCTGTTTATTAAGTCCTGAAATGCCACAGTATCGTGTATGTAACAAGCCCTCATGCGTAAAGTTACAGGGGGAACACTACAGCACGGGATTCATGGGCCGCTGGGTATCACCTTCGGTTTTAAAATAACCCATTTAATTTCCAGTTTTGTCTAAGAGTGTCATTTTGGAAAGTGCTAAATCATGGCAAGGAAATACAGTGTTGTTGTTTTTAATCTTTGTAAAACATTAAATAGTTTTGTTTTTTTAAATCTCTGTGAAATTTGAATAATTTTATTTGAAAATTAAGTTTTACTTAAAACAGAACCTTTTCTTTCTTTTTTCTTTTCACCCATAGCAGTTTGAAAAACATTTGACAGGACTTGATTACATTTTCCAGAAAATAATTACTTTTTGTCTGACAACAATGGAAAGTTTCTGTAAGTTGAGTTCAATGGAAAATTCCCAACTACAGAAAAGAGAGAGCTGTGATGAAAGTCTGGCGTCAAAGATTCTTTACTAAGAGCTGCTGTAATTATAAAGAGGAATGGTCCAGAGTATTCCCTGTGGATAGTAGGTCCACTTACACTTGCCCTGGATATCCAGTGAGGATTTAAATGGAAGAGGGGAAAGAGCACTGTATTTAGTCAGGAGATACTGGTTCCAAAAGAAGATCTTTTTCTACACATTACTTTCCCCAAACCTATCCATTAACAGACATAGTTATATACTCTTTCTACATTTTTTAAAGCATTTCTTAAATCTCTTTTTTCCTCCTCAGACATAAAGAGGACCATTTAGCTAGAGAGAGAAAAAAATAAATTTAAATTAGGACAAAGGGCTACACCTCTCGGCTTGAAAGTTAGGAATTTCCTATCTGGGGGCTTGGAACTATTTTGGTTGTACTACTAACTTTTCATCTGGTATATATTCCATAAAACAGTAAAAGAAGGAACCACAGAGGCTTGAAAAGTCATTTTTTTTTTGCCCTTGGGCTAAAAAGTGAGCTAATTGCTATAACAGGATGTGACTAATTAAATCTATAAAGAAAAAAAGGAGTAGGAAGGAGAAGACGGTGATTCAGGTAGAAAAGCACTTCTTAACCTCACCCTTCTCCCTGACAGGAGATACAAAAGGTATGGAAAGGCCCATCCATCAGGGAGAATGGAGAAGAAAGGATGAGAGCCAACTGTGTTCTCCACAGCAACACTTAGATACACATTAAAGAGTCTTTATAAAGATCAGAGTAATGTGTGTAAAAAACTGTGCAAAACTTAAAGTCTTATATAAAATAAACATTATTTTTACCCTTTTTTTTTAGTTTTATTTTTTGGTGGCATTTAGCTATTAACAATCCAAAAATAAATATACAGTTATTATTCATGTACATTTATTACCCTGCTGGCCATTTTTGCACATAACATTTTTATTATAAACTTAACATATTAATATTTTTTAGAATTTTCTTTACCTATCCACTTCACCTTCTCCCATTTCCCATAAATTCATTTGTTTGTCTTCCCTAGCACACTGTAACAGACTTCAAAACTTTTGTTTTGAAGGCAATATTTATTCTTTCTCTTTCTAGGCAATATTTATTCTTTCTCTTTCTCCTTTAATTTGAAGATATAAATATCAAATTTGAAAATAATCATTGTATCTAATTGTGAAGGACTTAAAATATCTTGTCAAATATTGAACAGGTAAATAAAATGATTGCTTTTTGAAATTGAATATGAGTATTTGGTTTTAAGCTCAACCACTATGGATTCACTAGAAGTTTATTTGGAATAAACAAAGTAGCAGCAGAATCTTAGGGATGTGTGATATGTCCTTCATCCTATTCCTACATGGTTTTCATTTCACTACTAGACATCTATATTATGAAAACTTTTCATTGAGGTTACTTTGGAGTGAGTATTCAGTATGATTACTTCCATAAAGATGTTCTTAAATGGTTGTGACTCGATGTTATGTCCTGCTGGTTTGGGGCAACAACTCTTTCTAAAATGATGCTCTAGTCCAGTGCAGTTTGTCTGAATTCTCAAGAATATTTTGAAGTTTGCAGTTGTAACACGGGGATTTGTCATTTGGCACTTTGTATAGGCACAGCTAGGTGGTACAATGGATAGAGCACTGGAGTCAGGAAGACCTGAGTTCAAATGTGACCTCAGACTAGGTATGTGACCCTGGGCAAGTCACTTAATCCTGGTTGCCTCAGTTCCTTATCCGTAAAATGAGCTGGAGAAGGAAATGGCAAACCACTCCAGCATCTTTGCTAAGAAAACCTCAAATAGGACCACAGAGAATGCGACATGACTGAAAAATGACTGAACAAGAGGATATCAGGCTTCTGGTATGTAATTTTAGTCACCTGATTGTGTCTTTTTGGGTATAAATGGAAGGTAAAATTTTGTAGTCTGTAGTGATACATGTACAGTTTGTAGCATTTCACTGAATAATTTCATTATTCATTAAATAATCATTATTAAATAATAATTCATTAGTAAATCTGGACTTCTTAAGGCTTTCTATCAATTGTAGTGATTGCTGTGACCTAGTCCTGAATTGCCATCAAAATCCCTTACTTTCTATAAGCAAAACCCTATGCCATCAGCATCTGTTCAAGGCTTCTTCTTCAATGTATTGCTGATTCAACTCGTGGATATCTCTCATGTAACTTTTTTCAATTCTATATGTTTATCTTGTATAAAGTAGATTCCATCTACTTTGTCAGGTCCTCATCTTCATCTTCATCACTTAGTATTGCTATCACTAGTATTGTTCATTACATTTAACATTATAGAGATTCTGCCCAAGCAGTTCCTGGAGCACACTAAAGCCCAGTGTGTGAATAAGCCCAAGTCCCAAATTCATAGTGGCCTTTATCTACTAGAAAAGTAGATAAAGACTTATTAGAAATTGTTGAAATTCTATAGTAGAGGTAGTGTAGCATGGTGAACAGAAAGCCAACAAGATCTGGGTTCAAGTCCTGGCTCTAATACATATTAGCTGTGTGACCCTAGAAAAGTCACTTAGCCCCTCAATGCCCAAGGCAATTCTGTAAAAGCATAAACTGCTGAGCAGGTACTAATCTCAGTTAATAGATTAGAGTTTTCTCATTGGGAGTCCACTACATCAAGGAAATCACAGATCCATTTTTAAAAAAGAAAAGAATTCATACAGCCCTGCATTTACACACAATGCCTTATCATCTCAGCTCAAGATCTGCAACAGGATGTGTTCACTCAGTGAGTGACTTAGGGCATTCACAGTTCTTATGAGATAATGAATATGGAAATATTTTGTAAATCTTTCAATTCAGTAAGCTTTTCTTCTCTGTCTGGTTTCTCTGTTTCTATGTCTTAGTCTGATGACTTGTGCAACCATGCCTCACTTAAATCCAATTCACACGAAAGTGAAGACATCGCCCTGTGATGTCATTGGTCCTCTGAAAACAAAAGACAAACGACAACATCTTTGTCTATCTGGTTGGGTCTCTCTTTTTTCTTTAAAGAAATCACAGGCTAGATATGGTGGCACACGTCTATATTTCTACTACGAGTGGCTGAGAGTGATGGATTGCTTGAGCTCAGAGGCTGTAGTGGGCTAAAGGTGTTCACAATAAATTTGGCACCAGAATGGTACCAGATGGTAGGGAGTGGTGGATGGTGAACTGACCCAGGCTGAATAGCAGGCTGAAGCCACGGAGCAGATTTGTGGTAGCATTGAGTCTGTGAGTGGTCACTGTATTTCCAGCCTTAGCAAGATAGGGAAACCCAGTCGGAACCTCTCCACACTCTAAACAAAATCTCTTTCAGTCTCATGGTTTCAACTGTTCTTTCTATAAGGATGAATCTGAGAAGGAAATCCTAGATTTGGAGTTACTAGATCTAAATGACCATGGACTAGTCACTAGGCCTTAGTTTCCTGATGTACAAAATGAGAGGTTTGGTCAAGATCTCCAAGATGCATTCTGACTCTAAAGATGATGAGATGACATTCTGTATCTCTAACCATAACATACCTCCTGCGTACTAGATGCATTGGGCCCATTCATCCTTCTCAAATTGTATCAAAGACAGATCTATCTGGATGTCCTGTAAGGAACCAAAAAGTAACCTACATAAACCTGAGTTCTTACAGACACTCTGCCCAAGCAATTCCTGGAACATACAGCAGCCCAGAGCCTGAAGGAGCCCAAGCCCCACGTTGACAGAGGCCTTTCATCAACTAGAAAAGGATTTCTTATCACAAAGTCTTATTTCCTGCAAAATATTTTTGCTGCTCTGGACGTCCTCATTTTTATTGACTGACAGTATTAGTATTCTCTCCCTTACCTGGACACACAGTGGAGTCATCTTGTTTTACCACCCTAATCTAATTAGTTGCAAAGTTCCATTATTTCTAGGTCAGCAATATTTAAAAAAAAAATCTATCTCCTGCTCTCCTCTCCAGTACTGTCATCATAATTCATATCCTCATTATCTTTCATCTGTACTATTTCAGTAGCTTCCTAACTTGCCCCTACTGGCTCTTCCTTCAGCATCATTTATGACGGCTCTTTTTAAATCACTGGAATTTTTTATATTAAAACACTGTTAAAATATTCAATGGCTTCTCATTTTCTATTGTTGCAGTTATTAGCCTAGTTTTCAAGTCTTTCAATAACGGCTGCAAAATATTTTCCCATTTTAATTCAACATCTTTCAGTTTTATC
>CM053581.1:265149847-265173607 GCA_028627135.1 Pseudochirops cupreus | reverse complement strand
CTCCTCAATCTGGGAACTCCAGAACCTGGCTATAACATTCCTAGGAGTTTTCTTTTTGGGATCTTTTTCAAGAGGCAATCTATGAATTCTTTCAAGTTCTGTTTTGCCCTCTGGTTCTAAAATATCAGGGCAATTTTCCTTGAGAATTTCTTGAAGGATGATTTCTAGGGGTTTTTTTTGATCATGGATTTTTAAAATTGTCTCTCCTGGATCTATTTTCCAAGTCAGTGGTTTTTTTCAAGGAGATATTTCACTTTGCCTTCTATTTTTTCATTTGTTTGGATCTGTTTAGTATCTTGATTTCTCATAAAATCATTTGCTTCCATTTCCTCCAATTTCATTCTGAAGGAATTATTCTCTTTGGTGGGCTTTTGAGATTCTTTTTCCATCTAGGAAATTTGACTTTTTAAGGCATTCTTCTCCTCATTGGCTTTTTGGGCTTCTTTTGCCATTTGAGTTAGTCTATTTTTTAAGGTGTTATTTACTTCAGTCAGGTTTGTGATTCTCTTTTCTTGATTTTCTTGTATCATTCTCATTTCTCTTCCCGCTTTTTCCTCCACTTCTCTTATTTGGTTTTCAAAATCCTTCTTAAACTCCTCTATGGCCTGTAACTAGTCCATATTTTTCTTGGAAGCTTTTGGTGCAGGAGTTCTGACTGTGTTGTCTTCCTCCCGTTCCATGCTTTAATCCTTTTTATCCCCAAAAGAGGAATCTAAAGTTTGATTGCTGTGCTTGCTTTGTTTTCTTTGCCTGCTCATTTTGCCAATCACTTAACTTGACTTTTGTGTTCTTTGCCACGGTAGAACTCTGCTTTCAGAGGGGAGAGCTTTGTCCCAAATTGCTGGGATTTTCACAGCTGCCAGAGCTAATAGGAAACTGCCATCTCTACAGCCTCCACCAGCTTTGGCTCACTGGTCATGCATCTCAGGACTACCACCCAAGACCATGATCCCAATCCAGGCAGGTTAAGGAAAGAGCACTTAGACTCTGGATGGTCACTTGGCCCCCCTGTAATCTGCAGACCAGGAGCTCTGAAGCAGCCACGTGGAAATGGCTGCAGGGCCACTGCTTCCGCTTCTGGCTCTGGGGGCAGAGGGCTGGACCCGCTCCTCCATTCCCCCAAATTCAGCCGAGTTCCACTGACCTTTCACTTTTTCTTTGGCATTTATCGGTTGATAATCTTGAAAACTGCCACAGCTGCCAGTGATCCACTCTCCCAAATGCTCCAGCCATGGCTAGTCCTGGCCACCCTGAGCTAAAACCGCAGCTGGTCTTGGCTCCCAGAGTGCTTTGATGAACCCTTCCTGTCCACCTGCCAGGCTGCCTTCAGAGGGAGTTTTGTTTCTCTGTCACTTTGTGGGTTCTGGAGCTCTAAAATTTGTTTAGAGTCATATTTTCCAGGTATTTGAGGTGGTTATGGGGGGAGTCACAGAGTTTTCCTGATTCTATGCTGCCATCTTGACTCTGCCCCAATTTCTCCATTTCTTTTCTCATTCTCTTTCATTGGTACAGAGGGCTGTTTCATTTATGAGTATTTTTGCAATTTCTACTTTTAAGGTCCAATTCAAATATCACCTTCTCCATGAAGCCTTTTCCCTGATAACTCAACCCAGAAGCAATCATTCTTTTCTCCTAACCTTACAAGCACTCTATATTTCTCTTACTGGTCATTTACTTTCTAGATTGCATGATTGGTTTTTTGCCCATGTCTTTTCTTCCCTGCTGGACCTTAACCTCCTTGAGGGTTAGGGTTGTGTTTTATCTTTGTAATTCCCGTGAGACCCAGGACAGGGCCTTAAACATGTTCATACAACGGAACCATAGACTGAGACTTGGAAGGAACCATAGAGATTATTTAGTCCAGTCTCTTCATTTTATGCTTGGGGGAACTGATGCCCAGAGAGGTCAAGTAATTTGGCCAATGTCATAGAACTAACAAGTTGCAGGGTCAAAATTTGAACAAAAGCTCTTCTTGTCCTGACTCAAAACTCAACATCCTTACTCTGGAATCACACTTCACTATTATTTCTTGAATATTGAAATGTTTTCTGCCTTAGCTGCACCAGGACTAAGTAAAAGACAGTAAAGAACACATAGCAATTATATGAGAAGAGATAACTATACACTTGCCCCCCTTTCTTCCATTGTAAGAATAAGGATAACTAAGCAAAGTGGGAAGCTTCTCTGAGTATAATATTATCACATGAATATCATAAGGGCAGCAAGGTGGCATGGTGGATAGAGTGTCAGGCCTGGAGTCAGGAAGACTTATCTTTATGAGATTAGATTTGGATTCTGATATTTACTAGCTGTGTGACCCTGGTGAGTTACTTAACCCTCTTTGCCTCATTTGCCTCATCTGTGAAATGATCTGCAAGAAGGAAATGGCAAATCACCCGAGTATCTTTTCCAAGAAAATCAAAAATAGGATCACGAAGAGACATATGGCTGAAATAGTTGAACAAATTATAAGGGCAAGTAATCTAAAGCCCACTGGAGGACAATGGGGCAGAAGTTGAGCGAATATCAGAGGAATTTTAGTTTTTTGCTCTCCCTCCCCCTGACTATGTAAGGATTTGCTCCATCCTGCCAGGGGTGCTGCTGAATTCTTGGCTTCCTATTGTTGTTGTTTTTAAGTTTAAGTGCACCTGATTCCCCCTTTTCTCTTTCCCGTCTTCTAGAGCAGGAGTGGGAAACTTGCAACCTCAAGGCCACATGTGACCCTCTAGGTCCTCAAGTGCTACCCTCTGACTGAATCCAAACTTCACAAACAAATCCCCTTAATGAAAGGATTTGTTCTGTAAAACTTGGATTCAGTCAAAAGGCTGCTCTCAAGGACCTAGAAGGCCATATGTGGCCTCAAGGCCACAGGTTCCCCACCCCTGTCCTAGATGCATTCCCCTCAAGCTTCTCACAGGGAATAGTTTAACTCATTTAAGTGAGAATCACAGGACTTATGTTAACATCTACTAAGCTATCAGGAGGAAGCCATTTTCCCTCTACCTCTTCTCAGGAGCAAGAAATCCCACAGTACATAATCAGAAACTATTAGAGGTAGAAGAAACCTTAGTAATCAGATAGACTAGCTTCTCCTCATTTGACATACAAGGAAACAAATTACTGGATTCTCAACCCAGTCTCATTTATACTATACCATATTGTCTTCAGGAGCACATATCAGTCCTACATATTCACATAACTCTTTTTGTAAGCAGATGTTTCCCAACTTACATTGAATAGCCTAGAGGAAAAAAAATCACTTTTTATAACAGTGCCTTCTTATCCCACATGTTCAAATGAGAGAAAAGAGAACTATACTTTCTGTTAAGAGAGGAGAGTTGAGATATAGCAGTTTCTCTCTACAAATATATACTTATCTGGGGTGGCTAGGTGGCACAGTGAATAGAGTACCAACCATGGAGTCAGGAGGACCTGAGTTCAAATCCTCCCTCAGGCACTTAACATTTACCAGCCATGTGACCTTGGGCAAGTCACTTAACCCCAATTGTTCTGCCTTCCCCGCTCCAAAAAGCAAAAAAAAAAACCCTATATAGATAGATAGATAGATATAGATATAGATAGATATAGATAGATAGATAGATATAGATATATTCTTACCTAATCACTGCATCAGAGCCAAATGGGAGATTTCAATTCTACCCTGATTTGCTCATACACACACACATATGCACACACACACACACACACACACACACACACACACACATACACTTATCTATATGTATACCTAGTTATATTACATATGAATATATTTCTGTTTGTACATATGCAACAACTAGTTATAATAATTAGCTCATTTATGGCTAGGAAAGGCAATACAATATAAAGTCCATTTGGTTTTGGCTTCCTTGGTTTCAGAGACTGTAAGTTGAAAAGTTTTGAGTTCAGTCATACTCAAACCAAACCCCCACTTAGGAAAATTCCCAACATCTAGGTTGGGCCCTCTGCCTAACCTTAGATTTATTTTTATCTCTATCTCTAGTTAGTCCCTGGCCCCTTTGTGGTTGAGGCAAAATTTGGTTTACTGGAAACATTTGGGCAACAAAAGGCTGGAATTTATAGTGTCTTGAGGATAGAAAGGCATTGAAGAGAAAGTTGAAGAAAGACATGACCTTTTCTTTAAGCTTCTCCCAGCCTGAGTACTCACTAAGATGCCTGTAAAATGAATGCTGATCCCTGATATCTCCCCTCTATGATATGGCTCAGTCTTTCCTTTGCTCCATGCTTCCTTCAGTCCCTCAAATCTAGAAGCTCAGAATTGCTTTCCTACTACAGAGTCTCCATTTTACACAAATCTCTAAGGACATCATGCAGTTTTTCACACGTCTTTGACTGATTCAAGGAGGTGTACTGTTCACAATGAGTTCTGACTCTATCAAAGCATTCTTACCTAATCACTGCATCAGAGCCGAATGGGAGATTCCAACTCTACCTTGATGTGCTTATATACATACACACATATGTATTTATATGTGAACACATGCATACGCATATCTATGTCTATGTATTTGTATATGTACACATATGTGTATGCATACATCAACACCTGTGTGTATACACATAGGCAGCATGGTTTAGAATTCATGGCTGGGGAACACATGTGGCCTCAAAGTCACAGGTTCCCCACCTGTGGTAGATGATAGAGAGCTGGCTTTAAATCCAGGGAGACCTGCATTCAAATCATTCTTCAAGTATCTATTGCTTTATGAACACCAAGCAGCCTTTCAGTGGTTTAAGCAACTCTTTAAGTCTGTAAGTTGTGGAGAAGTTAGTAGGGATCTCAAGGTCTCCATACCAAAGATACTATAGGTCTAATCTGTCTGTCCATCTATTTATCTACCTATCTACCTTTTTTTCTATCTTTTCCTTCCTTCCTTCCTTCCTTCCTTCCTTCCTTCCTTCCTTCCTTCCTTCCCTCTTTCCTTTCTTCCTTCCTTCCCTCCTTCTTTCCTTCCATCCTTCCTTTCCTCCCTCCTTCCTTCCCTCCTTCCTTCCTTCCTTACCTCCCTCCCTCCTTCCTTCCCTCCTTTCCTTCCTTTCTTCCTTCCTTCCTTCTTTCCTGCCTGCCTTCCTTCCCATCTTCCTTTCTTTCTTCCTTGCTATTTATCTATCAATCCATCCATTTATCTAATGCTTTGAGAAAGCCTATAGAAATAGCAGGAAGTGATAACAATACCTACTGTTACTTTATTTTGTTTTCTCTGTAGGAACAGAGAGCTCACATCTGTTTGTCTTTTATGTGGATGACTGAAATACTTGCTAGGCATTTGGATTGAGTATAAAGCCTCCCATTTTGTAACCTTAGGGTAGTCTGAGGCCAGAAAAAGACATAAAGGCACTCAGGTCAGGAGTGTACAAGGGAGGGTGGTGGATCAGTGACAAATGATTGCATCTGGCTGGGAGCACCCACCTACTGTCTTCCACGTACTCTGGAAGGAATGAAGAGAGTGTCCAGGCCAGCAACGAGCTGCCTTTGAAAACAGCTTTTTTGTCTCTCATGGCTGAAGTACCTCACTCAGGATGCTCAGGAGGAAGCTAGGGGATACAAGTAGCAAGGGTGGTGCTACAACTTTCCTAAAGAAAGCAGTGCTTCTGACATGTTGGAGATTAGCTCTGCTGCAGGCCAGTAGAGAAAAGATATTATCTTACATTTGTTTAGCCATGTGCAGGAGATGTGTTTGGGGGAACTATATCCATGTGGGGAACTTTTGACCTAGAAATTTCTTCTACCAACTCTAGTTGGAAAACTCTTATAATTTACAGTTTTAGGGACTTGACTGAAAAATTGATTAATCTATCCACCAATCAACAAGCACTTATGGACCTGGCACTGTGTTGAGTGCAATGCACACAAAGACAAAAATGAAACATTCTCTGCTCTTGTATCATTTACATTCTATTTGGGGAGATCAATTGGATGTTAAAAACAAACACGACAAAATAAATTCAGAGAGAAGCATGAGCCCCTGGAGGGGTCAGAAAAGCTTTATGTAAAAGATAGCATTTGAACTAAGTTTTGAAGGAACTAGGGATTCTAAGAGAGGTCATCAGGAAGAATATGCTGGGAACTGGGGATATTGAGTTCAGAGTCATAGTGGCAGGAAATAGTGCGTCGCATATGATAAATAGTAAGAAGGCCTGTAAGACTTGCACCTTAGAATAGTAAAGTGGAAGAATTAAGTCAAGTATTTCTGATTCCAGATCTGGTTCTCTGTCCTCCCCACTATACTACCTATCTATACGAAAAGCAAGGTATGGGGATGCTGGGGAGCATTTAGTCTGGGGGTGTCTGAGACCTGGTCAGATTATAATCATCCTGAGGAGCCAAAGTCCAGTATAGCCGTGAGGTCAGTGTGTTGGTAAATGTTGAACAATAATTGGTAAATGGGGATTTTATGCTTGTTTTGGAAACAAGACCATGACTGGCTATCAGGGAAACTAAGATTCACTCATCTTCTTGCACTCAAATTGGTTGATCTTACATATACTTCCTGCCTTATCACAGTGGAGGGACTTGTGTAGTTCAATGAAACTATGAGATATTCAGTGCAGAGTTATCTGAGATAGTCAGGTCACGGTGGAGAGTTCAGACAAAAGGTGATACACTGCAGAATGAAATGGCAAACCACTTTAGTATCTTTGCCAAGAAAAACCCATGAATAGTATTAAAAGATAAAACTTAAAAAATAAAAGACTTAAGATATGACTAAAATAAAGGTATGGCTAAAAGATATGATATTGGAGGATGAACCTCTCAGGCTGGGAACTGCTCAACATGTTTGGGAGACAGTAGAGGACAGAAACGACTGATATTTTATAGTCCATGGGCTCACAAAGAGTTGGACATGATTGTACGAATAAACAACAACAAAATACCTCTTGGGGCCATGCCATGATTCCCTTGGGATCATGCCACAGACTCCTGGGGGCATGATGACTCAAAACTGGGAATCACTGTTCTGTTGTAGAATATGTGTGGTATGTGCATATGTGTTTGTGTGTGAGTGTGTGTGTCTTGGGGGGGGGAGTAAAGGGGAAGACTGTCAAAAGATAAAACAGCCATCACAAAATCCCTACTTAAAATTCGCACACCCCACTCAGGACCTACTGATTCTAATACATAATCTTTACCATCCCTGTATGTTGGCTTCACATCTCAAGACAAATTAGAAACAATAAAACAGAAATATGACCAACATAAATGAACAGAATAAAACAAAATGAGAAGTGACAACTTAAAACAAGAAAGTAAATATAACTAAAATAATAAAAAATAATAATATTCACTTCATGGTGTAGCAGTGGGAATGAAGTCTTTGAGCCGTCAAAGAAGGGAAGAACTGAGTTAGGCTTCCTCTTTTTGAGAGATCATAATCATAGATAATGTATTAAAAAAATTTCCATCTAAGATAATCAAAACTGAGTTGTATTGCTTAAAATAGCACATTTCTGTTATCTGGAACTTTCACTTAGATGGAACAGCTCAGTTTCTAATAATTCCAGATAAATAAGGTTAGATCCATTGGGGCTCCAGAATCTTACATGGGCTTTGCCATATCCATGAGACAGCTTTGGGGTGGAGGAAAGAGGATCAACTGAACCAGGTTGAGAGTTCTATTCATATTCCACCTTGGCCTCTCTGAGCCTTAAAGCTAGCTAACCTATTTCCATTATCTCCACTATAGTTCAAGCTGCACTGCAGGACAATTATATCCCATTGTCTTCAATTCAATAGGAAGTCTCAATGAAGCCAGAGGAAAGTTCTTAGCTTATCAGCTTTTTCCTCTCCTGGGAAATTTACCAATGCCCAGTGGTTTGGTGAGGATGCTCAAAGGTCAGAAGAATTTTCTCAAGTCTGGGTCTCTGATCCAGTTATACTTCCTGTCTACCTACTATGGTTAAAAACAATAACAACAATATTATTTGTAATTTTATTAAAAATTCTTGTTAAACACATATCATCTAATACATTTAATGACCCTAGAACACAAAAGACAGAACATACAAGTTCTTTTTCTATGCTCAACAACAGCTATTTTCCTGAAGTCTTCCATCTATCAAATTAAAGTTCAAATTAAAGTCAAACATGTGGGCACAGAAGCTAAAGCTGCAATTAACTCAACTAAGCCAATATGTGTGCAATTAGCTTCAAATCCATTCATCTTACCTCAAGTGTGTATACCACCCAGGGACATCCCCTACCTCAGAAGGTAGATCTCCTCAGTGTGAAGCTATGACAGATTCAAAGTGCTCTGTGGGTCTGCATTCCCCAAAAGCAATGCACATAAGCTCCCACTGATGTATTTAATTTTATTTGTCAGTCCAATGACATAATTAAGTCAAACCAAAGGTATTTAATGAAATGGCTTAGCAAGAAGAGTAGAAATGAAACATTCTGTAGCAACAAAATATTTTCCCCAGGTAACAAGGCAGAAATGGAACAGAATAAGTGTATTATAAGTGAGAGTATAAAGTACTCTTGGAGATAGGCCTGGGCTGGTGGACATAGCCGAGAGTTACAATCAGAACGTGCCTAGAATAGAATTTCTGAACAAGCTTATTGTTTTCTGCTATTCTGCTCATTTTCTAACAAATACTCACGACCTCATTGGGAAGAATGGACACAAACAGGGAGCACATATGAGCAGGGCATGTTCATGGAGGACCACACACTGGGACCATGTGTGGCCAGGGTGTGCATGTGTGTGGGGGGCAGCTAGCATTTCTAATTTCTTAGGGCTGCTTAGCTGATGCCAGTGTGCTACTCTCATGGGCCTGCTCCCTGTTTGTCTTGTCTCTGCTGGACCATGTCTAGGCTTGTAGTTTTCACCAGATGCTTCTCCAGTGGATACTCCTTTACCAGCTTGATGTTGTTCTTTTGGGCATACGTCTCTGGCTTTCAGCTCAGATGAAATCCTTGGCTATGTCTTCAAAGGAAAAATGGGTTCTGCCACATTCTTTAAAGCCCACATGCTTTGTAAAAACTCTTTTCAAAAAGGCAGGAATTCTACCTGATAACCAGCAAAAAGCCATTCCTCAAGGTTCTCTGTCTTGCTCTTCCAGAGACATGGTTATTAAAGCCTTTCATGTCCCAGCAGAGGTTTCTCAGTTTTAGGTACAAAAAGAACCAAAAGCAAGGTTTTCATGACTAATTAATTCTCTATGTTTGTGTGAGTATATGTGTGTGTGTGTGTGCATGCGCACATGTATATATGTGTGCATGTACATGTGTGTTTGCATGTGTGCACGTGTATGTGTGTGTGTTTCCTTTGTACTCCTCTTACAGGTCCAGGAATTTGGATCTTTCTGTCAGGGACCTCACCCTAGGCACAATATGATAAATTTTCACTCCATAAACCTGGTTTGCAGTGTCTGAAATATAGAATATGTCAGCTAATGATAATTTTCTCAATCACTACCAATCAGTTCTGGCGTCTGGGTTTCTTTAGTATTTTAACCCTATTCTTCCTATGTAGATGAGTGGGTAGAGAAAAGAGGTACAAAAACAAGCTAAATTCAAAAGAAGAAGGTAACTTCTCACCTACTTCTTTTTCCTTTTTAGGAAACATTTATTTATTTATTTATTTGACTTTTTCTTTTTGCTTTAGAGAAGTTCCAAAACATTTTTTTCTTCTTTCCCATTGTCAGAATTTATAACAAATTCTTTTCTCCCTAGGAGATTTTAATCACCAAAGAAGCATCCCTTGGTCCCCACTTCCAAGAAGCTACAACTTATCTGGGCATTTACTTGAAACATATGTGTATCCACGCCCTGTGACAAATCGCTGCTTCAAAGGTTTGTTGATCCTTTCTTTTTCTTTCAGGAATGCCAGATATGTTTGGGGGCACTTTCTGATAATCAGTTCAAGTCAACAGCCACATATTAATTGCCTACAGAGAAGTTTGTGCTCGGTGCTAGGAAAAGGGGTAGATATCTATTATATCATTTAATGGGTAGTACCTACAATGATGCCATTAAAAAAAATCATTGTCATTCAAAACCAACAACTAAAATAAAATCTTCTGTAATTATCATCTATTTCTTTCAGGAAACCCGCCAAAAGGTCTACCAAGTTTTCTAGAGGGCTCCTTCTGGTTCTTTTAATATTTTAGGAATGCTACAACTGGGCTGATATTTCTGATCTCTTGCTCTTGCTACGTATCCAGCCCACATTTTCTTTTCTGCTCATACATTTGATATAATATGAGGCAATGAGGCAGCACAATGGATGGAGCTTTGGACCTGGAGTCAGGTAGACCTGGATTCAAATTCAGCATCAGATACTCACTAGCTAGGTGACCTTGGACAAATCACTTCACCTTTGTATGTCTCATTTTTTTTTCCTTCTGTAAAATGGGGATAAGAATATACTTGTTACCCAGGGTTGTTCTCAAGATAAAGTAAGATGTTTATAAATCATTTTGCACTCCTTAAAGTGCTATCTAAATACTATTATTATTATTATCATTTTTTTGCACAAAAATATTGTTGGCCCTTGTGGCACAGCCATTTTTATACTGAACCTGTCTCTAGTGCTAATTGTTGGCAGGGACATGTAAGCATAGGAGGCTAAAGAACATTTACACAGGCAACAAAAATGCAAAAATGGGACAGAATAAGTATATAATTGAGAGTATAAAGTACTCCTGGATATAGTCCTAGTAGAAATAATCAGGAGTTACTATCAGAATGTGACTAGAATATAATTTCTGAATGAGCTTATTGTTTTCTGCTACTTTGCCTATCCTGTTTGAGATGAATCCAACTAAAGGTGCATTTGATAGTATAACTATGAGGACATCTCACCTTTATAGAATTGGTAGGACCTTGTACTTTCAACTCCATGTATCTTAATGGTTGCATAATGCTTAATTCTTTTTTAATTTATACTGAATTCATAAGAAAATATTCACAAAAGCTTTTTTTACTTGCAAGATACCACTGAAATCTTTGTGTTACTCACTTCTTTCTTTCTTTTTCTATTTTAAACGGGAAATCCTCATTGCCAAGAACATCAGTGTCAAAACTCAAGAGGTTTAAGTACAATTTAATACAATGAAGCCACAGAGTTTGAGCAGATTCCAAACTTGGCAAGCCATGTGTCCTGCCTTTGAGGATCTCAAAAGATCTTTAGGTCCAGAGATAGGAAAATGAGAGGCAGCTTAATATATACTTACTAGAAAGATGGTCCACATGTCCCTGTCATCATGGGATCATACATCAGGACAATCACTAAGGATTTGGTAGCTAAAAGACTATGAGGATCTAGCTCCCTACTCTGAAGGAAATTGGGGAGAATTGAGCTTAAGGCTGAATTCAAATACTGTATGTGAATTGGGGGGCGCAGGGAGGAGTACTGTCAACCTTCATGTTGAGTGAAATATGTTTTTCTCTTATGGTTTCAAAGAGAGGCATCATGGTGGTATGAAGAATATTGGACTTGGAGCCAGGATAGCTGAGTTGGTGTCCTGGCTCTGACCCTTCCCAACTGTGTGCTAAGTGGGCAAGTTATCAAACTTCTCTGAATCTCATTTGTTAAATGGATAAATTAATACTCGTAGCATTCTCCTTAAAAGGGTTATTTATTTATTTATTTTTCTTATTTTTAAGGAAAATGCTTTGTCAAATTTATAACTGGGAGCTGGTCAAAACTGGCTTGACTGGTATGGTCACAACCTCGTGGAATGCATGTTTTACTAAGACTCAGTAAAACTCAGTACTGGATATCCCTTCCCCCACCCCCACCCCCAACCCTACCCTGACCAGCTACTTACTTACATGGGATATTTAGAGTTGTTTCCTAGATCCTTTTTCCCTCATCTCTTATTAAGCAATTTAGAAAATACTCTCATTCTGGTGGCTTTGATTTCCCTACTAACTTCTCTTAGCAATGACAGCACTGTCTCCTGTATAAGTGCCATGTATAAAACTCTACGTAAGTTTGAGCTCCAGTGGGTTAGTGCTCTTTCCAAAAGGGCCAAAGCAAATTCAGTTTGAACCCAGAGCTGAGGGAAGATGACTTCTCAAGAGAGGTGTTAGGTTCCTGCCTTCAAATCTGGCTTCAGACACTTACTATTTGGGTTACCCTGGGCAAATCACTTAACCCTATTTATCTCAGTTCCCTTAACTATAAAATGAGCTGGAGAAGGAAATGGCAAAGCACTCCAATCTCTTGGCCAAGAAAACCCCAAAGGGGATCATAAAGAGTTGGACACGACGGGAAAGCAAGAACAACAAATTCCTTTGAGTTAAGGTGTTCGTGCCCAGCAATGATTTTATATTGCTCTCTCTAGGGAATAAGAAGCCCTTTCTCACACATCCTTTTCTCTCCTCTCTCTCCTCCATCCCCTTACATCAGGCCCGTATTACTTTCTCTCCTGAACTGTTGTAAAAACTTTCTATCTCATCTTCCTTCCCCTGCATTTACTCCAAGTGTTATGTAAATGCTGCCCGATTAATCTTCCTTTTGTATAGCTCAGATCTTGTAAGTTCCCACATAGAATCCTTCAAAGACTTATTATTGCATACTGAATGAAAGAGAATATGCTGTACTGAAAAACACTGGAGTCTGGGTCAGATGGCCCAAATTTGAATCCTGGCTCATACTTACTAGCTCTGTGACTATAGACAAGCAGTTCATGCCAATTGTTTTGAATTGCAGAAAGATCATCTCTACCATGTGGATAATGACAAAGAAACTGCCTTCCTCCGTGGGCGTGCAATGAGTGTGAGACGTGTGTTGAATCCCAGAAAATGACCAGGTATGTCAGCACATATGGAGCACAAACTCAATGCACATGTATTCTTACCTCACTGGCTTATTATAGGAAAAATCTTATATAAATCAAAGGTATCAGACACGTGTTCTACAACACTCTCAAGTATGGGATGAACCAAATGAAAATGTAATTGGGAAATATTTAACAAAACAAAGAAAAATACAGTGTTGTTCAGTCACGTCTGACTCTTCATGACAACACTGGGGTTTTCTTGGCAAAGATGCTGGGATGGTTTGTGATTTCCTTCTTCGGCTCATTGTACAAATGAGGAAACTGAGGCAAATAGTGTCTTGGGTCACATAGCTAGTAAGTGTTTGAGGCCAGATTCAAACTCAGGAATATGAGTCTTACTGGTTCTAGGCCTGGTACTCTCTCCAGTGGGCCACCTAGCTACCCCAGAATAAAGCAGAACATAGACTGAGTTAAAATGGAACTTTCTAAATCCATCAGAGGCCTTCAGGGCCTCGTATAAATGTATGGTTTCGTTGCCCTGTTTCTATCAGTGGTTTAAAAGGTGAAGTTTAGATTTTTAAAATTATTATTGCTGTTGTTATATTAGTTTTTGTTAATGAACAAATTCTAATTCTTTATCATAGAATCCAAGGCTCAGAGCTCTGCACTTTGGCTTTCCTTCTCTTCCCACACTCACCACACACAGCACTGCTTTATGTGCTGCAAATTCAAGACCAGCAGGACTTCTCACCTTTCCCTTCCCACCTCTGTGCCTTTGAAACCTACCTAGGAAGTACCTTTGGCTCACGTCTGTTACTGAAATCCTCTCTATCCTTCAAAGCCTAGCTCAGATGCCACCTCCTTCACAAGGTTCTCTCTCTCTCTCCCTGATTTCCACAAGAGGATGAGACTGGTTTCTGCTTGCTCTTTATTTTATTTATTCTTTTGGGTACTTAGAACTTTAGAACCATGGCTCTAGAACTAAAATGTACCTCCAAAGGCATCTAGTCCAACGCTTTCATTTTACCAATAAGGAAACTGAGGCCCAGAGAGCAAAGTGACTTTTTCAAAATTACACAGGTAAATAATCATTGAAGACAGAATTTGAATCTGGGTCCTCTGACGCCACAGTTAGTCCTCTTCCCAAAAGGGCCAAACCAAAGTCAGCTTGAACCCAGAGCTGGAAGAAGATGACTTCTCAAGAGAGGGGTTAGGTTTTTTTTTTTCCAATTCTATCTGGCTTTTTATGTCCCTATACTAGAGATCCACTTTCCAAAACAAAGCTCAAGTTTGACTCACAAACAGGGTAAATACACGTAAATATGAATGTACTTATATATATTTATGTTGTACTTGTATATATCTACATATCTATTTACATATAATATACTTTTGTCATGCATAAATATCTAATATGCAGTATATAAAAACACATTATTTAATATACAGGATATAATATCTTAGAGGCAGGTGACATTTCATCATTTAAATTTTTAAGCTTTCAATTCTTTTCCATTATACATAAGTACTGGGAATGACAGTGGACACAATAGGAGTGTGCTGATGCCAGCTCAAATCAGCTCATGAGAGCTAATTGTTCAATTTTCAGTGTAAACATTTATACTTTGGAAAGTGGTAAATGCTATAAATTAGACTTGATTTATTATTTTGTTGATTGTCTAGATTTAAGAAATTAAACTTAAGTGCATTGTATGTATAGTTTTTCCCAAGGAACCAATTATTAAATATTTTTATACATATTAACCATATCATGCATAATGTTTATTATATAAATGTTAAATATATACCACTTACATCTAACATCTTTTACAAATGAGGAAACAGGCTCAGAAAGTGACTTGCCCAAAGTCACATAGGTAGGAGGTAGTAGGATGGGATTTGCTCCCTGGTCCTTCGACTCCTAATTCAGAGCTCTTCCTATGCCAACATGTGCCTTTGTGCCTTTCGATTCCATCCAAGAACCAAAACTGAAGTCCCAGAGCCGTGAATGTCTAAATATATGAATTTAAAAGTGTTAATGTGATCAGGGCTGGGGACTGATCAACATTTGGCAGCATTTGGCTGTCCAGAAACAATAGAATGGAGATGTGAACTAGGACAGCCCTTTGGAGGGGGGGCAGGGAATTAGGAGGGAGAGTGTAGTGAATCTGTAGACTTACAGGTAAGGAGTTCTCCAAATGTTAATATTTTAACTCGGGTCAGAGGGGTGGGCACATGTGTTTATCCAAATGGCACATCTTATTAAGGCACAGCTTGGTGAAATATAAACCAGGACCAAAGGTCCCTGCTAATGCAGAACACATCACTCTTGCTTTTCCAGTGTAACCGAACAATTTTCATGCATTTGGGGCAACAAATTGAAAACAAATATTCTGAGCAGACATTTCAACACATCAGCAACTTGGATACAAGAAGGAGAAATCTCAAATTGGAGGAGGAGACGGAGGCCTAGCCCACTCTGATCAATCACCGATGTGCAAAGGAGTGGAGAGGGGGAGCAGAAGCCCTAGAGGAGATGAACCCACCTAAGGGCCATCTTTGCTGGCAGTACAAGCATCCTATCATGATACACATAATCTTATTATGGCACAAACACCATGATGAAAAGCTGTCTCTTCACAACCCAGCCTGATTCTCACATTGGCAGAAGTTCAGATGGACGGCTTGACAAATGACTCTAACAGAAAGCAAGAAGGGCCCAACCCGAGCTGAATGTCCTTCCTTCCTCATCCCCAAGCCCCTCTTTGCTTTATGCAACACTCACAGAGGCCTGGGACTACAGAATAACTTGGTCCAGGTAGAAAATTTCTTACTTACCAAAGCATTTGGAAAGGAAAAGAGCTTGGCTCTGGCTGGAATATTCCCCTCACTTGCCCAGCTTTCATATGGGTTGGTTATGGACATCAATCTGAGCTGATGTGCCCAATTTCCTGAACACCTTTGGGAGATTATAAAACCACAGGGCATGGGAAGAGAGGAGCATTTTTTTTAAGATAATGAAACATTTTTGGGATATAGATTTAATCTCTTAAGTTTTGCATTGCAGTGAATGTGGCCTCTCCCAGATTTGTGTTTTCACATATTTTTTATTTGTTTCCTTATGAAGACAGTACCTCCTGATGCTAAATGATGAATTTAACTTTCATTCCCAATTTCCATTACAACTCAGAGGACAATTCAAGTTATCCAACAAGTCCATATTACAATCATCTTAACATTTGGAGCTTTGCTCTGGCTTGGAATTTCAGATGATGGGAACCGAGGCCCAATGAGACAAGGTTTTATAGGATTCTGCTAAGTGGCAGCCCAGTGCAGCAGAAAGAATAATAATCTTAGAATCAGCAGTCTTAGGTTTGATTTAGAGTAGCCATTTGGCCATCAAAGAAGGCACTTCTCTCTTGGGCCTCCGTTTGTTTCATTTGTAAATTGAAGGATTTGTCCTAGATAATCAGATTCCTTCTAACTTTAATCAATCAATAAGCATTTATTAAATTACTACTATGTGCCCAGTACTTTTCTAAGCATCAGGGAAAAAATAAAATGTATGAGGCAGTCAATTTCATGGGAAACCTTTGGGGGTCTTGAGGGGAAATAAGGGTGAGGGATATTGGTCTGGGTTTATAAGAATGCGTTTTGAAGGAGGACAATATGGCTAACTCATGGGTCACTTTGCAGAGCTGCCCTTAGGTTACGAATAAGCAATTCATCCATACTCTAGGATCATACTTGAAGAACTAGGCAAGAGCTTGGAGATAATCTAATTCAATTCCCTCATTTTATAGATGAGGAATCTGAGATCTAGAGTGGTCAAGTAAGGTAATACGTGTAATAAGTGGCAGAGACAGGAATTAAATTCAGATCCTCTGACACCAAATCCAACTCTTTTTGCACTGAATTGTTTCTCTTTATTTTATTTTGTGGGGAAGAATCACCAGGTAGACATGCTCTTCTACTCCTTGTCTTCAAACTCTCCCAGTCCCCCCCCCCCCCCACCTTATGGGCTGAAATAAAACATGTTTGGAATTGAGACACACAGAATGGTTCTATCCTGATTTTCAGCCTTCTGAGATGGGACTACTGTCTTAGCTTGAGGGTAAATAAAAGCATCCCTAGAACTATAAATTCACCATGATAAATTAGTATACACATGTTTTTAGGAGAACAGAGTGAATCGTCCCCACCCATGTTGAATCACCAACACTTCTATGGAAATCATTTCATGGTACCAAAGACAAATCAAATATTTATATATCTGCTAAGCAAGAGGCTTAGAGAGGATGCTTCTGGGGCTTTATTTTACTAGGTGGGCCAAGGATAAAGTCTTCACTTATTCTGAAAAATCAGAACAACCAGAATGGGTGGAAATTCTTAAAGATTTGGGTCCTTCTGATGGACAGTGTTGTTTGTGAGGGGCTTGTTATATGGGACTTTTGCATAATGGTGGCCAGGTTTGAATTAAGACCTTGAGGAGTCAGGCTCACGGTTGAATGCATTTTGGAGTCAAAAGCAAGATAGAATGTAAGCTCCTATAGGGTAATTTTTTTTTTTTGTAATCCTAATACTTAGTACAATGTCTAGAACATAATAGTTTAACAATGCTTTTTGAGTTGAATTGATTTAAACCTCAGCCACTCCACTTCATATCAATGCAGCAATGGGCAGATTACTTCCCCAACATCTCATTTTTCTCATAAAAAAAGGGGGTCTTGTCTTTTCCACTTCTACTTTCAATGATTATTGATAAGATTCTAGGATGCAGTTTAAGGGGTCTTAGACCCACCTCTTGTTCCATTAAGAAGGCATTGAAGGGGCTAGTAATACTGTCACTGACTGGAAAGAAAATAATCTGACCTTGTTTTCCCTTGTCAATGCTACCTACTGCTACTTATCAACTGAGACTCTCCTAGAATCTGCTCCAATTGCTCCATTCTCCTTGCTACGGCCCCACACTTGCATATCTGCTCTTTCACTTGCCCCGTTCTTTTATTCATTCCATCCCAACTTTCTTATCTAGGTCTATTCAATCCTGTGTAGTGGATAAGGCATGGAATTTGGACTCACAAGACTTGGTTCAACTCCTCCTTCAGACACTAACCTCAGCTCAGTTACCCTGGGTGGATCATTTAGCATCTCTGACCCTCAATGTGTAAAAAGATAGAGTTGGACTCAATCATTGCAACCCTCAAATACCATGAACTTCTACATCCTCCAAGCTCCAGCTCAAACCTTGCCTCCTCCAGGAATCCTTCTTTTCTTGTTCCATTACCTTGATCTCTCTCTCCCTTGAATTCTTATAACCACCCACTTTTGTTCTTTAGATCCTGCCTTGGGTTCTTTGTTTATTTTGTGTCAGTAGATCATGGATCTTTCAACGTAAAACATGGTAAACCTCTTTGGGCATCATGGGAATCAAAAATTTAGAGCTAAAAGGGACCTTAGAGGTCATCAAAGACTATTTCCATATTTTAGTGAAAAGGAAACTGAGCATTAAAGTTAAGTGACTGTCTCAAGGCTAGATATGTATGAAGTGGCAGAGATAGGTTTAAAGGGAAGTCCTTTTTACTCAGAATACAGCATTCTTTCTATGATATCATATTGTCTCTGACAATCAGGGACTGTGTCTTCTTTTATGAATTTGCCATCTGGATTCCTATAGGGCTGAACATTCTGTAAGAGTCTAATAAAGGGATCTTGGCAGATGAGAGCCTGGCTTCCCACCATGCTGTGGAATACAATCATGTTGTGTTTATAGATTTACTGGGAGGCTTTAAAACATAAAGTGTCTACACTTTGTATTTGTTCAAAAATGTCCAGGAGCCAAAGGGAAATAATCAGTGGAATCAATGAATAAAACAAATGGTTGAATGAGTGATTGGATGAGAAAAAGATTCTACTAAGGACTTACTACTGTGCCAAGAGCTCCAAATACAAAAACAAAGATAGTTCCTGACCTCAAGAAGCTTGCATTAATATAGGGAGAGACAACCCATATAGGGAAGTGATAGCCCCATAGGAGTATTTTTTTTATGGAAAGATACTAGGTTGATGAATGGAGCCACAGGGGTCCATTATGTGTATACAAGTATATATAGCACTGAGCAGAACAAAGCATTTGGTAAGAAGGTAATTGGATTAGGTTAGAAAAAATGAAAAAGCATTGATTAGGCCTTTACTGTATGCCAAGCACTGTGCTAAATGTTGGTTAGGTTTGTGACCTGCCTAAGGCTTATTTGGACTGACAAATCAGTAAACAATGTAGATCCTATTTACCCAGACCACTACTGACATTATTAGCATTGTAAATGATAAAGCATACCACTGAAAGGCAAACATGGTAGGGACCTTGGAGGTCATCTACTTCAACCCCCCACATCTTATATGTGGGGAATCTGAAGACCAGAGGAGACTAACCTAAAGTCACATGCCTACAGAGAAGAAAAAACTTGTATTGGAGTCTGTTTTTTCTAATTCACAGGCCATTGTGTGCTTCCTAATACATGAGGATCAGCTGAGTCTCCTGTCTCTTTAAATTTCACTTTGATCTTAAGGGGTACTATTTTATATACTTAATAACAAGCTTAGTTTGCTTTTTGGGAAGGGAGGTGGGGATAAGGGGTTTGATAGCACAAGAAGACAACTATAATGGCATCTCCTAACATATACTCATTAGAAGAGACCATAACAGAATTAGCAATACTTAGGTGGGCCTCACTTTAAGCAAACCCACTACACAAAAATCCAACTAAACTGGGCCAAAGAAGCGCATTAGGCGATTATCTTTATTACACAAAGCGTCTTCATTTTTCAAAATTATATACTGCATGATGTCATTATGAGGTGAGGGCCCTGAAGTGTAGCTGTAAGAATAAGATTTCACTTGCAAAAATCCTGCTTATGTTTATGTTTTAGAAACAACGCAATTACCTATTCAGAGAATCATCCATTGACAGTAACAGCCAGGCAGGGAGGGAAGTGGGGGACCCTCAGAATCTCAGAGAGGGGAGACATCTGGGTTCCTCTGGTACAGTTCACATTTGTACAAGAACGCCCTCACTTGGCACAGGAGGAAAATGGAGCTCAGGGAAGGGAAGTCATTTCCCCAGGGTCACACACTGAGATAGTGGCAGAGCTGGAAGTAAATGAAGTTCTCCTGACTCCCTGCTTAATGCCTTTGCTATGTGTCTTCCAGGTGCTAGGGCTGATAAGAATGTCACCGAAGCTAAATAAGTGCAGTACCTGCCATATAGTAGGCACTTAATAAATGCTTATTGACTAACTGGCCCAAATCAGACAACTTTTTAAGTGACCAGGACCAGGATTCAAATCCTGGTCTTCAAGCTGTAGATACATCTTTTTGTCATCCCCAAGCTCTTTTTCTACTGATGAATGAATGACCTGGACCTTACAGTCTGTTGATAGTTTACAGTTGCCTGACGTTTCTTCAAACTGTTTGTTTTTTCCCTAGTCTATAGGTTTGCTTGTGAAAGGCAGTAAATTATTTCCGAGGATGTCCTTGTGGGGTTCTGTACTACTTTCTTCAGGCAGGGAAAGCTTAGAGCTCAGCCCACCCTTCACTCTCATTGCCTCTCTGTAAATGAAGGTCAGAGTGAATGGAAACAGTCATAACTGAGACTTGGTTCCTTGGAATATCTTTCACAAAAATAGATTGTTTTTTGTTTCCCTAAGCAGTATATTGTATTAACAGGAATATCCCTTATGTATCTGGAATCCAAGCTGAACTTTGGGAATAGTTTCCTTCCACCAGGGACTAAGGTGGTGAAAGTTCCATCCCCTTAGGAAATTCCTGTCCCCAGTGGGACACTTTTACCTTCACACATATCACCACCTGGGCCATTTATCCTGGCTCTGGAAAAAATGCTGGCTTAGGCAGCATCTGCACATTCTGTTCCCATGACTCCTGATAAGATAAGGGTTTATCTTTGTTGATCAACCTTTCTGAGACTCACTTCCTTCATCTTTGAAATATTTTACCTATAGTATTTACTTCATAAGGTTATTGGTAGGGATGAAATAATAGAATTTTAGAATTGGAAAAGAGTCCATCAGCTATCTAATTTGACATGAAAGGAATCCACAGATGCACATATTAAAAAAAAACAAACACTTTGACTCTTCTTAAAGACCTCCAATGAGAGGGGACCCACTACTTCCTAAAGTGATCCATTCTCTTTTTGGATAGCTAAGATTGTTAGATTTTTTTTTTGTTGACATCAAACCTAAAATGTACTTCTTTGAAATTTCTACCCATTGCTCCCAGTTCTGTTTGCTGGGGCAAAACAGAACAAGTCTAACCATTTTGCTACATGAAAGTCCTTCATTTACTTGAAGACAGCTCTCATATCCTCCCTGAGTCTTTTCTTCTTCAGGCTAATTTCCTTTGCTAGTTTTTTCAACCAATCTTCTTCTGGCATAGACTCAAGACCTTTTACAATCCTGATCATCCTCATTTGGATACTCTCCAGCTCACCAATGGTTTTCTTTCTTTCAGTTTTCCTTCCTTTCTTTATCTTTTCTGTCTTCCCTCCTTCCTTTCTTCCTTTCTTTTTCTTACTTCCTTTCTCTTTCTTTCTTCCTCCCTTCTTTCCACATATATGTCATATATATATACAAACTTTAATACATGAGAAAAGGAAAAAAAATACCTTCCCTTGTACTCAGAATCTTTCTAAAATGTAGCACATAGAAATAAACATACTTCAAATATGGCCTAATCATGATAAAGAGAAGGAAAAGCAGACCAGTAGTGGTGTGGAGGAATAAGCATGTATATATTGCCAGATACTGTACTTCGCTAAAATATGTTTCAGATATCTCATTTGTTCTGCTCTATAACCCTGATAAGTAGCTGTTGGTACTAATTCCATTTTGCAGTTGAAAAAACGAAGGAAAACAGACATTAAGAGACTTGCTCAAGGTTATGCATTTTGGAAGTATCTGAAGTCATATTTGAGCTCACATCTTCCTGACTCTGGGCCCCCATTGCACCACCTATCTGGCTTAAAAGTATAGATCACATGAGATAGTGTATGTGTAAGTGCTATTCAAACCTTTCACCCCTTATTTACTATCAGTTGCTGCTGTTAGTGTTTGGTCTCTGATAATATGCAAGAGTTTAGGAGGCCTGAAAAGATCAGTAATGGAAAGAACGCTCAACTGGGAAGGAGTAGACTTGGGTTTGAGTCCTGATTTTTCCCTACTATATAAACTGGCTATGGTCCTTAGCTTTCCCCCATGTAAAATGAAAAGATTGGACTAAATGGTCCCTAAGAGCCCTTACTGTCTAGACATCATGCAATTTGAACTAGGAGATTCCTGCGTTGAACTCTAGGTCAGAAGTGTCAAAAACATGGCCCATGGACACATGTGGCCCACAACACTCCCAAGAGCAGTCAGAACAAGATTAAAATTTAATTGGGAAGTATTTAACAAATATTATATAATGAAACAGATATATAACCTTTTAAATAAGTTCATTATTTCATTTAACATTCTTTTCTTTTTAAATTTTGAGTTCTAAATTCTCTCCCTTCCTCTCACTCTACCCCCACCCACTGAGAAGGCAAGCAATAGGATATCAAGTATACATGTAAAATAATGAAAAACATTTCAATATTATCCTTATCTGAAAAAAGCAAAGTAAAAAATAAAGTAAGAAAATTATAATTCAATGTATTCTCAGAGTCCATCAGTTATCTCTTTGGAGGTGGATAACATTTTTCATCACGGGTCCTTTGGAATTGTTTTGGATCACTGTATTGATCAAAGTAGTCAAGTCTTTCACAGTTGTTCATCATTACACTATTGCTACCAGTGTGAATGATGATCTCCCAGTTCTTTGCACTCAATTTGTATCAGTGCTCTTGCAATATTTTTTCCCCTGAAATGACCCCCTCATCATTTCTTATAACACAATAGTACTCCATCACAATCACATGCCACAACTCGTTCAGTCAATTTGCAACTGATGGGCATTCCCTCAGTTTCTAATCCTTTGCCACCACAAAAAGAGTTGCTATGAATATCTTTGTCCCTGTATGTCCTTTTCCTTTTTCTTTGGTCACTTTGGAGTTCATACTTAATAATGCTATTGTTGGATATGCACAGTTTTATAGTCCTTCTGGCATAGTTCCAGACTGTTATTCAAAATGGTTAGACCAGTTCACTACTCTACCAACAATTCACTAATATATGTATTTTCTCTCATCCCCTCCAACAACTGTCGTTTTTGACAGGTATGAGGTTGTTTTAATTTGTCTTTCTCTAATGGATAGTGACTTACATAATTTTTTCATTTGACATAGATAACTGATTTCTTCTTCTGAAAACTGTCTGGTCATATCCTTTGTTCATTTATAAGTTGGGGAATGATTCACAAATTTGACTCAGGCTCCTATATATTTGGGAAATGAGGCCTTTATCAGACAATTTACTATAAAACTTTTTGGTGATACTTCATTGTTTATGGTATCTTTTAGTAAACTATGATTTCCTCAATTATCTCTTTAATTGGGTCTATTTTTACTTTTGTTTTGAGATGATTGCTACTCCTGCCTTTTTTTTTCACTTCAGCTGAAGCATAATGGATTTACCTCTAATTCTTCATTTTAACTCTATGTGTACCTTTCTGTTTCAAATGTATGTCTTGTACACAGAAAATTGTTAGATTTTGATTTCTAATCCATTCTGCTATTGGCTTCTATTTTACGGATTGGCTCATTCCATTTATACTCATGATTACTAACTGTGTATTCCCTCCATTTTTTTGTTTCTCTCTCTCTCTCTCTCCCTCTCTCCCTCTCTCTCTTTCTCTCTCTTCATTCCCTCCTCTAAAGTTTGTTTTGCTTCTGACCACAGCTTCCCTTAACCTTCCCTGCCTTTTTTCATTCCCTGCCCCCATATCTCTTATCCTTTTCCAGGTAAGACTGATTTACTATTTAACTGGATATATATACATATATATATATA
>CM053581.1:265131518-265149347 GCA_028627135.1 Pseudochirops cupreus | reverse complement strand
CAAATAGAAAATATTACAAGCTGCCAAGAAGAAACAATTTGAATATTGTGGAAACACAATTAGGAAAACCCAGGATCTAGTAGCTTCTACACTAAGGAATCGAAGGGCCTGGAATATGATATTCTGGAGATCAAGGGAGCTAGGATTAAAACCAAGAATCACCTACCCAGCAAAACTGAGTATAATGTTCCAGGGGAAAATATGGTCATTCAGTGAGGCGGAAGACTTTCAAACATTCTTGCTGAAAAAACCAGAACTGAAAAGAAAATTTGACATTCAAATATAAGAAGCATGAGAAGGTAAACATGGAAAAGAAATCATAGGGAACTTATCATAGTTGAACTATTTACATGCCAACATGGAAAAACAATAATTGTAACTTAATGAAACTTTTCTCAGTATGAGGATAGGTGAAAGGAATGCAAATGTATATATACGTGTGCATACACATATGTCTATATAGGAGGGTCTATATATGCGTATGAACACATATCTGAGTATGTGTATATATGTGTACATAGAGGGCACAGGATCAATTGAATAGGAAGGGACGATATTTTAAGAGGTGAAATTCTGAGGTGGGAGAGGATTAGAATGAGAGGAGACAGAGAGACAGAATGGGATTAATCATCTCATATAGAAGAGGCGAGGGATAATTGTTACAGTGGAGGGGAAGAACAGGAAGGCAAAAGGGAAAAGATCAACCTTACTTTCTTTGAATTTGGCTTAGAGAAGGGATGACATAAGCTCCAAACTGGGTATCTTGCCACACAGGAGAGTAGGGGGGATGGAGATGAGAGGTGGGAAGACAAAGGGGAGGGTAGGGTGGGGGGGAAGGGTTGATGGAAGTACACACTTCTGTAAAGGGACAGGGACAGGGTAGACAATAGAACAGGGGGGGCGGGATAGGAAGGAGGGACATGTAATAAGTCTCTCACAATATGTCCACTGTGGAGATATTCTACGTAATTACAGATGTACAGCCTGTATTGAATTGCTTATCTTTCCTGTGGGGGTGGGTGAAGAGAGAGGAAGGGAAAGAATCTAGAATTTAAAGTTCTATAATCAAATGTTAAAAATATATATTTATGTATATATATGTACATATATATATATATTATTATTATTAACTACATATAACTGGGAATTAAGATATACAGGCACTAACTAGGGTAGGGAGATCCATTATAGAAAAGCCTTTTATCCTTTCTTGTTCTAGCACCATAGACCATCTGTGCCATCAGTTAGACAGTAAATCTTTTAGCTTGGTAAGGAAATGAACTAAATACTGACTTCAGCTTGCTTGATGGAAAGGGGAATCAAAAGGACGTAGTTCCTAGAGAAACTCCTGTTTGTGAAAAGGACACTCATAATAGAAGGCTATTGTCTTCATGAGAGGAAATGACACAGAAATAGAGAGTGCAACAAAAATCATCTTATGTCATTTCTGGGGTTGGAAAAGAGCAATTACAGACTGGGTTCCCTTCAGTCCCAGAAAGATTGTAGTAGCAAGATAATTCTAAGAAGAACGTTGACTTGGACATAGTTAGGGTTTAACAAATGTCTGTGAAATGTTTGAAAAAGAGTAAAAATTATCTCAGGAATGTTGAACTTCCCCTTTCAAAAAGACTAAAAAAAAGGGTGATGTTTGAGATTGTTAATATTTGAAGATTATCAAAGAAGGCATAAGGTTTTTGCTATGTGTTTGTATTCTCCTAACTCGCTTTAAATTGTGTATCACTGTATACAGGGTGTCCCAAAAGTCTTAGTGAAATTTTAAGCCACTAAAACTAGTAAAACAAAACTGCACTGAGACTTTTAGGACACCCCAATTAGCAATGAGACAACTAAAGGTTATAATTTAATAACTTAAGAAGTCCATAAAATATAATTTGGTGGAATTTCATTCTATAAATGTTTACTCCAACAGTATCTCTAAATCTTTTCCATTCAAGGCAAATGACCATAGTTTAACTGAATTGCAGTTAGAGTGTCTAACAAAAACAAAACAATTCTAACATACACCGACCTTGAAAAACCAAGATTTGTAAGACAGTCAATATCTCCAAGCTTGAACAAGAACAGAGGGAATTTTGAAAGTGACTAAAATTGGTGAAGTGAGGAGCAAGGAAGGAAATGGAGTATAAGGGGTCATTTATGTTAGTGGCCATATTTTGAACCTGGCAGCTAGATGGTACAGCAGGAGGAGTGTCAGGGTCTGGAGTCAGAAAGACTCATCTTCTTGAGTTCAAATCTGGCCTCAGACACTAGCTGTGTGATCCTGGGCAAGCCACTTAACCCTATTTGCCTCAGTTTCCTTATCTGTAAAATAAGTTGGAGAAGGAAATGGCAAACTACTCTAGTATCTTTGCCAAGAAAACTACAAATGGGATCGCAAAGAATCAGACATGACTGAAAATGACTGAACAACAACATGCTTTAAACCAGATGTCTCTTTTTAGGCTAAATTTCTGTGTTGAACTACGTTTTCTGTCTAGATTTGGGCACACATTTTCCCCCTAGTGTTTTGGCTTTTGTTCTCTCCCTTGAAGAAATAATTTGTTTACTGTCCAGAATTTTAAAATTATTTACCAGGTAACAGACTGACTCAAAGAGTTTGATCAATAAGATAAATGAAGTAAAACAATTACTAGGTTGACCCTCTCAATACATTTCCCTATTTATTTTGTGGATGAAAAGGTGCTATAGGTTTATATTATACTTGTTTTTGCTTGCCACATGTAGACACAACAAGGGCTGGCATCCAGTTTTCTTGTTTCTCTTCACTATGTAGAAAATGTTATAATGAAAAGAGAAAACAGAAAACAGAGCACCAAACCAGAGAGCTAAAGTTCAAAGGAAAAACAAACCAAACAACAAAAACAGTACACTTCAAACTTTGAGATATACAGTGGTTAAATTTAACAAATGTAGTCACAAAGAGCAAATCCAGAAGAGAGACCATCCTATATAAAAGAAGTGGCATTCAAACAAAACAAGATTATTCTGCAGACATGGGAAATCAAAGAAGGAAATGGATTCATAGGATACTCTAAAAAGAAAAAGAACACAAGATTACCTATTTTGTTGCTAACTTTCCTATACTTAGTATTACAGATTTAGAATTAGAAAGGACCTTTAAATCCATCTAACTCAACAGCATTATTTTACAGATGAAGGATCTGAGGTCTAGAGGAGTTAAATGACAGCTAAGTTCATTTTGTTCTTTAGTTGTTTCAGTTGTGTTTCACTCTTGGTGACCCCATTTGGGGTTTTCTTGGGAAAAATACTGAAGTGGCTTATCATTTCCTTCTCCAGCTCATTTTACAGATAAGGAAATTGAGGCAAACAAGGTTAAATAATTTGCCCAGGGTCACATAGCTAATATTTAGAGATGATTTGAACTGACGTCTTCTTGACTCAAGGATTATCACCCTATACAATGTACCATCTAGCTCTCTAGCGGGGGTCAGACTGGTAGAATATAGCAGAGTCAGAATTCAGGTCCTATGACTCAGAAACTAGCATGTTTTCCAGTGTACTATGCTTCCTTATTAATATCTAGTTAAAATAATTTCCTCTGTACTAAGGCCAAATTTATTATCCTCAAGTAAATGTCCTGAATTATCTACATTTGTATTGTTCCATTGTGCTTTTTGTCTCTGAACCAACAGAGAAGCATAATCCCATTACTTTTGTCTACATCTTATTTGTCTGATGTATAGATCCTGGGGGACAAATAGTTCATAGAGTGTGACTCTAAGGGTCTTGCATGAGCCCTCCTTCTCTTGTTGCCAAACTAATAATAGTTCACAATATTTGAACACTTTAAGGTTTTCAAAGTGCTTTCCTCCAAACAACCCAATGATGCAAATAGTGAAAGTATTACTGTATTATTGATCATTTTTTAGCTGAAAAACACTGAGATTAAGAAAATTAAAGTGACATGTCTATAGTCACCTAGCCAGTAATTGTCACTAAAAGGTTTCAAAACCATTTCTCTTATCCAGTGTTCTTCCTAACCCATCAAATAATTTCTAGTAAAATAGCTGCCACCAGTTCCTTGATCTCTCAATTTGCTTTCCCAAGGATAAAGCAACAATAATAGTACTAATTTAAAATAAGTTACATATCAACATTTAAGCACTGTTCTTTATAAATTTTAAAACTCTCTATGTGTGTGGGAATGTATATGATGGTAAAGATATACATACACATACAAATATAAACATATGTCAATATATGTATACATGTGTGTAGATGGTGAGGGTAAAGGTTATTTTTCAAAATAAGGAAAATAACATTTTTATTATTTACTTCAGTAGGTTATTTTGGAAAAAAAAGCTCTTGAAAAACCTTAAAGTGCTATACAAATATGAAATATTATTATTTTAGGAATAAGAGTGCCTCGCGCATGACCCTAACTACCCATAAGGGTGTAGATAGACAGGGGAGACAAGTAGACAGGGGATTATATATATGAAGGGGATTATATTTCTGAATTTGTTGACAGAACAGAGCAATAAGTGTGTAAAGTATGTGTGTGTGTTCGTGTGTGTGTGTGTGTGTGTGTGTGTGTGTGTGTGTGTGTGTGTGTGTGTGAAGCAACTGGTGGTTTCGTGGACAGGATACTGGACCTGAAGTCAGGAAAGTCTGAGTTCAAATTTGACCTCAAATACTTACGTACTAGTATGACTCTGGGCAAGTCACTTAAGCTCTTTCTCAGTTCCCTCAACTGTAAGATGTAGATAATGACAGCACCTACCTCATAGGGTGTTGTGAGGATTGAGCAAATAAGGTGATATTTCTACAAGGGCTTGGCACAGTAATAGGCACATAGTAGATACTAAATCAATTTTTATTTCCTTTCTACCTTTTCCCTTCTCTTCCCCATGTGTGTATGCATATCTGTAGACATATACACATATCTATACACACATGCATGCATGCACATGTTTATATTTATGTCTAAATTAATGTTGATGTATATGGCAAGTGTGTGTGTGTGTGTGTGTGTGTGTGTGTGTGTGTATACCCCATCTCTCTTCAGAGCTTCCACAGGACTGTCTTCATACACACACACACATACACACACAGGTACATGTGCACACATTTCCATAGATAGATAGATCATATTTTAAGACTTATAAAGAATGTTCCTTACAATAATCCTGTAAGGGATGTAGTCCAAGCGTTATTGTCTCTACTTTACAGATGAAGAAACTGAGGTAGGTTGAATGACTTACCTACAATAGTGCCAGGTCCAGAATCCAAATCCAGGTAGTCCAACTCCAAGTCTAGTGTTCTTTTCACAATATTATATGGCTTAAAATATAAATCTCATTGAAAAGGCTATTAATTAATTCATAATCTGCTCCAAATGACTAATATTTATACCTCTCCTGAGAGCAGGGTTTAATAAGGGAGCAGGAGTGTGTGTGTGTGTGTGTGTGTGTGTGTGTGTGTGTTGTGTGTGTACATGTGTGTGTGTTCATGTGGAACAGGACACCAAAAATTATATGACCAAGGGCTATCCCTAGACAGGGCCTACCTCCTACTGGCCTTCCTCATCCTTTTAGATGGAAGCTTCCCTTGGGACCTGCACAGCCAATGTTCTAAGCTGATCCATGCACTCAGTTTTCCCGCAGTAGCATGCCTCTTTGGTACTGAGTGATCATGGCTGACATTTGTTTCCCTAGCAATTTCATGGTGTTTGTCATGCTGCCCACGTTTTTGATATTAATATTAACAATCTTAATGTAATCACCATTTTATCATTTGATTTTATTTCCTTGGTGACTCAGACAAGTCTAAGCTAATTTACTTTTAAAGACCATTACTGTACACGCTTCCTTGTGCTAACATAGTTAAACAGGAAAGGACTGAAGCTATTAACCCGGGTGAAAGCTCATTTTAATGTTATTTCAGTCATTTTTCCACATCTGCCAATAATTCTGAATCCAAGAACAATATTGGCAAGGAGACTGGAAGAATGTGCTAGTCTCTTCAGATAGGTAGATTTGCAGGGAGTTTGCTGTCTAAGTGTCCCCAATTAGGAAAAATCAATCCTTTTCCTCTGGGAGAGGGGAGGATGGTAATATTTTCCCCTTGATGTTTGCTATAGATGTCTGTTACATATGTTACATTTAGTTAGGGCTCAGAACATATGAATTTGAGAAGCAGACACTGAAAGTTAAGTCTACTTCCCTGATTAAAAGTACATTTAGTTTCTCACCATCTCTTCTTATTTTGTTCATGTTGATGTAAATGCTCTCATAAAGTGACCTCTTGGCAAGAGTTCCTCATCCAGAATTTGGGTGATACATGCTAGCAAAACCATCTTTCTCTTCTAACCTGTAAATGCCATGAGGGCAGGAACTGCATGGCCCTCTTTCTGATTGCAGTGAGTGTCTAAGAAAGGCTCAGGAAAGGGAGGCAGGCATTTTAAGAAGATGGCTGAGTATAATTACTTGAAAGAGCCCAGATCCACAACAAACTTGATAGTAAAGCTGTTAACTTGGCCAAGAAGAAGTAATGATAAAATGCAAAGGGAAATAGTGGTAAGTTCCTCCATCCAGTCGAGGACTCTCCAAAGACAGTCCTGTGGAAGATTGGAGGAGAGGTGGGGTAAGTGGAAGGCACAGTACACAGGCACTGTTGACTCAAAGAGAGGAAAAAACACTAGACTCCCGACAAAAGATGACAGGTCAGGCCCAGGTAACCCCAGACTTCAGTAGAGCAGAATTAAAGGCCATGGCTGCCGTTCCAGAGACACATCAGGGAACAACTCAGTGGGGAAGATGGCAAAGTTGGTCAGAAATTTGTAGGTGCTCCAAATTTCCTCCACAAAGAGACAAAAAAAAATGCCATTAAAGGAATATAGAGCAAGAAAAATAAAGGGGTAAAGCCGTTGTCTTCCTAAGTGAACCTGAGAGGACCTCAGAAAAGACAGAACCTCCAGGGGCTGAGGTTTGGCCTGAGTGAAGCGTAGACACCTTCAAGCTGACTCCACTAAGTCAATAGGAAGTAGGCCCTGGGGATAGCTCCTGTGTGGTGTGTGGGTGTGTGCGTGCGTGCGTGCGTGCGTGCGTGCGTGCGTGCGTGTGTGTGTGTGTGTGTGTGTGTGTGTGTGTGTGTGCGCGCGAAGGGGGACTGGGCCTCAAGAAATTACACTTCACCCACAGCTTTGGGGGCTTTCACTTCATGAACTTTATCCTTGCAAACTTTTACCTAATGAACAGCAGAGAGAGCTGAATGGGGGAAATTGAAGGACCCCTGCTATTTCTGGAAGTCAGGCCTAATGGTGCTGACCCTGGGCTGTGGCTGTGGGCGAGGAGGAATGAACACATGCCTGGTGGGTGGGGGGCCCACAGCGAGCAAGCACATTTTCAGGACTGCGTGACTAGAGACCCTAACTGCGGCTTAGGAAAAGAGAGGAGTCGCTGAGGTTGAACCCCAGACAGAATTAACAAACTAACAGTAAGGAGGACCTGAGGCTTAGTGTAACATTACCCACAACTTGGCAGTAAAACTTGATTATGATAATAAATTGTTACAAATAAAACAAAATAAAAATGAGTAAGAGAAGGAAAAAGAAACTGACTGTAGAGAGCTACTTTGATGTAAAAGATCTGGGTTCATATTCAGAGGAAGAGAGTAATTTTCTTCATTCAGACTAAACTGAGATTTTTCTGAACAGAAAAAGGATTGTATGTGATATTGGGAGTCCATATGATGAAGGACTAATTTTACTTTTTAAGTATGTAATAAATAAAACATATTAAAAATAGAAAGAAACAAACAAAAGAGCAGCAGCAGGTTGAAGAACGAGAACAGAATATGGAAAACAACTGAAAATTTCAAGAGAACTCCTGCCAGCAAAATCATTGTATTGGGAACTGTAATGCTTATAGCAAGGGTCGGAGACTACTCTGGTTCAGGAACATGAAAGGGGAAGAACACAAATCACCTAAATTCAGTCAGAAATAGAATGAGTCAAAACCAGGAAGGCCTACAGAAGTTGATGCCTTATCTTAACTACCACATTTAAAATCAAGCAGGGCCTTCCCTTACCATCCAAGAGTATGAGGGTGAAGGGGGTCATCTCTAGTCATCCTGATCTATGTGTTTCCACTGGACCCATATGGTGATGGAGGAAAAAGTGAGGCTGGTGACTTTGCAGAGCCCTTCCTCACTTAAAGACAATTCAGTCACAAGTCATGATATCACATCCCTGACGTCACAGTCCGAAGGCAAACAACCACAACAACATGAGGGAGCAGAGTTTCATATCAGTACCAAGTCCTGGTATAGAAATGTAGTATGGAGATTTGAGTAAAGAAAAGAAAATGCTGAATATAGTGGAGAAAATAATGTACTGTGACTAGCCCAAGGCAAATCAAAGAAAAAAGCTAATGACAACAAATCCAAGTAAACATCAGAGAAAAGAATGGTCAAGCCACAAGGACCACAAGAGTACATGGAAGAAATGATATAAGAAATACAAAATATAGTACAAAATGAAATGTTATCTAAGGATAAAGGAATGACAAATAGGTTTAAAAGATGAGAAAAAAATTCTGGTAAGGACTACCTAACAACTAAACTCCCTGAAAATTATAATGGGCCAATGGAAAGCTATGCCTCTCTGAGACAAGAGACATAAAGACAAATTCAAAATATTTAAATAATAAAACAGAAAAGAACATGCAAGATATATGCTATCAAAAACAACTAATTTGAAAAACAAACCCAGGAGAGGAAAAATCTAAGACCAATACATATTGCTCATGTTTTTCAGGTAAGAATACGATAAAGGAAGTTTGAATATCCACAGATAACACCACCAAGAGTTTGGTACAGAAATACATTAAACCCAACAGACAAGTTGGAAGTTGGGAAAGTGGGATTTAAGAGGAAGGGGAGGATCACTGGTGGAGTAGCCATAAACAAAAGACACTCTAAAATCAATTAGAGAGAGGCCGTGAAGATGAGGTTAAAGGAAGGAGAGACCACAATGCTGTGAATACTGGCAGAGCAAGTGGAAGGGAGGAGGAGCAATAGAACAAGGGTGGATCACTTAATAGTAGTGAGAAAAGAATGAAGCAAATTTCTTCACTTTTGCTATAATCCATTTTTTGTTAAGATATGAGGGGCAAGAAGAAAAGAATGAAAAAAAGATATAATGAAAAGAAATACATATTTGAAAATCTTGAATATAAATATGAGTTAATGGATTAATAAATTAATAAATATAAATGGGATGAAATCACCCATAAAACTGAGGAGGACAGAAATATGAACTAGAAAGTTTGCAAATGTGAGAGCTATTACAAAGGTAGAATCAACAATATTTCACACATTTAAATTAGTCAAGCCTAATTTTTAAAATAAATCCTATTACTATCCTATGTTTTTATATCACCCACATTTCCCACTATATCCCTCTCCGAATTCATCCCTTAGAGTCATCCCTTATAATGAAGAGGGGAAAAAAGAAATTTAGCAAATGTAACCGATGTATTGGTAAACAGCTGATGTTTTATGCAGTGTTATATGCCTGTGGTGCTCTATATTTACAAAAAAGTGGAGGAAGCATCTTTTTCTTTAGAACCAAGCTTTGTCGGTTTCAATTCTTTTGTTCTTATTCTTTGCATTTATATTGTCCTAACTGTGTATCTTGGTTGCCAACTTTTTGGTATTTCACATTCAAGTTTTTCTGCCTAACCTATTCATCATTAATCGAAAGACAGTAATATTATTAAAGAACAGTAAAACAAAAATACAAGTGACTCTTCGATTGATAAATGATCAAAAGATATGAATAGACAGTTTTTAGACAAAGAAAGCAAAGCTATCTATAGTCATATCAAAAAAATGCTCTAAATCACTATTGATCAGAGGTAGGCAATTTAAAACAACTTTGAGGTACCATCTCACACCTATCAGATTGGCTAATATGACAGAAAATGAATATAATAAATGTTAGAGGGGTTTGGGAAAACTAATGCACTGTTGCTTGGGTTGTGAACTGATCCAGCCATTCTCAAGAGCAATTTGGAATTATGTGCAAAGGGTTATAAAACTGTGCATATCCTTTGAAACAGCAATACTACTACTAGATTTGTATCCCAAAGAGATGAAAAAAAGAAAAATACCTATTTGTATAAAATATTTATATCAGCTCTTTTTTGCAGTCACTAAGAATTTGAAATGAAGAAATGTCCATCAATTGGGGAATGGCTGAACAAGTTATGGCGTATGATTGTAATAGAATATTTATGTGCTATAAGAAATGACAAGTAGGATGATTTCAGAAAAAAACCTGTAAAAACTTACATGAACTGATGTGGAGTGAAGTGAGTAGAACCAAGAAGATATTTGTACACAGTAACAGCAATATTCTACAAAGAACAATTATGAACGACAACTATTCTCAGCAACACAATGATCTGAAACAAAGGATTCGTGATAAAAAATGCTATCTTCCTACAGAGAAAGAATTGATGATGTCCGAATACAGACCAAAGAACATTATTTTTTATTTTACTTCTTTTTTTGAGTTTTCTTCCACAAAATGACTAATAGGGAAACATGTTTTATATGATTGCACAGGTATAACCTATATGAGATTGCATACTGTCTCTCAGCAAGGAGAGAAAGATAGGACTTGTTTTTATGTGTAATTAGGAAAACATACAATGTTACTTAAAAAATTAGGGATAGAAAGGGAATTAACAAAGGGGTTCAAGTTGGTTGAGGTGACTATGGAAAAACTGATTTGCCCAAAGTTACACAGCTGGTAAATGTCAGCGTGAATATTTGAATCCAATCTTTCTTAGCCCAGCACTCTAACTATGTTTCAGTGTTCTTCTATTATAAAAACATGAGTCTTTAAAAACATATCAACATTAAACATGAGGGAACACCAACCTATTCTTTCTTTAAACACAATCAATAATGAGAATTTTGCTTCCCATTAGTAATGGCAAAACTGGTAGGTGAGAAAGAATGGTTGAGCCAAGCTGTCGCTCTGGCATACATCCAAGTGGAAAATTCACAACAGGAAAGACACCATTCACAGCAGTAGCAAATGGCTTGTCAAGTATGGGAGGCTAGATTCATAATTGTAATAAATATGTCTGTTTCTCCTACCCTGGGGAAATGTCATTTGTAGAAAATGTCAGCTCTGACATTGGTGTTCTCTTGGAGCAGTCTGGGACATCATGCTATGAATAAGAAATGTGTCCTGTTGACCTTGTTTTGCTCTCCTGTGAACTAGAGACCTAAAAATATAGAAGGCTATGCTCAGAGGCGATCTAAGGTTGGTAGGGACAGAACGATAGTGGCATGAAGTCCAGGCTACTTGAACAACATCTTGCAATGTGGAAGTTGTTTCCACAGCACATATGAAAGATATAGACCACTGTTGAAGGTACCTTTTCCCTATTCACTACCCTGGAGCCAATATTTGAATTATTCTAATATTTTTCAGTGGGTTAATAATCAAAGGATATTAATAATGGCTCCTTGACTAATGACCTTCCCCAGGATAGTGACTTGACTTTATATAAGCCTTACTTTTTAAAAGCACTAGCTATAAAAAGAGGCCAAAGAGTTTAACTTCTTCATTTTACATATGAGGACACTGAAGCCAAGATTCTGAACGACTCATCTGTCTAAGGTCACGAAAGTGTATGAGTGACAATGTTGGAACTTGTATCCAGATTCTTTGACTCAAAATCCAGAGTTCTTTCCATTGATTATAGAGGGTTATTCTTCTACTCAGTACGACCTGGATTTAAATCCTGCCTCTGACACGTGGTAACTGTAACTATGAGTTAAACATATTAACTCTTAAGACCTTATATGGTTCTCTTATAAGATAGATGAGTTGCTAAGTGGTACAGCGGAGGGATCACCCTTATCAGGAGTTCCCTACGTTGATTAAATTGTGGGTCCATAAAAAAAGAAAAAGGTTAGAGAAGAAGAAATCACATCTTCTGCAACCACAGAACTGCATCCTATAGTCCCTATAAAGCATGAATAAATGAGTAATTAAATAAATGAATTTTAAGAAGCACAAATAAGTGCCTATTGTGTCAGGGACTTAAGCTTTATCCCTAGGTCCATACAATGCTATGTTATATCTGTCCGAGGTTGTCTTAGTTCCTACTCTATTCAGAGCTACTCTACCCCAGCAGAAGAGGCTATCAAAGGCAGAAGTTCTATAAGCTGAATGAGAAAATTGTCTTTAGTTCATATAATAACTAGCAAACCATGATTGCAGTGGTGACAAGAAGTCCTTCTTGAGCCAATATTGTCTGAAAGACAGCAGAAGATCTTCTCCAATCATTTGAAAAACTTCAGTCTGATTAGAAAGTTCAAGTGTGTTTCTCTGGAAGCCCACCGGGGGGACTAGGCAGGAGTGAGACACTTCTGGGAAAGGGTTTGCCTTTCAATGTTAATTATAATTCCACATAATGGTTTTCAATGATAATATGTCTCACCAAGCTAGAATTTGGCAGACTTTTAACTCTGTCTTTCTAACACCATCCAGAACGTAGAAAGAACTCAGAAATGCTTTTAGTCACTGGGATAGAATTGTAGGGCCTATAAATTAAGGTTGGAAGGGCCTTAGAGGCCATCAAGTCCAATCTCCAATCTTATTTTGGAGGAAACTGACAGTTTCAAGTAGTTATAACAGAGGTGATGTGACTTGCCCAAAGTCACAAAGCTTGTTTCTAAGACAGGATCTAAACACATCTGTCTGATTCCAAGCCCTTTTCCCAAGCCATTATGCCATTTTCCCCCTGCTTTTAGATATTACAAAGTCCATAGGAGGCTCTTCCTTAGAGTTGTTTGCTCTCACTTTACATACAACTCTAACAGTTTGGCTTTCTTTTTTCTCCAAATTGAAAGCAGGCTAAAAGTTGCACATTAGGGTTGGAAGTAGGAAAGGGATTTGTAGCTAGAGGGCAGTAGTGAGAAGCAACAACTGACAGCTAAAGCAGACAATAACTAACAATAATAAGATAAAAAAAACTTAAAAATCATGGTTTGGGGGAACAATATAGATTTGGTATTAGGGTGAACAATTCTACGTACGTCGCTAGATTATGTAGGGTAGCACATAATAAATTACTGAGTTTGGTTACAACAGTAAGTCCATCAACAGTAAATTGATGATCTTGGTGAGAAAAGACTCAATTATATTCTACATATGCTAAGAAGGCAGTTAATGTGTATAAAGCATTTTCCAACTATGTCCATACGAAATACAAAAAAGTCCGAGTCCTTAAAGGTATAAAGCAGGCCAGACGCGGTAATTCCTGCTACTAAGTGAAGTTGAAGCTAGTAGATGCCTGGAGTTTATGAGTTCTGAGTTACACTACTAGACTGGGAGGTGACTCTGTACACTGAGAAGTACATAGAGAGAGCACTTGTCAGGTAGTTAGCTTGGTATCTGACATGTTATAGGCACCATAAAAACGTACTTTGCCTTGCCTTCCCTTTTCTATAAAGCTATAGAAGCCTCTCTAGTGTCCGTGCTAAACCCGTTGTCAATGTGGTGAGCCCACAGGAGTAGAGGGTCACTGAGCTGGAGGGGCAAGCTGACTCAAGATTTGGAGCAAAGACATGGAACTTCCATTCTGCTCAGTATTGGGACTGGATCTGTGGGTGCCCTTCCAGAATGGGTAAGATTGGGATACCCAATCTCACAAAAGGAGATTATAAACCCTCATCTCTGTATAACTTCGCTTTTCAGAATTACTTATTTTAGAAGGATTCCAAAGAGCCAGAGTTTTACTATACACATATAATTTTGCGAATGATTATGATGGTGATAATGTGTGTTTGTGTAGTACCTGAGTGTATAAATCATCAGGGGGTTTTGACAATTATTACTTGAAAGGAAGCATGATGTAATGGAAAGAATATTGGATTAGGATACAAAAGATCTAGGTTTGATTCTTGGAAATCTTCCCTGAGTAACCTTGGGCAAATCATGTCATCTAGCTGGCTTGCTGGTGCTGGGTTTTCCTCCAATGAATAGGTTGTGCTAGATGAACTCTCAGCTTCCTTCCAGCTCTCATAGCTCTAAGCCCTAAGATATTGTTCCTATTTCGTTAGCTCCTGGAAGCTATATGTAGCATATACATGCCATCCTCTATGGCTTGATTCTGTGCTCTTTGACAGAAGAGACTGTTTTTGTCATTCTCTTTATATCTTCAGTGCCTAGAACAGGACTTGGAAAATCATAGGCACTTAATAAATGTCTGGCGATTGATTGGATACAAGACCAAGGCAAAGTAAAGCTAGAAATCAGAGAACATTAAAGCCTTGCTTACTCAATAACCTTGGTGTTTTCTAAATTCCTAAAACAAATAAAAATAAAATACACCCCCAAAATCTGAAAACTCTTCATCTCAGCAAGAGCTGGGTTCCTGACATGTAAGCTCATGTCTCTATACCAAGTTTAGTATTATTGTGAAGTGATGTCTTTGCTTCATCAGCACTACTCTTTACATTTTTCCAAGTAATCCATGTGATTATATTTTACTTTGGGACTTGTAAGGTAACTAGGTGGCAGGCTTCCTGATTCTCTGAACTCTGTGAGCTTGCTAACCCACTGCATTTGGCCAGACTGCTCACATTGCTTTCTTGAAGTGGTAGGAAGTCCCGAGTACCTTCTCACTTTGGAATGCCAATGATTTCTTGGCCTTAACATATCTTGAAGATTTAGACCAACCTGACATGACATTCAAGTTATAGAAAGAAGGGTCCCTGGTATGGAATACATTTGCCCAGAAGGGTCTTTTAAATTTGAATTTCTCAAGGGACTCAAGTTCATGCGCCAGAGATAGCTGATTAAAAAAAAAAGTGGGGAGAGAGACCATGGGCAGGATTTTTAAATTGCACACAGATGTTTTCAGTCTATAACAGAAAGCTAGAAAACACAAATTGTATCTCTATTGCTGTGGCAACAGAGAGGAACCAATACATTGCAAAGAGATACCTCATAGGGACTGATAGCAATTTGGGCAATAGGACTGGACAATTTAGGGGTCTCAGCCAAAATTTATGAAGTCTTAGAATCCTATTGTGGAGAGCAAACATTATTTTTTTTAATGGAGAACAGCATGGGATTAAATAAATTCCTAGAATGTGTCTCCAGTCTGTCTAGACCCAATGTGACAATGTGAAAATGTAAAGGGCAAGAAGCCAGGTGTAAGGTCTTTACTTGCAATCACTTATATTTAATATTACCTTCATGCTGACAGTCTGGGATTTGTCTTACAAGGGATGGAACCTAAAGTAAAGGGCAAGGTTTTTGGAGTGTATAAGGGCCTGTTTTTGAGGTCTTGTGTACTGAGTACCTGGGTGATCCCGATTCATTTTTCCTGTTGGCCCTTTTTTCATTATCTGTAAAATAAGGGGCTGTGATACTCCAAGATACCTTTGCTCCCTCAATCCTATCAGTTTTCTCACACTCCGCTCTGAAATGTGAACAGATGATCTATTTGTCTTGTCATTTCCCTGTTATCTCCTGAGTTCTCAGGAAAAGGGGTCAGTGCTCTTGTCTTAGCTTTATGCCAGTTAATAAAAATTAGATCACCATTGAGGGTCAAGAACAGAACCAATAGGCTACTGAAAACATTAATCAAGGATCCATATCAAAATAGAAGGCTGTAGTTATAAACTGATGAAGTTGGGAAGGGTTAAGGTTGGAAGCAGAGCATGAAGCAGAAATTAGGATTAAAAAAAAAACCCTCAAGATTCAGGTGACCAAGTTATGGTCAGCAATGCCACAGATCTTCAGGAGGCAGTGGGGGAATCTCTTCAGTTCAGGCATACAGAAAAGAACAAAGTTCAAGAAGATTTCCAACAAGAAGGAGATTGTCTGGAGGCTTTAAATACTTGACTGTGCCAAATGATGTTTTCTATTCTGTCTGCCTCTGGCACCCATACTAATGACCCTTGCTATTCTCCTTCCCTACTGGGTCCTTGCAATTACAGTGCTAGGTGAAAATTTGAGGGAAGAGGTCTATTCACCTACATTGGACAACTGGATTCCATCCCTTGAGTGTATCATAAGTCAGACAAGCAGGTCAACTGAGTCGACCAGTTCTCTGACTTGAGTCAGTGAATGGTTGAGCCAAAGTCAAAGAAGCTGAGTCATTTGTATGTGTAGATGCATCTTCACAGACACAAACATTTGGTGATAACTGCTTTGTTTATGTGACACCCAAACAAGAGGCTAGTTCAGTTAAACATTCAGTCAACTTTAGGACCAAAACAGTCATAATTAGACATAGGAGTTAGCTAGTCATTTTGGCTGGATTGACCAATAACTTTTGAATGTTGCTGTAGTGGTCAAATTAGTAACTCTTTGTAGATATGAATAGTTTGACCATGGGGGCTGAATTTAAAGAAAACAAAAACCAAAAAGACAAATGAAAAGATAAAACAATGTAGAGTCATTATTTGGGGGGCAGGGGGACATCATGTCTTATAGAAAAGCAGAAGCAATGACAGGAATGGGAGCAGGTAGGAGAAAGTACTTTTAGAGCACTAAATGACCTTTGAAGATAACTAAGTCTAACCCAATTCTTCAGTTTATGGATGAGGAAATGAATGCCCAAAGGGGAGATGAGATTTACTCATGTTAGCACAGGATCTGAAGATACTCTAAGTCTTCTGAGTTCAGAATCATTCCTCTCTCCACCAGAGCTTGCTTTCTTCTTTGCCCAACGTCACAAAGGAAGAAAGTAGCAAAGCCGAGATCTGGAGCCTCTAAATCCAAGGCTCTTTCCATTTTGCCACAAGAGAGGGAATAAAGGGCAAGAAAAGATAAGTGAGTAGATGGGAAGTGAGATAAAGCAAGATAAAGCAAGAAGGGAACTTGGATAAAATTCAGTAGAGAAGGCATGCTAGTAGCCTTCAAATATTTTTAGAGCTGTTGTGTAAAAAAGAAAATTAAGTCTACTTGACCTCAGAGGGAAGAATTTTAAGCAATATATGAAAGCTCAAAAAGTGGTATGTGGACATGACTTAAGGAAAAATTTGATCTATCCAGTAGAGGAATGGGAGGCTTCTGGATGTAATGTAACATAATCTTTCACTAGAGATCATTGAGCAAAGGGCAGGTCTTATTAGATACATTATAGTGCCCCTTCTGGACTGGATAGCTGCAAAGCATCCTCCAAATTCTCATCTATACATATAGAAATATACCTATTTCCATATGTATTTGCTCATGTATGCATATGCGTACATGTATACATATGGCATGTGTCAACAGCACATAATTAACATATAATGTGTGCATGTTTCACATACATAACATACATGCACATCACATGTGCATGCACGGTTATGTGTGTCTACACACATATATAGCAAACAAAAACACATTCTAGCCTTTAAAAAAAATTGACATAGGGGGGCGGAGCCAAGATGGCGGCGTAGAAACAGCAACATATCGCAGCTCTCACATAGCCACCCCAAAATACCCATAAAATAGGACTCTAAACCAATCCTGGAACTCCAAAACGCACACAAAGATACTTCCCACTAAAGTCAGCTCGGCTATGAGGAACCATATCAGCACTGCGAACCGAAACCAGCCTGGCCTGAAGCCGCGGCTGTGCCCCGGGGTGGCTGGACAGGAGGAGCGGATGAGCTGAGAAGCTTCAGGTGAGCGGATTAGCGGCAGCTGTGAATGGGAATTGTGAAAGGGGGAGATAAGCAGTCTAGCCAGAAGGCCTCCAGAGCGGAAAAGTGAAAGGCAGAGGTTTTCCACCCACCTCGGCTTTGCAGCTTCCC
>CM053581.1:265110626-265131018 GCA_028627135.1 Pseudochirops cupreus | reverse complement strand
GAGAAATATCAATTGTTCATGGGTAAAACAAGACAATATAACAAAATGGCAATAGCATATAAATTAATTTATTTATAAAGTATTGTACCAATGAAACTACCAAAGGAACATTTTATAAAGCTGAAAACAATAATAATCAAACTCATGTGGAGAGGAAACAATTCAAGAATCTCATGCGTAATAGTGACAAAATGGATAGTTTCAGAGGAAACTAAGCAGACCTCAAGGAAGTGGTGCAAAGCAAAGTAAGAACTGGGAGACAAATTTGTACAATGCCAACCACATGGTAGAGAAGGACTGCTTTGAAAGATTCCAGAATTCTGATCAAGGAAACGATAAATCATAAGTCCAAAAGACTGAAAATGAAACATTTCATTCACATCCTGTAAGAGAGGTGATGGACTTAAAAGGAAAGAGAGACATACTTTTTCAAGCATGAACAATGTGGGTCTTTGTTTGGCACAACTATACATGCCTATGAGTTCTGTTTTTAGTATTTGTTGTAATTATTGCTTAGTGTCCATGTATGGGGAACATAGAAGGGTCATATTATAAATGCGTATCAAGATAAATAAAGGAATTTGTTTTTAGAACAAAGTAAGACCATAGTGGAAAACTTATTGTTGAGTTCAGAATAAAACAAAACTAAAAAAAAATAACTTAGGGAAGACATGTGGCTGTCTTCAAGTAGGTGATAGTCCGTATATGGAAAAAGAATCAGACTTGTTCTGTTTTGCTCCTTAGGGTAAAGCCGGAAGCAGTGGGTATGGGTTGGACAAGATGGCTTCTGAGATGCCTTCCAATTCTAAAATTTTGTGTTTCTGTGGTCCTGAGTCAATGGTAGTATCTGACTGTCAAAAAATAATGTGGTGATTGACGACAATAAAAGTGAAATCACATCTAGGAATAAAGATATTATAGTCTCTTGGCTCTCTGCCTTGGTCATACTTTATCTGATGTGTTGTATTCAATCCTGGACAGCATATTTTGGGAAGATTTTGCTGAACTGGAGAGTATTCTAAAGAATGGGATCAGAAAGGAGAATTCATGCCACATAAATATTCTCTAATGAAACCGACAATATTCAACTTAGGGGAAAGAAGACTTAACAATAAACAAAATAACTGTCTTTAAGCATTTGAAAGGCTTTAATGAAGAAGAGGGATTCGATTTGTTTTGCTTGGCCTTGGGGACAGAATTAGAACTAGAACCAATAGAGGGAAGCTGTAGAGTCAAATTTAGTATTGATGAAAGGAAAATATTCTTAACCTTCAGAGTTTTCCAAACGCGGAATAGGTTGCCTTGGAAGGTAATGAGTTCCTTTTCATGGTGGTCTTCTTATAAAGACTGAACATGACTTGTCAACTGTTGTAGAGGAAACATTTTTTTCCATGTGAGTTGGAATAGACGACCTAATATCCATGCCAACCCTGAAAGGTTGTGTTTCTTTATAATAAAACTGATCATATATCTTTCTTCCCATTCATAGTCAAACTCCTAGGGGGAAAAAAAAAGCTGTCTAGACTAATGGCTTGTATTTTGTCCATTTATTTCTCAACTCCTTGGCAATCACATTTCCAACTTCACAACTCTACTTAAATTCTTCTTTCCAACATTGCTAGTAGTCTTATAATTGGTAAATCTGACATTTTCTGAGAACTTCCTGATTTCTATACATGTTCTACCACTATTATCCATCCCTCTTTCCTATTGCAAGTTTTAAATTGCCCCTAATTAATTGAGGTGTGCCCAGTTTGGGAAGAATGCTGTCTGCTAGCTTCTTATTTTAAGTAATTATTGCTGCTAATTAGTTCCCATTCTTTTTCACAATAATCCAGATCCAGCAGCTACTCTCTCCATCGTATTGATGAGAAGGAAAGGCAACCTGGCCTCTGATGAACAGAGAGCTTGCCTTGGAATCAAGAAGGTCCATATGGATTCACTTCTCTACCCATCATGATTCTGTGACTCTTTACAGGTCATTAAAGCTCCATGTCTGAAGAAACAATCTGACTAACTTGAAAATCCTCATTTGTAAAGATTTCCTCTTTGGAAGTGTAATATATCAATGAAATCACAAGTTTTATTAAATAAATAATAAATAGATAAATGAATGAATGAATGAATCCAAGTGATCTCTATGAGAGCAGGGACTGTCTTCACTTGTCATTGTATACCAAAGGTTTAGTTCAGTGTCTGACAAATAAGGCTTAATAAGTGTTTTTGTGTTGATAGGGATTTTGTGAGTGATTAGATTGGTATTTAAATTTTTGCCATGTAATTCCCTCCTGGGTGAAAAAGGTAAAAATTTAAAATGACATAATTTCATAAATTCTGCAAACAATGTGTGAGTTTTAAAAAATTTGCTTATTGTTGTATCAGACCTACTAAAGAGTCTGACATGTATTAATTGGTGTTGTAGGCTAAATGACATCTTCCAGCAATAATGATACTGACAAATATTTTCTGCCCCCTTGATACTTTCTTAAGAAGTCAACATCTAACCTAACAGTGAAGTGTTCCCAAGCAAAATTAGAGTGAATTCTTTTTGTGCTAAGAAGGTTCACCTTCTGCTGAAGTTCCTGGTTTTATATACTGAATTTTCTTGAAAGTGATTGCTAGTTATGCCTCGGGGAAGACAAGAAGGTGAGCAAACTTCTATTTCTAGACATTCAGTTGGGGAGGGCACAATCAGAGTAGAAAAGGTCATTTCCATGTGGCACTGAAGGCCCCATCAAGAGATGAAGGCCATGGTTAAGTTGTCAGGGTTCTCTTCTCCTCTTCCCTCCCCCTTTGATCTTAGAGGCCTCAAAGCCCATGTCACTAACTTATGTGAGATTGAGTGGCATGATTCCATTTAGTCTTAGTCTACAATTAACAGCAGTCAGGAAAATAACATGCATTATTGGATTCCCTAAAAGAAAGACTGGCATGGGGAGTGAAGGTAGAGCTGACTATTAGCCATGTTGTGAAAGAGGCAGAGCTATCTTCAGTGACTTTAGTCCCAAAAGGAAGAGAATTAATTGACCTATTCACTCTGAAATATTAGAGAATTATTAATTATCCCTTTGAGGGCTACTTTTAGCTTAAAAGATGACAGAAAGGAACAGGCAAGGATAAATCCAAAATCCTTAGCTTAGCATTCAAGACTCTGGTTTCTATCTTCCTACCCAACCTTATTTTCACTAATTTTCCTCATTTTTTCTATACCCTAGCTAAATTGGCTCATTCACTGTTGCCTGCAAGTGAATCTTCTTACCTTTGCTATATATATGTATATATATATACATATATATATATATATGTATATATGTACATATACATATTCATATTCCTTAGGCCAAAAATACTCTTATCTTTCTCCAAGACATAGCCACCAATCTCTCCTCACCATCTATTGAAATCTTTCCCATCTTTCAAAGCTGTGCTCACTCTCATTCTCATCCTCTTCCTCTCTCCCCCCCCGTTTCTCTCTGCATGTCTGTATGTGTACATACACAGACATATATGTGTATATATACATATACACATATATAGACATAAATGCATATATATACCTACATATGTGTGTATCTATCTATCTATCTATCTATCTATCTATCTATCTATGCATGTATATAGGCTCCTATACAAAACTTTCCCTTACCCCAACCCCATGAATAAATCTTACTTCTCTCTGAACTCATAACTCCTTATTTTTATTTCATATATTTTATATTTGTATTATTACTCTTATGTGTCATATCTGTCTATTAGAGTATAAACTCTTAGAGGAAACAAACTGTGATTTGTGCTTCTCTGTATCCCTTACACATGGTTAGTGCATAATATGTGTCTGAAGTACAAATTAATGTATAGTGAATAAACCACTGGTGGTGAGTGGCCTAGGTGTTACAGTGGAAGTACTTTGGGATAATGGGATATATTGGCTGTGTGTAAGCTCATGTCTGAGCATAAGCTCCATCACTTCATTTGCTGATGTTGGGGCCTTGATAACAGCATCTATTAAGACATTGGGAGGGAGTGTGAGTTAGTCAGTGACATGGGGAACTTCCTTGGGGCTTCTTCAAGTGGAATGAGGATCAATCAACATCAGATTTGTCTTCATTCTATAGGACCTACCTAGATTTCTTTATCATTTCACTTCACCCAAGCAAAAATGGCATATCATTTATCTCAATCCCTCAGTGCTCTTCTAAGTGACTGACTAATGTGTTAATAACTATCTTCTGCTAATAAATTAAATAAAAAACTAAGTAATTAATTTATTTAGTTTTCAATATTCACTTCCATAAGATTTTGAGTTTCAAATTTTCTCCCCTTCTCTATTTTCCTTCCTCCCCAAGACAGCATGCAATCTGAAATAGGTTCTACTTATGCATTCATATTAAACATATTTTCATATTAGTCATGATGTAGAAAAGAATGTTCTCCTGGTTCTGCTCGTTGTACACAGTGTGAGTTCATATAAGTCTTTCCAGGTTTTCCTGAAGTCTGCCTTCTCATCATTTCTTATAGCACAATACTGTTGCATTACATTCATATACCACAACTTAGTGAGCCATTCTGGAACTGATGACCATCCCTTCAGCTTCCAGTTCTTTACTACCACGAAAAGGTGTATGGACATGTACATCATTTTTCTCATTTTTATAATCTCATTGGGATACAGACCTAGAAGTGGTATTGCTGGGTCAAAGGGTATGCAGGTTTATTGCCCTTTTGGCATAATTCCAAATTGCTCTCTAGGATGGTTGGATCAACTCACAGCTACACCAACAATGAATTCGTGTTCCAACTTTACCACATCTTCTCAAATATTTATCATTTTCCTGTTTTGTCATGTTAGCCAATCTGATAGGTGTCATGTGGTACCTCAGAGTTGTTTTGATTTGTCTTTAATCAATAGTAATTCAGAGTTTTTTTCATATGAATATAGATAGCTTTAATTTCTCATCTGAAAACTGCTTGTTCATAACCTTTGACCATTTATCAATTAGGGAATGACTTGTATTCTTGTCAATTTGATTCAGTTCTCTATATATTTTAGAAATGAGGCCTTTATCAGAGACACTGACTGTAAAAATTATTTCCCAGTTTTCTACTTCCCTCCTAATCTCTGTCACGTTGACTTTATGCAAAAACTTTTCAATTTGATATAATCAAAATAATCCATTTTACAGTTCATAATGTTCTCTATCTCTTGTTTGGTCACAAATCTTTCTGATCTCCATAAATCTCACAAGAAAACTATTCCATGCTCTTTCAATTTGCTTATAGTATCAGCCCTTATATCTAAATTGTGTACCCGTTTTGACTTTATTTTGGTATACACTGTAAAATGTTGGTCTATGCCTAGTTTCTGCCATACTCTTTTCCAGTTTTCCTAGCAGTTTTTGTCAAATAGTGAGCTCTTATCCCAGAAGGTGTATTCTTTGGATTTCTCAAACAGTAGATTACTATAATCCTTGACTCCCGTGTGTTGTATACCTGACCTATTCCAGTAATCCACCACTCTATTTCTTAGCCAGTACCAAGTAGTTTTGGTGATTGCTGCTTTCTAATACAATTTAATATCTGATATGGCTAGGCCATCTTCCCTCTCATTTCTTTCCCTTAATTCTTTCAATATTCTGTACCTTTTTGCTTTCCAGATGTATTTTGTTATTATTTTTTTCTAGCATATAAAATAATTTTTTAGTAGTTTGATTAGTATGGCACTGAATAAGCAAATTAATTTAGGTAGAATTGTCATTTTTATTATATTAGCTCAGCCTACCCATGAGCAAATGATGTTTTCCCAATTATTTAGGTCTGACTTTATTTGTGTGGAATGTTTTGCAAATTCTGTGGCCTTTTATACTAACATCTCAATAAAAACACATTAATTTCAGATAATATTCACTTTTCATAGCACATGAAATTTACAGTGCCATAAATACTCTATAGCAAATAAAATTCTCTTAACTACAACACTTTTTAACCCAAATCTTACCTCTCACTGTGTCAGATAGTGCTGTGAAGGAATTGCACTACATACTATACTGCTATAAACCTCTCTACCTTAGCCACCCTCTGAAAACCAAGGGAGGGGCTGTTGAAACTTTAGTGGCTGCTGTCAGAAGACACTGAAATTAGAGGTCTCAACATCACCTCTAACACTTCATCCTTCATGGCTGGTAGATAGCATTGGAGATGAATGATTCTCCAGCTTGAAACAATCCAACAGCAATGTCTGCTTTGTGCACCATTTGAGATTCTTAGGGGTCTTGGAATATGGGGTAGCATAGAAGAGATAAGTGGCTGTTTAACCTTGAGGCTGCAATCAATGATGGGATCTGCAGCATTGATTTCTCTAGCCAGCTGGTTAATTATGCCAAGTCAACCTAGTTATGATACTGACTACTACACAAACTTGTACTCATTACACTTCTTTGTTTTTCCTCTACTGTGCAGTCTTAAGCATGTACAAAAGTGAAAATGAAGTTACTAATAAAATTGTGAATGCCTGAAGCCATAATGAGGATTAAATGTATTCATTCATTTAATCCTCAGAAAAACCCTAGGATCTAAGTGCTATTGTTATCCTCATTTTACAGTTGAAACTGAGGCAGACAGAGGTTGAGTGATTTTTCCAGATTCATATAACTAGTAAGTACCTGAAGCCAGATTTGAACTCATATCTTCCTTACTCCAGGATCACAACTCTATACATTTTACCACCTAGCTGCCTACCTAGACATGATGTGGTTAAACCCACAAAGATGATAAGTGCTCCAATTAGAGCACCTGTTCCTGCCTTCTTTCCTCTTACTTTGAAAAAGTGCAAACCAGTCTTTAGGCCACTTGGAAAATTCCCATTTGCACTCTGGCATAGACCCAGTTCCTCTTGAAAGGAGTTTAGGATCAAAGAATTTGATTTTAGAGAAGAGACCCAAGAGATGATTCACACCAATGATGTCAAATTCAGATAGAAATCAAGGTTCCTAATACATAAGGATCATTGCAGGCAGCATATTGACTTAGAAAATCACATATTAGCATTATCTCTATTTTAGTGTATTTTTATTTATTTTGTTAAATATTTCCCAGTGCTCTCTATATTAAAATCTAGTTCAGGCCCACTTAGGAGGGTTATGGGCTGTATATAGCCCATGAGTGATGTGTCTGACACTTCAGATATATACTAACCTAAAAGATGAAGAATCTGAAACCCAGAGAGGTGATTTGTTCAAAATTAAAAGGGGAATAATGAAGGGCATCAGGTCTGGAACCCAAGTCTCATGATTCCCAATCCAGTGCCATTTGAACTGTTCTGTATGACATGTCATTTAAGTAATAATCAGAATAATATTTTTGTTTAGTGCTTTATACTTTACAAAGCACTTTCCTCACGGCAACCCTTTGATGGGTTGTATCATTCCTAATTTATAGATGTGTATTTGTCGTTGTTCAGTCGTTTCAGTCATGTTTGACTCTTTTCACCCCATTTGGGCTCTTCTTGGATGAAATATGGTAGTGATTTGCCATTTACTTCTCCAGTTCACTTTACAGATGTGGAAACTGAGGCAAATAGAATTAAATTACCTGCCTAGGATCACACAGCTTGTAAGTGTCCAAGGTCGGATTTGAACTTAGGTCTTCCTGACTCCAGACCCAACATTCTATCCACTGTACTACCTAGCTGTCCTATATATGTGCATATTGGGGCTCAAAGAAGTGAGATCATAAAATTAATGAAGAGTGGAACTGAGACTAGAACCCAGGTCTCCTGGGTCTGAGGCCAGGGCTAACCAAAATTATTTTCTAGGCCTTTACTCAATGGGCCACACAGCTCTCTGACCCGTCACAACTAATGATAACTATCCTTAGAACAACTACATTGTCAGTCAATTAGGTAAAGGAGATATCTAAGATATAGAGAAGGGAACCTGGAAGAAAGGGGCCCAGATATCCCCAGAGCTCCAACATTAGTGTTGCAGTATATTCATTTGTTCTCCTGGAAGTGGCTTCCTGGGTCTCCATCCAACGTTAAACATCTCCTCATTTTTGTGTCTTGCTGTCATCAACTTGCATTTCATTGAACACATACTGAAGAAAAGCCCTGGACATTTCATTCTCTGAGAGCTGCTTGAAAGAATGGTGGAAGCTACAGTAAAGCAGGCTAATAGAAACATCAAAAAGATTGTGAGCAAGTGGTTAAACCCTCCAGAGCATCTGTCACTGCCTTAAGTGCATGGAAGCAGATTTACAGGAAGCCACTACTGCAGAGGGTTGAGATCTCAAATCTCCATTTGATCCCCAACTGGCCAGTACTGGCCTATTTCCATGGAGTCTACTTATAAATATGTATTTCAACACACACACACACACACACACACACACACACACACACACACACACACACACACACACTTTCCAGGTTCAGAAAATACTGTTAGAATCCATCCCACACAGATACTTTCCATTAGAATTGCTATACGGTTTATGCAATTCAGCAGAATAAAAGGGCTTGTGGCTAGAGGAAGAAGAGAAGACAAAGATCTCTTTCATTAGTTGAATGATGCCCTCAAAATCTTCTCTGAGGATCAAAACCAAGTCAGCAACCAAATTGCTTACTAATTGCTTTTTAATGCCTTCCTCAGAGTCCTAAAATATGTAACTAAAAAAGAAATGACTATAAACACGTTTTCACATTGTGTTTTCAGGATTCTCCCTTCATGAGGGCAGCAGGGTTTGAATTATTTGTGTGGATCCTAGAAGAGCTGCCCAGGCAGACTAGGTCTGCAAGTCATTTGAAAGATGGACAAATAATGTGGTAAAGAAAAAAAATAAAATTACTATGAAAACTTATGTCAGGATTAATGAGTTTTTAAGTTATTGGTTCATTGTTTCATATGGACATTTGTAATAAACCAGAGATATAAAGAGAGGGCTCCTTGCCTCAAGTCCCAGCTGTCTTTATTCTATCCCATACAAAACTGCCAAAATGACATTCCTGTAGCAGTTCAATTCATTCTATTTCCCTTCTCAGGAAACTCCATTCATTCCCTATGTTCTCGAGGTTAAAATGCAAACACCTGTGTTTGACATTTACCAGCCTTTACTACCCTTCTAAGCTTTTTATACATTATTCTACTTGTTCCTTGTACAAAACATTTTATCTTCCTTCACCATGCCATTGCCCAGGTAGTTCTTAATAACTGAAATGAACTCCTTCCTTTACTTCTGCCTCTGACAGTCTCTAACTCCTTTCAAAACTCAGTTTGAGCACCACCTCCTCCTGATTCCCCTAGCTGTTAGTTCCTTTTTTCTGAAATTACTTTGTAAAGTACATATATACATTTATGGGTGCGTATAAACACACAAACATATACAAATATAGACATATATAGTATCATTTATTTGATCTATATCTCATAAATAATTATATATACAAGTATATTTATGTGTGTATATATAAATACATATGTATATATGTGTATTTGTATATATCTCTATCTATATATCTCTATCTCTATCTATCTATCTATCATCTATCAATCTATGTTATTTCCTATGATAGAATATTATCTCCTAGATGGTAGGATTTTTTATTCTCTCTTTACTGGTCTAGATATGGTCAAACTCTCTGCCTACTAGATAGATGACAGGTTCATTCACTCCACTCTCCTAACCCAAGAAGAAGCAGGATTACTTTCATGAGGAGCTACACTACTGGGTTTCAATCTTCTACTACCACAAACCTTATTAATATTCTCTAGCTGCTCCTGCAGTTTGATGTTTTTCTTTCCCCACTGTACATTTCAACCCTTGTTTTCTAACTTATGTACTTCTGGTGGCTAAATAAACTTGAATCTGAGGTAATGTATAGTTGAGGATGCCTCAAAAGGTATGGTTTCTCATTTTTCAGACAGCATTTAGCTTATAGATTTATAAATGTCAGAATTGGAAGGAACCTCAGAGACTGTCTTTTCAAATCCATCTATTTATATGCAAAGGAAAAGATGTCAGGAGAGTTAAATGACTACCTCCAACAGAGGGTGCTCTCTTTGAGGACAGGAACTGTTTCACTTTTTTCCCTATTTGTATCTCCAGGCTTAGCATCATACTTAATTGTGCTTAATAGTGCTTAATAAATATTTTATTGATTAATTCCTTTATTCCCTGTCCAAGATCACAGCTAGTTAGTAGAAACTTCCAAAATAACAGGTTTAAATATATGAAATAGCTCCTTCTAAAAGTCCTTTTTTTGGAAAAGGTAACTCTAATATACATCATCCACATAGCAACAGCCAAGTCCCATTATTCCACTAATCTCTTCCTTGGTAACTGGCAGAATCACGTTGTAGGTGCCCTATGGCACCATGCCTCATCTCCATCCTTTTTCCATCTTTTCCTCAAGGATTAAAAAGGCTGTATTGCCATTGGTTCCTTGAAGGAATGATGATCTACTGCCCTTCAACTCCACTCAAAATCCAAATGTTTCTGCGTCATTGACCACCATTCACTCATACCCATACAAGACAATGCCATCCCTTCTTTGACCCATCTCTCTTTACCCTTCTATTGTTTCCTCTGGAACTCTTATTAATGAACTATCCTTCATAACAGATATGTACTTTATTCCCCACCCCCTCCAAATCACGTTGTATCTATTTTTTATTTATTACCTATGAACGTGTCTCCACTCATCCTCAATAGAATGTAAGCTGTTTGGAAGTGGGGAGGGGGGCTTACTTTTTCCTTTCTATCCCCAGTACCTAACACAGTGTTTGACACATAGCCAGCATGTAATGAGGGCTTGTTGAATTTAGTCTTCTATATTTAAACCTTCCTAATGCTGGATCCGGCTACTGTTGTAACCCCCATGGGGGGGAGGGCGGGGGAGGCTAAAAGATTAATGTTCTTTCCTGTTAAGGTGCTAGTCTAACCTCTTTACTTTCCCGGCTATGATCCCAAGGGATATTGTCTTTCCATTTGCCACCTTCTCTATGGTATATGCCAGAAGCCCAGTTCTCATTCCTTAACAACATTTTACACGTCGTTTTTCCTCTGTTCTCTCCACCCTTCTACCCCAACCAATAGTAAGTTGTTAGGTTGCCTTGCTGGGTTCACAGGCTCATTATATTAAGAACCAGAAAAGACTAAATAGTTGAAGAAACGGAAGACCAGAAAGAATAGGTGATTGGCTGGTGATCACAAAGCTAGTAAGTAGAGTAGCATAGTGCCTGGCTTATAGTAAGACTTAATAAATGCTTCTTGACTGATTCTCTTTCAAGAAACAAAGCCAGGAGAAAAATCCCATTTTTATGCTCTAAGTCTATCTTGCAGTTTCTCCTAAAGCATGTGGAGGCAACATGGCAGGATGAATAGGGTTCTAGCTTTGACCTTATATGGCCTGAATTCCAAGCCTAACTCTGTAACTTATTATCTGTGTGACCTTGGCCAAATCAGGACTCAGTTTCCTCATCTGTAAAAGGTGGCCTCTAGCATACATTTCTTACTCTTAAATCTGTGATCCCATCATCTTAAATAACTTGTATTTCTTCTCCCTTCCCTTGTCCACATGTTTGAGTGACTATTATATATTAGAAACTGTGCCTAATGGGAATGGTGTACAAAGGTCTGAATTAGGTGGATAGGTAGATTGGTTGACCTCTCATTTTTCCTTAGACTTGTTTTCAAAATTCCATTACATATTATAATGAATAGCAATAAACTTCCTAGTATGGAGACAGGATTGATAAACCTAAAACCCTAAAACTTTACCATAAGCATATAGGACTCCTTTAGTGAATCATTTGGAGGAAGGAATCTTATTCAAAAGGAAACTCTATCAGTAGGAATAAAGACATAACAGCCTACCCTCCTACCTACCCTCCCCACCCCAAATCACAACTTCAGAGCCCCGTGGCATTTGGAAAGAACATATTTTAGTCAAGGTTGTGCTAAGTCCTGAAAAATCCCTGAAAGAAAGACCAGACTTTCTGGATAGTGATTGGAACACCCCTAATGAAAAAATTGAGCGCCCTTACCCAGCATCCTTAGAGCCATATGAAAATGATTATTAGAGCATGCACCAAATCCAACCTGCTGTGGGGATTAAGTATTTTCCAAGAAAAAATTCCAGGATTTCTGGGTTGTTTTTTTTTTGGGGGGGGGAGGATTTCCTTACCTCTTTCTTCAGAATAATAGCATCATTTCTATAGAGGACTGTACTGTTAGAGGCAAGCTCACACTGAATTATATTCAAGGATGGCAAGATCCTACATATGCACAGAGAGCAAAGCAATCCCTATACACTATAAATCCGGTATTCTGCAATGAGTTATTATATTTTATGTTAGTTTAAAAGAGGAAAAAATTAATAGGTGGTCTTTTGGTAAAAACAAACTGTTCCTGCTTCCTTCTATAAAATGTTCACAGGAATTTTCAGAAAAACCACATCAAAATGGAGCACATCTGGCTCTCCAGAAGAGCTAGCACAGTCAACTGGAGTTCTATATGGCCACATTTCAATATCTTCTGGAAGCTCCTGGTAATTTGGATTTTTACTGACTCTCAAAATGCCCAAGTATGTGCAGAGAAGTAAAGACTGAATTTTGCCAACCCCCATGACTAGAATTGAGTGTAATTGTTCAAAGTCTCCTTCTTTTATGGAAATGAGGTGAGAATATTATAGTGAGAATTTAACAATGGCTCCCATTCCCTATGGGATCAAATCCAGACTTGTCATTCTTATATTTATAGCCCTCCATAAACTGACTCCTCCTGTACTATTTCATCTACTCTCTTAAAACTACCCAATTCAAAAACCTTCATCCATTTATTCAACTGTCATCTACAAAATGAGAGGGTTGGGTAAAAACATCCTGAAAAATCCCCCTTGCTCCTAAGGAAATTCACCGTAGGCAAGCCACGTTCATTCACATCTTTGCTCATATTGAAGTCTCTGTCTTGAATGCCCCTGCCCCTCTCCATAAGTCCATTATTTAAGGTTCAGTCAAATTCTAAATTTTCTATAGATTGTTTGAGGATTAGGACAATATTCTAAATCTCTATGTATTCACTTGCATTATTGAACACTGTGTTGGGTAGGATCTAATTGCTATGGAGTTATTGGATCATACATTTGGAGCAGTAAACATCCTGTAAAGTCCCTTCATTTTACAGATAAGAAATGGACGATGAAGAAAGGTAACTGACTTCCCTAAAGTTACACAAATATCAAACATCAGATTTACGATTCTAATACTAGTTTACTGCCTCCTTGTTAGTGCCATAGTAAATTAAAAAAAAAATGGAACAAACACTTTTGGATGTTAATAGGCATTTGTGAAGCATTCAATATTTTTGAAGTGAGCTCACCCTCCTCCAATAGTCTTCCTGTGTTGCACCTGGTTTTTTTTTTGTTTTTTTTTTTTTAAGAAGAATATGATCTTTGGCTTGAAGTCTTTGAAAGCCTGTCGTGTGGAAGAGGGATTAAATTAGTCTGCTTGGCGCCAGTGTGAAACCATGAAGCAGTGGGTGGAAGCTGCAGACAGACTGAATTTGGCTTGATGTGAAGGGGGAAACAACAGCAACAGCTCTATAGCAATTAGAGCCTTTCTTTTTTTTTTAAGTAAATTAATTTATTTATTTTCTTGTTTACATCATTCATTTCCACGAGATTTTGAGTTACAAATTTTCTCCCCATCTTTCCCCTACCCAACACCTCAAAACAGCCATCCCACTGTATAACCCCTCCCCTCAATCTGCTCTCTCCTATGTCCTTCAATTAGAGCCTTTCAAAAGTGGGAAAGGAATAGTTTGAGAGGAGGGTGGGGAGCTCCCCAGGACTAGAGGTCTAAAGGCATCTGGTTGACCAAGCACTTTGGGGGCTAGACCTGCTCACCTTTGAGCTCTCTTCCAATTCTGCAGTCTTGTCGCTCTTAAAACTTCACCATACCATGTGTTCCTCTGGCATACTTATCACCTACTGCCTAGTATTGTTGTTTTATATCTCTTATTTCCTCTTGGACTCTTTGCTCTTTGAAGACAAGAACTATTCTGGACGTGGAGCCAAGAAAGTGAGTTGAAATCCTGCCTCAGATATTTATTAGCTGTGTTACTTTAAGCAAGTCATTTCATTTTTTTTTTGTCAGTCTTGGTAAGAATTTCTTACCTATAAAATGGAAATGATAACAGAACTTAGCTCATAGCATTGTTGTGAGGACCAAAGGAGATAGTATCTGTCAAACACTTTTGAACCTTAAAGTGCTATATAAATGCTAGTTATCATTGTTCTCATTCTCTTTGGTGTGCCTCAGAGTGCCTAGTACAATTATCTATCCACAACAGGTGTGCATAATAGGTCTTCTTGCCTCCAGTCTTTCCTACCTTCAATCCATCTTTCATACTATTGCTAAAATAGTTTTGCTCTAATCAATCTCTTTTCATCACTGTCTTACTCAAACCATCTTTGGTAAGTTGCCATTATTTCCCATATAAAATATACATTCTTTATGCTGGTATATTCTGGGCTCAGCTTATAATTTTAGCTTTTTCTTTAAACCGATCCACTTCATGTAATGTGTTTAAACCTACTTGAATGACTGGTTAATCATTTCCTCTTTGTTTATTCACTGCTCTCTCTGTCTTGTGTACTTCTACTCCCATGTCCACCACTTCTGCCTATGTCAATCTTTCCCTTACTTTAAGACCCAACATTGATCCCATCTTATCAATATGGCCTTCCTTATCCTCTCCAAGTGACACCCCTTACCCCAGGTAGAGGTGAGCCCTTGCTCCCAGGTCTCTCATCCATCTATTTAGATTTTTGATGTTTCTTGGGGGGAGGGACCCAGAATAAGAGGCAAACTGGTCTAGTCCAACACTTCTTAAACTGTGGGTTTCAACCCCACAAGGTGTTGCCTAACTGAATGTAGGGGTAGCAAAAAAAAAATGGCAACACTAAAAGGTTTTTGAATGTGCAATGACCAAAAAATTAATCTAAAATCAAACAAGCAATGAATCTGAGGTGTTCCTGGCAGCATTTGCCCATGCGGCATTGAGCAACTTCACTGCAGCCTTGGTTCTGAACACACAACACGCACACTTTCCACTGCACATGCCTTCACTCCATGCAATGACAATGAATGCTGCCAGAAACACCTCAGCTCAGATTTGAAGCTACATTATGAATTGGGGTGTTTTTTCTGTACATACAAAAATCTTTAAATGTATTTTGATTTGGTTAGGACAGAATTTCCAGCAATTTCTGAAATGACCCTAAACATACTTCTGTGATATAAATACTATGTATTTATGTGAAGCAGCATTCTCAGCACTGACAATTATACGATCAAAATATTGATCAACTCTGAAAACTGTTGACAATGCTCTATGTCCTGAGGTATCAAATATTCCACCAAGATTGAACTCTTTATGTAAAAATAAGCAAGCAATCAGTATCATTAGTATGCAAATGTGTTTTTTCATTAATAAATGGAAAAATTACATGTATGCCAAAGAATTGTTTTAATATAAATTTCTTTATGGTTTGTTATCAGTAAATATTGATTTGTATACTTATTTTGTATACCCATATACCCAGGGTCATGTAAAAATTTCTTGGTGAAATGGAGCTGCAAGTAGAAAAAGTTTAAGGCCCTGGTCTAGTCTGCCTCTCACTAGATGGGAGCCTTATAGTTAGGAGGCCTTGATTTCAAATCTTTCCTCTGCCATATAATAGTCGTCTAACCATGAGTGGATCACTTAACCATTCAGCGCTCCTTAGGCAACTCTCAAAGATTATAAGCTGTAGAATTTCCACTCTTCACAAAGCTGTAAACCTAAGTCCAAACCAGAAGTTCTTAACCTTCTGTGTGTATGTGGGGGGTTCTCTCTGGTAGTGAGGTGAAGCCTACAGTTTCCTTCTAAGAACAATGTTTTTAGATATATAAAACTTTTTTTAAAAAGGTTTATAAAGGAAACCAATTATATTGAAACAAGTTATAATAATTATTATTATTTTTTTAATTCACAGATCCCAGAAGAGCTATCCACTGACTCCAGGTTAATAACCTCTCATCTAGAGCAAAAAAAAAGGCAGGGGGGAAAGGGTGTATCTCTTTCTAATTAATATTCTAATCAAATGTATTATCTGTATGTGGATTTTTTTCGTGTCAGATTATACAGCATGAGGAGCTATGTCTTTCTTTTTCTTTCTGTAATTGTATCTCCATCCATCTAGCAAGGAGCTTTGTGTGTGACAGATGCTTAATTAATGTTTATTTAATTAACTTTTTGCATGAATTCATTTTAAGAGGCACCCAATACAACCATTGTCAATTTCATTATTTTGCCAGAAGCAAAATACTTGAGACCATCACCCCTGACGCCCTCCCTTCCCCCCCCCCCCCCATAGTTGTAGGCCTCCCTGACCAAAATTCTCAGGTCTAATGGAAATTGATTTATTGTTTGTGGAAGACTTGTTTATGTTGCATGTAATTACATTTGCCTGAATTTCATATACTGCATTAGCTCTAAATAAAAGCTTAGAAGGCAGAAATTTCAATGGAAAAGACATTTCCATTTATGAGTTTTTTTTGACACGAAACCTCTTGAGTCAGAGAGGCCATTGCAAACTATTGTTTCAATTACTGTTGTTTCCTCACAAGACCAGTTAAAAACTGAAATTTCTCAAATTATTGGTTTTTATTGTGGAATAATACTTTTGAGACTGTAATAAATAAAGCAGCCAAAGTCTTTTGCTTTGAAGCACGATTTAACTGCAGATGCCCAGCAAATTAATTCCAATTTAATATTTAGGAGGAATTTTAAGCATAATGACCCAACAGGCATCCCTAAACCAGATTGTTAGCTTCAAATAGACAGCAACTGATGCTCAAAACACACTTTAACAGCACATTGTCACAACAATATAAGCAACGCCACCATGGTCCATCCAGCCTAGAATTCTATCTCTGACAGGGACCATAGGGAATGGTACAATAAAATGCTCACTGGATTGAGAGCCAAGTGATAAATGTTCTAATCTGAACTCTTTTGCTGATTCATTGAATGATGCCTTTCTCTAGGTCTCAGTTTCCTCATCTATTAAAAAATAAAATAAAAAGGAGAATGTTGAACAAAATGAATGACTCGAGACTCTTTCAGGCTTAATATTATATAGACTACTCTTTTTCTAGGAATCCATTCGATTTTTAATCTTCCTTGCCCTATGATTCAACATTGGATGCTTCAATGTCTCCTTATTTCATATATTATTCCAAATACTCCATGGTCATATGTTTTGAACAATTTGAAATCTAGACACTTGCACTTGGCAGTGAGAGAAAAATTTCTGGAAGAATGAGGGTGAACTTCTTCTACCTCTACCTTCCCAGATCAGTTCCAGGTTCCTGCAAAGTAGTTGTTTTGTGACTATCTCCACAAACTTGATTAACCTAGAAAGATCATGTATTTTTCTTCCTTTTTGATATGAATCTCTCTAACCTCTGTCCTTTCATCTCTAGCAATTCATGCACCTTTTAGAAATTAGAGACTATTTTTTTTCTTTGTCATCTATCCATGGGAGTTTGGAGCAACAGTTTGAAACATCTGATTGAATTCTAAGCAGTTATGAAATTCATGAATGTCAGAGTACATCAGTTGTCATGGTGCACCCCATATAGCTCAGGAATCAATGACATTTCTCCTCTTTACAGAATGTGTCTCCATTTTTCTGTGTCATGTTCCATATTCTGTGCCATCTTCATCAAGGACAAAATCCTGTGTTGGATAGACTATGTTGCCATAATTTATATCCATATGATGTAATGGTATTAAAATGTTCTTTGAATGCTTGTTACAGTCTATCTGAGGCCAACAATTGCTATAAACAGTGTAGCAATAATGGTCTTACTTGCTTTCTGTCAACACCAATGGCTTAATTTTACCCAGCTGGGAGAAGCACATGTAATGCAGTGCAGACTGACATAAAACCCTCTGTCCACTTTCTATTCCCATGACTCAACATACTGGAACTTTAGGCTTTGGGAGTATCTCACATATTTCCATTTCTGTTAGTAACTACGTACAAAAGGTGATATTTTTCTCAGTGGATGAATACTCATTTGCTCCTTTTCTAATACTGTCACCAATAGAAACTGCCATCAGCTTCACTCAATATCCCCAGGAACCTGGAAATGAAAAGGGCAAGTGATCATTTTTCTAAACTTGAGAATGTCAGTTAGCCAGGGGAAATTAAAATGGAGAAGAAAATTAACAAGTGACCACATGGCCTCCATTGGAAAGTCTCTAGTGACAAAGGTGCTATATCCCAAAATAGATCACTTTGTCTTTAGACATCCGTGATTATTATTATGACCATTACACAGTGCTAGGAGCTACCTGACCTACTCTACCATCTTCCCAGAATCCTCTCCCTGGACATTTTCTATCTTGTAAAAGTCCTTCTTAAAATGTGGCACCTAAAATGGAACATGCTACTTCTATTATGGTCTCAAGAGTACAGAGTACTGTGAGGTTATCAACTTCGCCCACTTTTATAATCAGTCTTTGAACATTCTCCCCATAAATACTCAGAAGTTAAACATTAACTGATGGGAGAAGGCTTTCCATGGGTGGATGCCATGAGCTACCTATCAGCTCTCTCTTCTTTTCTTGTTCTTTGGAACATATCTTCTTTATTTTGTGTGATCTTTTAGAATCACAAATTCAGAGCTGAAATTATCTACTCCAATTGTTACAAGAATTGAAATTTCCTAGATACTCCCCAAATGGTCACTCAGCCTCTGCTCAAAGACTTCTGGGAAGATAGAATCCATGACCTTTTAAAGCACTCCACTCTTGCTACCTCCATCTCCAATCTTTAGAGGTTTTTCCCCTTACATCAAACAAACCTAAATTTGCCAGCAACTTCTAGATGTTTTTCCTAGTGAAGACTTAGGTGGAAAAGCAGAGAAACTCTAATGTCTCTTCCACATGACCATTCTTCAAATACTCGGATGATTATCATGTCTCTCTTTAGTCTTTTATACATCAAGATAATGTCCCAAGTTTTTGCAATAATTCCTTGTACTTCTTGGTCTCTATCATCTTCACAGTCCCCCTTCTCCTCCCCCCTCCACCAATAATTCTGGTTACCTATTCCTCGATATCCTCTAGGTAATCAATTTCCTTTCTAAAAAGTTGCATCTAGAGTTGAACGCAATAATTTATTTGTGGTCTGACCAGACCAGAGGCTAGCAGGACCACTCCTTCCTCCATTCCAAACATTGTGTCTTCCAATGTTGTCCAAGATTTAAATTGATTTTTCTGGTTTATATTTGTGCTCATATTGGGCACGCAGTTCATTATTGTGCCTATATTTGTTCACATTCCTTTTTTACTAACCATTCTTTCTCCATCCTACAACAGTGAATTTGGTCTTTTGAACTCAGGTATAGAACGTTATGTTTATCTCTTGCCTTTCACGTTTATCTGATGCAGCTAGGTTTCATAATGAATAGGATGCCAGGCTCAAAGTCAGAAATGACTGAGCTCAAATCTGACTTCAGATACTTCCCAGCTGTGTGACCCTGGGCAAAGTCATTTAACCCCTGTTTGCCTCAGTTTCTTCAGTTGTAAAATGGAAATAATAATTGCACCTATCTCCAAGGGTTATTGTGAGGATCAAATGAGACAATAACTATAAAGTGGTTAACAGAGTGCTTGGCACATATTAAACACTATATAAATGTTAGTTATTATTGTTATCATCATCATTATCACTATTCAATTCTACCCTTTTGGATTTTGCCCACAATTTTAGCTCTGCAGAACATTTTGATATTAATTTTCTATCTAGTATGTCAATTATCTTTCATAGCATTAATAAATATAGTATCATCTGACTCACAGATAAAAAATGTTGAGCAGCATAAATCCAAATGTAGATCCCTGGACTGTTCCACTAAGTTGAGGTCAGCCCATTAATGATTACTCTTTGGGTTCAGCCACTCCACTAGTTCTGTATCCAACTAAGTATAATAGAGTGTAGCCATCCAACCCACATCACTCCATCTTTCCCACGAGAATAACATGAGAGGTTTGTAAAATGTGACCTGTCTACAGAATTCCCCTGCTCTCCCAGTCTAGAAACCCTGTCCAACAGGACATGAGGCTGGTCTGGCATGATCTGTTTTCTATTTGTGATTACAATTTTCTTTTCTTCTGTTCATTCTTTTAATTCTATAAATTTTAGCAAAAATTGAAATCAATTAAAAATATTACCCTTCGTGGACAATTAGAGTATATTCTTATCTGTAGTCCTACAACACATCCCTAATTCTTCTAGAGATCCCATAAGTGGTCCAGTAATAATCTATGTCAATTTTTTTTT
>CM053581.1:265069569-265110126 GCA_028627135.1 Pseudochirops cupreus | reverse complement strand
CAATAGAAGCTGAGGGCAAAGAGAGAATACAGGGGGAAAAGGTAGGCAACAGCACCAAAAATTGCAGAGGTTAAGTAAATTATGAGTACTAAGAAAGGGCCATCAGCTTTAGTTAAGAGATAAGCTCAAAGAGAACATTTTTAATTAAAGGGTGAGGTTGGAACCCAGAGAGATGATACTTAGCATAATTGGAAGGGAAAGGGGATACGTGTGTGTGTGTGTGTGTGTGTGTGTGTGTGTACGTATACATGTGTGTGTATATATATATATATATATATATATATATATAGTATGTATGTATACATATATGTGAGATAGATTGATATAGATAGATATAGATATATGTGTATACATATACATATATATATTTAATGTATGAAAAGTTTTCTAGGAGTGTGGTCATGTGCATAGTAATAGGATATAGTTTCTATTTCTAAGCTCTTTAGAATAGGAGACTAGTCAGTTTTCTTTTAGAATTTTAGAGCTGCAGGTGGCTAGGTGGCACAGTGAATAGAGCACCAGCCCTGGAGTCAGGAGGAGCTGAATTCAAATCCGGCCTCAGACACCTAGCACAAAAAAATTAGCCTTGTTACCTTAGTCAAGTCACTGAACCCCAATTGCCCTACCTTACCCCCTCCAAAAAAAGGCAAAAAAAAAAAAAGAATTTTAGAGCTGGAAAGGACACAGAAGGTTAGAGCTCGAAGTGGCCTTGGAACAAAGAATTTCAGAATTCAAAGAATCTTATATCATGAAATTTGTGAGCTGGAAGGGACCTTGGAACATTTTGTGTGAGAACTAGAATTCACTTTAGAATATGGAATGTCAAGGTTGGAAGGACCCTGGAATACAATTTTAGAGTTGCAAGGTACCCTAGAACATGAAATGTCTCAACTGGAGGGGACTTTAGAACATTGAATATATGAGCTAAGAGGGAATAAGTTGTGAAAATTGGAAATACTAGGCTTTTTCTTCCTGCTACCAGGCCAATGTGCTCTGCACAGATATCCAGGCTTAGGGAAAAATATTTTTACTTTTACCTGAATTTGAGGACTTTGGGAATTATAGATTTCCCTCAGAGAACAGTTTTAAAACACTCTAGTTCTAAGACTATTCAGAACATGACAGAAATCCCTAGATTCCCAGAACACTTGAGGTCCTTTAAAAAAAATCTGTCATCAATTTGGGAGTACAGTATAAGTTACTTATAACATGTTAGACTCTTAATAGTTATATCTCAAGGAGTATTTTAGAATTCTGAAGTATTTGTAAAAATATGTGCATACAAGTTAAAATGCCAGTGGAACTTTCAGATCACACAAACAACAAGACGAAAATCTAGACATTTTCTCTGGTCCCCAAAACCTCTTAAACCTCTTGAAAACAAAGTTATACACTAACTATAAAGCAATTTCATCTGTCTCTGCTATTTAAGACACCCAGAATCCAAAAGACGGTTAAAAAAATTAAAACAAAATCCACGAACTGGTGTTCAGTGACTCTAAGCTCACTCAGCACCTTTTCCCTACTTGCCACACTCCAGCAACAGAACCGTACTAGCAGATTCAAGTACCTGAGACTGACTTATAACAAAACCCTACTCCACACCACAGTCTCCTCTCCCTTTTTCCAGTGTCTTGCTCCAGGAGATGTGGAAATTTGCCCAAAGAGCCACAGCCAGCCCTACCATAGTCCTTCAGGAGCAAAAGTTTAATAGGTACCGCAACTCTATAGGACTAAGATTATAAACCTCTGGAATGCTGGTACTGGAAAGATTAATTAAAAAAGTAAGAAATATTTTTAGAAATAGAAATAAAAACATAAAAATGATAAAATTAAAAGCTGGTTCTTTGAAAAAGACTAATAACCCTTAGTTAATCTGATCAAAAGGAAGACAGAAGAACATCAAATCAACAAATTAGTGGGCAAATAAGGTGATATTTCAGCAAAAACAAGAAATAAAAATAATAACATATTATGCACAATTATATGCTAACAAAACTGAGAATATAAACTAAACAGAGGGATACCCTCAAAACCGTAAAATACTCAAACTACCAGAAGGCCTGATAGAGATTTTAAATAACCCATTATCAAAAAAAGAAGTAGCTATACCTTGAAAAGGAACTATCAAAGGAAAAAAAAAAGTTCTGGTTCTGATGGATTCTCAGGAGAACTCTGTCAAACTTTTATACAATTAGTAATCATACTTCAAAAAATATTCTCAAAAACTGAGATAGCACCCAAACGCTACAAATGACATGTTTTAGACTTTTTCCAATTTATTGATCAGTTGTGCTGACTTTTTTCCCTCTCTAAAAAACACTATTTGTTATATAGGATGGCTCTCTGGGAGGGATCCTTGGGAAAACTGATAATGTTAGAAAAAGAAAATATTGATAAAAACGTATTTTTTAAAGAAAATCTACTTGTAAATCTCTTCTACCTATACTGCTCCGAGTGGGGATGTAGCGATAAAGAGGGATTTGCACCTTGGAATTCAGTCCTGGGTCTCTCAGATCATTTATCTCATTGGTTTTTTTTGTTTTGTTTCGTTTTGTTTTTTCCTGAGAAAGCACCAACTGTGCCTTGATGGAAGCATCCATGTTCATCCTCTTCCTCAACCTCCTTTGTCTCTCTGTCACTCCCTCTCCCCCCCCCCCACAACCATGACTAAAATGGATTATTCCCTGCCCCCTCCCTCCGTTCAGTAGCTGAGTGCGGTGGGGAGATCTGAAGAGGCCCAAGACAAACTCCGAAAGTTTTGATTTCCAATGGTCCTCTCAGAGTGCTGACAGATGTCAGACGTGTGAACAGGCTGCCAACAAATGGCATGAGACCAACCATTGATTCTTTTTTAGTGAAATGCTCATCTATGGTGGGTCTTCAGGCTAAGACTTGAAATAAATGGCTGATGTTCCCTGTACCTGTCTATATCTGTCTCTCTCATTTTTTTCCTCTCCTGAGTTTTTTTTATATGCTTCCTGTGCCTTCCTCTTAAATTATTGTCATCTTCTAGGCTTTGCACCAGAAGGTCCCTGCAAAAAGAAAAAAAAGACTGGTAGAAGAGGGGTTTGATATGTAATAGTTTCCTATTATAAATCTTTTGCTTTTGAGAGACTTATATTTGTCCTTACCTCACCCCCCAAAATTATTTCCTTCTGGATTTACTTTTAATATTTCATTTGAATGCAAGCATTGTGTTGGAGGAGCTGTAGATGGGCAATGCTTATATGTCATAGTCAGAGGCACAAGAAAAGGGCTTTTTGAGCTATGTTCTCCCCCCTACACTGATCCTGTTCTTCTCCCCCTACCCATTATTCCCCTTTAAGGCTCATAGGAGTCATTAGTGTCCTGGGAAATGGATAATTTTCTCTAAGCACTTAATTTCTCATGAAAAACGGCCTTTAACACTGGGGAGCAGTGGAATCAATTTAGAATGACGTACACTGAATTTTGAACCACACACAGCCATATATGTCAGAAGTGAGATCTGAATCAAGGTCTTCTTGTTATTGAGGTCAGCTCCCTATCCACTATTCCAGACTTCCCTGCTCTCAAGCTACTTGTTAAAGAAATATTTATTAATCATCCACTATAAAAAGGAAGATGACAAATGCTGGAAGGGATGTGGAAAAATGGGGACACTAATGAACTGTTGGTGGGGTTATGACCTGGTGCAACCATTCTGGAGAACAATTTGGAACTATGCCCAAAGAGCTATAAAACTCTACATACCCTTTGAATGCTACTACTAGCTCTATATCCCAAAGAGATCAAAGAAAAGGAAAAGGCCTATCTGTACAAAAATATTTATAATAGCTCTTTCTGTGGTGGGATGTTCATCAATAGGGGAATGACCGAACAAATTGTGGTATATGATTATGATGGAATACTATTGTGCTATAAGAAATGAGCAGAATGGTTTCTGAAAAATCTGGGAAGACTTTTATGATGCAGAATGAAGTGAGCATAATTAGGAGAATATTGTACAGAGTAATAGCAATATTATAAAGATTATCAATGGTGAAAGACCTGATCAAAATAAATGATCCAAGACAATTCCAAGGGACTCATGATAAAAATACTATTCACCTCCAGATAGAGAACTGATGAGCTCTGAGGGTAGATTGAAGCATCTTTTTTTTAAACTTTCTTTATTTTTGCTATGTTTTCTTTTGCAACATGGCTAAAGTGGGAATATGTTTCCCATTCCTTCACATGTATCATCAACATCATATTAGCCTTCTCAATGGGTGAGGGACTTGTGGGAAGGAAGGTGAGAATTTAGAACTCAATTTTTTAAAAAATAATGTTATTTTTTACATGTTAAAGGGAAATATTTAATGAAATAAAAACATTTTAAAATATTCTCAGAATGCAAAGTTCTATACTAGATGTAGGAATGTAATTATAGGTATGGAGTAGAATTTTTTCTGAAGAAGTTTACAATCTAATAGAGGGTGAGGACACCTAATTGAGTAACTATGACTTCAGGGAGAGAAGGATAAATCTAATGGATAATTACAGGCAAAGTACTATCAGAAGTTTGAAGAGTGAGGAATCTGTCTTACCTTACAAGGAAGGGATTAGGAAAGGCTTTGTGAAGATGACTTACTAAATACATTTTAATCAATTGGTAAGTATTTTTGAGCTCTTCAAAAAGGACACTCCCATATCTGTGCATTTGTTCTAGTTGTCTTTAATGCTTAAAATTCCTTGCCCCCTCACTTCTGCCTCTTAATTTCCGGTCTTCCTTCAAGACCCAGCTCAAATTTGACCATTTCCAGGAGAACTTTCCCTCAGTTAGCACTGCCCATCCCTTTCAGATTACCTTTTAACTACACTGTACATATCTTATGTATGTGTGATTATTTACACGTCTCCACAATTAGAATATATGTTCGTTGAAGGTAGGGGATTTTTTTCTTTGCTTAGTACATGTTCAGGCATATAATAAACATTTAATAAATGCTTGCTGACTGATTTATTATGTGGTAGGCATATAATACAAATGCTAAGGACTGGAAATACAAAGAAAAAGCAAAAATAGTCTTTGCTCAAAATTTTTTGTTAGCTCCCTATTACACCTAGGATAAAGTCCAAATTCTTTAGTTTGACATTTGTGGTATTCCCAATTGGTCTAAACATACCTTTGAAGACTTTACTATTATTATCCTTCACCCATACACACCCTCTGAGCTCCAGACACATTGCCTTTTATGCCATTACTCCTAATAAAAGACATCTTACTCATTCCCACTTCTCAGCATTTACTCATATTTCCCCTCCTGGAAACTTATCTTATTTCTCTGGTCCTCACTTTGCTCATCTGTAAAATAAGCAATGGTTCAATATGGTCTCTAAGATTTCTTCTAGCTCTAACCCAGTGGTTCTCAACCTTCCTAATGCTGCAACCCTTTAATACAGTTCCTCATGTTGTGGTGACCCACAACCATAAAAGTATTTTCTTTACTACTTCGTAACTATAATTTTGCTACTGTTATGAGTTGTAATGTAAATATCTGATGTGCAGGATGTATTTTCATTGTTACAAATTGAACATAACCCACAGGTTGAGAACCGCTACCTAACCTTTCTGGTCTTCAGTTTCCTCCCTGCAAAGGTTGAATTAGACAATTTCCAAAGACGCTTTCAGTTCTAAATGTATTGTTCTATCAGGTATCACCTCAGTCAAGTCCTAATGGAAGAGAAGGGGCTTCAAAAGACGAAGTTGGAGTCAAGAGGAAAGAGGATAATTCATTCCAGACATGGAAATGACATGAACAAAGTTGATGAGATGGTGGGGAAGAATGAGTTCTTCAATTAGGGGTAGAGTAGAGAGGAATAAGGGTGGGAGACAAAGATTCCCGCAGGTGACAAGAACGTAGAATGTATGAAAAGGAAAGGTACAAGACATACACTACATGATTCTATAGCTCCAAGATATATTCATGCATGAGTCTAGGGGAAGATTATAAAAAATAATAACTTTGTATTCAGATAAGTGCATATTCAGTGCATCTTTTGTTTGCAGAGATGATAAGTGAATATTGGAATCAATGATTAAAGATGGGCAGGGATTCGCCCAAGATCATACAGAAAACGAGAATTTGAACCTGCATTTTCTGATGATATAGCCACTGCTCACTGTCCTATGCCATACAATCTTTTCAAATACAGTCCTGTAGAAAGAGAAAGTGGGAAATCTGGGTGACGTAGGAATTCTTGTAGTTGCTACAGGCTTGTCTCCCCTCAGTTGACAGACAGTTGTAAATACTCATGATCAGATATCAGGTTGTGAGCTCTGCAAGAACAGGATTATTATTATTATTACTATTTTAATTTTACTTTTCTTTGTATCTCCAGCACTCAGCACAGCACCTGGCTGTGAGCACTTAATGAATGCTTGCTGTTTGACACAATATTGAGGTATAGGGGATAGGACAGTGGATTTGAAGTTAGGAAGAACTGGTTCAAATCTTCACTCAGACATTTAATTTCTGAATTACCTAGATTTGAAACCAGAGAGGAAGGAATCATTTTCATGCCTCAGTTTCCTCATCTGTCAAAATAGGTAAGACTGAATCACCTCTAGCCCTAAATCTGTAATTCTATACTGATTTACACTGTTAGCTGATAATTGTGCCTAAAGGAGGCAGGGAACTATATCATCAGAAAATGCAGGTTCAAATTCTGGTTTTCTGTATGATCTTGGGCGAATCCCTGCCCATCTTTAATCATTGATTCCAATATTCACTTATCATCTCTGCAAACAAAAGATGCACTGAATATGCACTTATCTGAATACAAAGTTATTTTTATATACATAGTTATATGTATAATATATGTATATGTACATATACATATATATGTATAATATAATATACAAAGTTATCTTAAAAAAAAAGTATAATGGCGTGTTAAGAAGTCTTTGTCCTAATCCTGGCTCTGCTACCAAAGCAGACTCCTTGGGTAAATCATTTTTTATTCCTACCCTCACCTTTCTTCTTCACAAAATAAGGGTTCCTGTTCTAAAACTAATCTCTCTTAAAACTCTTGAAAATTGCTTTGTATTTAAATATGCATATGAAAATTCCTTTAAAATTTCATAATTCTTGGTGTGGCTAGGTTGCACAGTGAATAGAGTGCCGGTCCTGAAATCAGGAGAACCTGAGTTCAAATTCTGCCTCAGACACTTAACATTTACTAGCTGTGTGACCTTGGGCAAGTCATGTAACCCCAATAGCCCTGCCTTCCCCCCTCCAAAAAGCAAAATAAAATAAAATTTCACAATTCTGATTTATTTTCTGCCCAATTTGTACAGTTCAGTGAGGTTTATTCATATCTGCTATAGATACACAATGAAAGAATGTCAGTTATAGGTATACAATTTGCTTTGTTGGTTTCTTTTTACGTAAGTTTGCCTACCTATTCAACTGAACTGAGACTAAGAAGTTGGCTTAAGTTATTTTGCTCTTAAAATTTGAACTGAATACAGCAGCCAACTATCCTGGTGTCATGGTGACACACTGCTTTAACTTCTGAAGTCCCCAAATAGCCTCCCTCCCATTATCATCTGGAGGTGTGAGTAAAGCTTTGTGTTATAGGAGTTAAAGCCAAATGGTTGGGCCATCCCCAAAGCCATCAACCCAGGAGGATGGCGTTGGCAGTGACTCCTGTTTTCTTTCTGAATAGGAGCCCTTGTGTATTCTTAGATGCTCATCTACTAAATGAATGTGGAAGGCTGGGATGTGCCAGAGACATGGATCTCCAGCCTTCTGTCTGGCAGCTTTAATAACTATATGTATAGCTAACTTCCCTATCTCATTACCAGCTGTCATCATGGGGAGAGGACTTGCTCCATTTGGACAGTGGTTGTGAAAGATTAATAATTAGAGTTTCACTGGCATCCCTGTCCATGACAGATGCTTGGTCTTAATTGGTACAGTTAATTCTCAAGTTGCTACTTGTCCCCATTAACAGCTTAGGCCTCCTGTATTAACAGATATTACTCAGCTGAAGAGGTAGAGAATCTGGACATTGATCAAAGGAGTAGAGGTGTGTAGGCATCTCCAAGCATGTGAGATACTTAGGCCTGGTGTGCCAACTTGAAAGACATGTCACTTGAAAAAGGATGAGAGTAGATTAAAAGAACACAGAAGCCCCAGAGAAAGAATAATTCAAGGAACTATAATATACTGCCAAAGTATGAAGGACAGAGCTACCCCAGGGCACTGACTGAATACTTAAACAATATAAGGAAGCTACAATATCCTGCACAAATCCATTTATACTGAAGGATATCACGGAATTCTGAAAACGAAGATGATTTTTATTTCTGTCAAATACAGGAATTAGCAATTCTTTCATCACATTCATTTTTTTTAAATTTTTCCTTTGTTTTAGATATATGGAATGGAAGACTGTTTAGGGATCGAGTAGCATGAACAAGAAATAAGTCAACTGCCAATATACCTAAATCAATAGTACCCAAGCAACATAGAGAACTGAGAGGTGATGGCCTTGGGATGTTGGGTGTGAGCTATTGCTCGGAAGAGCTTATGGGAGGATAAAGGCAAGAGTGAGATACGGTGGGCAGGCATAGAAAGATTGAGATTTGTATCCACATCGGTGAGATTCCAGATACAAGAGAATCTTGGAGAAAGCCAGACGAGAGAGAGAAAATCCTTTTAGAGAACACAGAATGTTATATTTGGAAGAGATCTTTAGAAGTCCTTCATATGTTACAGATAAAGAACCAGTGTCTCAGGAAATGAAGACGATTTATCCAGAATGATACAGATTCTAAACAGAAATTTACTCGTTCATTTTCTGGCATGCTGACTTTTTAGTGTGAACTCTCTTCTTGTTACTCTCTCCTTCAAATTTCTTTATTTTCCTGGGTAACTATTGTCTTCTCCCTATATCCCCAGGAGAATGAAAATGTCTTGAGAGCAAGTAATGTTAAGAGAGGGTAGATTAAGGGAAGCAGCGATCAGAGGCAAAACAGACTTTTGAGAAAGGAAAGGGTGGGGGGGGGAGAGAGAATCAAGGAAAAAAAAAACAGAAGAAAATAAGTTGGAAGGAAAAACACAATTAGTGATCATAACTGTGAATGTGAATGGGATGAATTCACCCCAAAATTAAAGTGCAGAGCAGAATCATTTAGAAATTGGGATCTAACAATATCTTGTTTATAAGAAACATACTTGAAATAAACACACAAAGAATTAAAATAAGCAACTGGAGCTATTTATGCTTTAACTGAGATTAAAAAAAAAGGTGCAAGTAGCCATCATTATCTCAGACAATGTAAAGTCAAAAACAGACCTAATTAAAAGGGATAAACAGGGAAACTACATTTTGCTAACAGGTAATACAGACTCTGAAATAATATCAATATTATATATATATATATGCATATATATATATGTATATACAAAATGGCAATGTACTCGAACTTTTAAAGGAAAGGTTATATGAGTTAAAGGAGGAAATAGGCAGTAAAACAACACTAGTAAAGGATCTCAACTTATTCCTCTCATAACTAGATAAACCTAACCATAAAATAAATTTTAAAAGAAATCAAGGAAATGAATTGGATTTTAGAAAAGTTAGATATGATAGCACACTGGAGAAAACCAAATGAAACGAGAAAGGAGTACACCTTTTTCTCAGTTATACATAGCATTTTCACATACACACACAAAACGACAATATATTACTGCATAAAAACTTAAAAGCATCAAAGCAGAAATGTCAAATGTGCCCGTTTAAGACCATAAAGCAAATATAAATTACCGTAAGTGTTGGAAGGATCTTGGAAGCACAGATTAAAAATAAATAGGAAACTAAACAATACAACCCTAAAGAATTAGTAGGTAAAAGACAAAATCATAGAAACAATGAATAATTTCATTAAAGAGAATGATAACAATGACACAGCAGGCTAAAATTTGTGTGATGCATCCAAAGCAGTCCTAAAAATTTATATCTGTAAATGTATTAATAAAAAAAGAGAAAGAGCAGCTCAATGAATTAGGCATGCAATTAAAAAAATACTTAGAAAAAAATATTTCAGAAATCTCCATTTGAATGCTAAAATAGAAATCCTGAACAATCAAAGGAGATAATAGCAAGATATTTTTATTTGCACATTGATCTTGATTATTCATAAATTGCTTACCTATCCATAACTCTGACAAGTAATACGTCCCATGTTCTGCAAATCTTCTTGTAATATCTCTTTATATCTAGGTCATGTATTCCTTTTGACCTCATCTTGGTAAATAGTGTAAGATTTTTGTCTATGCCCAATTTCTACCAGACTGCTTTCCAGTTTTACTATCTTTTTTTACCCAAATGATGAATTCTTATCCCAAAATTTTGTCTTTACACTTGTCATACACAAGGTTACTTTATTAACTTGCTGCTGTATGTTGTATGTCTACTCTGTTCCACTGATCTACCTTTCTATTTATTAGCAAGTAGCAGGTAGTTTTGATAATTGCTGTTTTACAGTTTTTATATTTTAAGATCTGGTACTGCTAAACCTCTTTATTAGTTCTTTTTATTAGTTCTTTTTATTAGTTTTTTTATTAGTTCCTTTGATATCTTGACTTTTTATTCTTCCAAATGAATTTTCTTACTATGTTTTTCTAATTCAGTAAAATAAATGGTAATTTAATTGGGATGGCATTTAATATATAAATATAGTTTAGGTAAAAATGTCATTTTAAAAAATTAATTTGGCTCTGCCTACCCATGGAAAATTACTGCTTCTCCAATGATTTAAACATTATTTTATTTGCACAAAAAAGGTTTTTAATAATTTTTTATATAGTTCCTGTGTTTGTTTTGGTAGGTGCACTCCCAGGTATTTACACTGTCTAGTTATTTTAAATAGGGTATCTCTTACTGTCTCTTTTTGCAGGGTTTTGTTGTGATATATAGGAATGTTGATCATTTATATAGATTTACTTTATATCCTGCTATTTTGCTAAAATTATTAATTGTTTCAACGAACTTTTTAGTTGAATCTTTGGGATTTTCCAAGAAATTTGCATCACTTTATTATATTTAAAATGAATAGAAAGCTGTACATAATAGATTTGCAGTTTCATGCGCATTCATCTTTTTTTTCTTATACTATGTTATGGAAACGTCTGTTTTATTCCATGAATTAAAATAAAATAAAATACCTGAAGACATAAAATACTTTGGAACCTACCTGGCAATAAAAACCAAGAAACTATATTAATAGAATTATAAAACAGTTGTCCCACAAATAAAGACAGGTACAAATGACTGGAGAATAATAATTACTTATAGATAGGCTGAGACAATGTAATAATTATAATTGTACATTAATTTACTTATTCAGTACCACAGCAATAAATCTACCAAAGAACTGTTTTAAAATTAATCTGGAAGAATAAAACCTCAAGAATATCAAGGGAACCAATGGGGGAAAAAAAAAAGGAAAGCAGCCTAGGAGTAAAAAATTTCAAGCCATATTACAAAGTGGTAATCATCAACGCAATCCAGTAGTGGCTAAGAAATAGAGTGCTGGATTAGTGCAATAGATTAGGTATATAATACATGTACTAATCATAGTAATCTAGTATTTGATAAAGAGAAAGATCCAAGCTTGGGAGGGGGATGTGGGGGCACTTGATATTTTACAAAAAATGCAGGAAAATCTAGAAAGTACTTAGACAGAAACTAGTCATAGACAAACTTCTCACACCATTCACCAAGATAAAGTCAAAATAGGTACATGATCTAGACATAAAGAGTGATATCCCAAGCCAATTAGTGGAGCATGGAAAATTTTGCCTGTCAGTTCCATTGGTAAGGAAAGAGTTTATGAACAAATAATAGATAGAAAGAATCACAGGAAGTATAATAATATTGATTACCTGAAATTCAAAAGTTTTTGCACAAACAAAACCAATGAAGCCAAAATTAGAAGAAAAACAGGAAACTCAAGGCGGGGGGGAATAGTTATAGCAACTTTTTCTGATAAAGGTCTCATCTTTCATACAGAAAGAACTGAGCCAAATTTATTCTAAAAAATAAGAGCCATTCTCCAGTTGATAAATGGCCAAAGGATAGGAACAGTCAGTTTTCAGAAGAAAAATTAAAGTTATCAAGAGTCATACAGAAAAAAAATTCTCTAAACACTATTGTTGGATAAATACAAAGAAAGCAGTTCTGAGGTACCACTTTACACCTATCTAATTGGCTAACACAACAAAAATGAAAATAAATTCTAGAGGGGAGGTGGAAAAATTAATATACTGAAGTGGTTGAACTACCATTCTGGAGAAGTATTTGGAACTATGCCCAAAGGGCTACAAAAATGGGCATACCCTTTGAGCCAGCAATACCATCATAGGCTTGCATTCCTAAGAGATCAAAGAAAAAAGAAAAAGACTTCTATGTACCAAAATATTTGTTACAGTTATTTTTGTAGCAGCAAAGAATTGGAAATTGAAATGTTCATTAAATGGGGAATGCTGAACAACTTGTGGTACATGATCATGATGGATACTATTGTGCTATAAGAAATGATGAGGGAGTTGTTTTCAGAAAAACCTGGGAAGACCAACATGAATTGATGCAGAGTGAAGTAAATAGAATGAGATCATTATAAACAGTAACAGCAATCTTTCAATAATAATCAATTGTGAAAAACTAAGCTATTTATGATCAATACAATGATCCAAAAAATTCCAAAGGACTCATAATAATCTATCTACCTTCATATAACAAATTGAAGTTGTATACGTATATTTCTATGTGTGTGTATGTGTATGTGTGTGTGTATATGTGTGTGTGTGTGTGTGTGTTCACTTTATTTTTCTTTCCTTTTTTGCAACAGGGATAATATGGAAATATGTTTTTTCATGATTTCACATCGATAAATGATATCATATTACTTATCTTCTCAAGGGAAGAAGAGAATTTGGAACTTATTTTTTTAATGAATGTTAAAAATAAGTCATTTTAAAAAAATAAGGAAGTTTCAGTTTTGTTTTGGTAACTCCAGCACCAAAAAGATTGCCTAATATCCCAGAATTCTTAATTAATGTTGGTTTAATTGAATTGAACCAAATTAAAAAGAACATCTTATGGGAAATGTCAAAATGAGAGACCAGCAAAGATATTGGAGGAAATGAAAACAATGCAGCCTATTTATCAATCACAGCTGATTGAGGAACTAGGAAGAGTCATGAACAGAAAATCCAAGGGGATAAAAAAAGGAAAGTCATTTGAGTAATTTTTTTTTCTAGTCCCGGTCACACAGGAATACAGAGATCTGTGGACTCTAGATATAGAATCAAGCCTAACATTTGTCAAACAAATCTTCCAATGTGGGAACTAAATTGGACCCTGGGTAAGTACGAAAAGGGAAAGAAAATGTCCTGGATCAAATGAAGTCAAACCTAATGTTTATACTGAGCAGGAAGAGAAACCTTTCATTTTGACCTCAGATTTGGGTTTCAGATCCAGTGTAGACTGAGTAGAGTGCCTGGGCCTAGTGATGGCAGGGAGGGACCATAGACCCAAGTTTGTATTCTGGACAGGGAAAAGGGAACAGAAAAGACCAAGAACTTTGTAGTTCTCACCCTGTAACAGGGTCTTCAATTTAAATCCAGTCTAGTCTGAGACCTACAGCTGAGTAACCAGGTCAGGGAACTCATGCAAAGAAGATCTCTGTAGTTTCATCTACTCGAATTTAAAGAGCCTTTCAGTTAGTTGAGGGAAGATGGGACCAAAAGAAGTCTACTGACACTCCAACTAGGTCAAAGCCAACAGCAGATTTGTGTTGCTCATACCCAAACCTGAATCAGGAATTTGCAAATCTCAGACCAGGAGGACAATGATCAGTCTTTGTTCTAAATCAGACCTCTTAGGTGCACTGAAAGCTTGTAGGTTCCCAGCCTGAGCTGCCCCTAAGATCCTAGAAGAACACAGCACTCAATATCCTGACACAGCAGCACCAGGACTCAAAAGATTACAAAACAAGTCCAATCAATACTCTACAAAAGTGTACAGAAATTGACCCTAACACAAATTCTGAATTAATATAAAACACAAATAAATAATAATTAATTCTGGAAGATTGAGAAATTTCACCATAAAAGCTATCATGGTGAAAAGGATGCTCAAGACACAAATTCAAAAGAAGAGAATGACTCCAAAATATCTATAAGTAAAATCTCAAAGGAAAACTTGCCCACATATTTAACCAGAATTTCTGGAAGAAATAAAGTAAAAGCTTTTTTAAAGGTTGATTTTTTTATATAAATGAAATTGTATAGTTACAAGGAAAAATTGGAAAGGAAATTGAGTCATAGAGGGAAGATGCGGAAAAAGAATTAACAGTTTAGCATAAGAGGTTAATAAAACTTATTCACATGTCGGACTCCTTGAAAATGAGAATAAACCAAATAAAAGCCAATGACTCAAAACGACAAAAAGAAATATTAAAACAAAGCCAAAAGCCTGGAAAAAAGAGAAGAACATGTAACACTCATATTAAAACAATTGTAGCTAGTTGGCATAGTGAAGAGAGTACAGGCCTACAGTTAGAACAATACGAGCTCATATCTGATTTGAGACATTTCCTAGCTTTGTGATTGTGGGCAAATCACTTAAACTGTTTCATTTTCCATATCTGTAAGATAGAGATCATAATAGTACCTACCTCACAGGGTTGCTATGAGGACTAAATAAGATATTTGTAAATGGCTTAGCACATTTCCTGGCATATAGTGAATGCTATATAAATGCTAGCTTTTAGTATTACTATTATTAACTGATCTGGAAAGATTATGAAAGATAATTTAACATCATTGAACTACATAAAAGTCATAACAAAAAAACAAGCCCAAATACTATATTTCAAAAAAAAAAATCATGAGAAAAAAATTGTTCCAAAATCTTTGAGCTAGAGAGGAAAGTGAAAAGAAAAAGAATCTACCTTTCACTTCCAAAAGAAACCCCAAAATTAGAAAAAAAAAGGCTCCCAGGGACAAAATAGTCTAAGTACAGAGCTTCCAGGTCAAGGAAAAACACCATAAACAGCCAAAAAAGAGAAAGAATTCAAATAATGAGGAGCTATATTCAAGATCACAAAAGATTTCGCAGTCACTACTCTAAAGTGGAAAGCTTAGAATATGATATCACAAAATGAAGAAGATACAGGCTTATAACCAAAAATAACTTATTCAATAGAACTGTTTAATCCTACAGGGGAGAAAAAAGAAACTTTTAGTGAAACAGAAGACTTCCAAGAATTTCTAAAGAAAAGGCCAGAGGTTAGTAGAAATGTTGAAATAGAAACACAAAAATGGAGAGAAATATAAAAAAAGTTAAATACAATTGAGCAATCCTAATGGATTAAACCAGGATGAAGTTTTTATATTCCAATGGGGGAAGATTACACAAGAATACTGTCAGAACCATAATACCATCAGAAGACAGCATGTCTGGGAATGGCTTTATTATGTATTGATGATCTTTAAGAAAAGAAAAAAGGGGAGGAATGGATATATTAAGGAAATCAAGAAAGGGAGAAGAGATGATCTCTCATAATCAGGATATAAAATGAAGATGATTAAAACAAGGATAAAGAAATGGGTGGAGCAGATGCCATTTGAAATTTACTTTTCTCTGAACTGGGCAGTGAACAGAAGAATAAATATTGACACAGTGGGGTACTGAAATATATTTCACTTAACAAGAAAATAGGAAAAGGGAGAGAGAGAAAATATAAGGAGGGTAAATTTCATGAGGGAATAGTTAGAAATAAAACAAATTAATTATTACAGGTCCCCTTTTAGTGAATTTAAAATAAAAGAAAGAAAAAAATTAAAACCTGTGTTTGGGCTTAAGGATAGGGAAAGAGAAGAAGGACAGAGGAATAGAAGCAGATTTTATCAAACTTTCACTATCCTCTTCTGCTTTGTAAAGAAGATGGATAAGGAACAAAGAGAAGAAAAATATAAGAGAATAGGATAAAGTAATATACATTAGTTAAAAATCATAACTATAAATGAGAATGTAAAAATTTACCATAAAATGGAAGAGGAGAGCAATTTAAAAACATCAGAATCAAATAATACATTATTTATAGGAAATACACTTGAAATATAAAAAACTCACACAGAATTAAAATAAGGGGCTGGAACCAAATTCTTTGCTTCAGGTAAAGTAAAAAACAAACAAAAACCAGGGGTTGCAGTCATGTTCTCAGAGAAGGCAACAAGAAAAAGAATTGGGGCAGCTACGTGGTGCAGGGAATAGAGCACCAGCCCTGGAGTCAGGAGGACCTAAGTTCAAATCCTGCCTCAGACACTTAACACTTACTAGCTATGTGATCTTGGACAAGTCACTTAACCCCAATTGCGCTGCTTTCCGGCCTTCAAAAAGAAAAAAAAAAATTAGAGTTGATTAAAAGATATAAACAGGGAAACACTTTATGCCGAAAGCAAATACAATGAATCAACATAAATGCTTTTTTGTAGTGATAAAGAAAAGCAAACTAAAAGGGTACCCATCAACTGGGAAATTGTTGAATAAACTCTGGTATATGAATGTGAAAGATGTAACTCTAATGTGAGGAAGGATAAAAAAGCATGTTTTCAGAGAAACCTGGGAAGACTTCTGTGGACTGATAAAGAGTGAAGTGAGCAGGACCAGAAGAACAGATTATATGATGACAACATTGTAAAGACAAACAATTTTGCAAGATTTGAGAACTCAATGCAATGACCACCCACAGTTCCAGAAGGAGAGTCAATGATGAATCATGCCATCCATCTCCTGACAGAGAAGTGATGAACTTGAGGTGAAGAACAAAGTACTTGTTTTTTGATATGGTCAGTGCAGGAATTAGCTTTTCTTGATTGTGCCTTTGTTACAAAATTTTTCTTTTCTTTTCCTTTTTTTTCAATAGGGGTGGTAGAGAAAATAGATTTTTCTTTATTGAAGTAAATAACATTATTTTTTTTAAGTTAAGAAGACTCCAAAGCCAAATGTTTTAACTAAATAGCCAAAAGATTTGAAAGCATTTGAGCTCACTTGAAAATTTTCCCATCTGTTTGCTCATGCCTGAAATACCATAATAGGAGTGTTTCTATTTTATATCCCTCTCCTCAAGAATGTCAAGCAATCCTGTTCTCTCAAATTTTGATCATTGAAAATTATGACGGGGGCAGCTAGGTGACACAGTGAAAAGAGCACCAGCCCTGGAGTCAGGAGGACCTGAGTTCAAATGTGGCCTCAGACACTTAACACAAAAAACTAGCCATGTGACCTTGAGCAAGTCACTTAACCCCAATTGCCCTACCTTCCCTTCTCCAAAAAGCAAAAAAGAAAAAGAAAAAGAAAATTATGATGATTATGTAATATAGAGAAATTTAATTACCCCCAAAATGGAAATTTTCAATTTCAACATGAGAGCTGTATTTTTAATAGAAAAAAATTAAAAGTTCTAAGTATAAAAGTATATCAGTCTAATTGGGAAAGTACACTAATTTTTCCTTATCATTTCTTAGCATAAAACACACATGAAAAAGTATTTTCCATCTTGGGTTTGGGTTTATAAGAAAGATTGTCTATCAGGTCATTGATTCTCTCAAAGCTACTTCTCTAGATAGTAGGAATAAAATTTTCTAAGAAGCAATTTTATTTGCTAATGTAAACATCAATCAGCAAAGAATTAAAGAGACTATAATCAAATATTATTTCTTACTCTTCCTGCAACTTTATGGAGCAAATGAATTTGTTCATTTCTTCCTCAGGCTTTCTTCAGAGAGACAGAAATTCTATACATCCTTTCATATGCTACTATACTATAAAAAGGAAGTATAACAGTAGAAAAAGCATTAGATGTTGAATAAGTAGTTTGGGGTTTAACTTAACCTCTATTAGAATTACTATCTGAGAGATCTTGGGCAAAACACTTTCTTTCCTTGGTTCCATCATCTATAAAATGAGAAGGTTAGGTTAGATCTCTGAAGTCTCTTTCAGCTCCAAAATCCAGGGTTCTATAAACTTGCCCCCAAAAGAAGCACAAGTGCTTAAATTTGTGAAAAGTACTTTTTATGCCATTGTTAATTTTTTTTCTCCATGGAAAATTAATTATTAAACAATTTTTTTCTTCTTCCCCCTCATGGGAATCACTGGAAGAGAAATAAAGACGGCAAAAAAGACCCCGGCACTAGCAGTCAGAAAATCTGGATCCTATTCCCAATTTTGGTACCAACTAGTTGCATGAATTTAGAAAAGGTATTTTATCTCCTTGGGTTTCAATTTCCTCTCCTACAAAATAGAAATACTTTGATATTCCCTAGATACCACAACAGGATTATAGTAAATATTAGTGAACAAGTTTGAAAGGACTTTTGAAAGTATAAAGAGTGGTGCTAATCTATGGCTACATTTTTAATAAGATTTCTTTTTTACATCTCCATATTTTTCCCCCAGTATTCCCATTTTCCCTCCCAGTGGATCATCCTAAATTATATTTTTTAGAGACAAAAAAGGAAAAAGAAAAAAATAAGCATAACTAACCAACATATTGCAAACATCTGTGCAACATACACTTATGAACCTCCCACCTCTACCAAGGGATGAGGTGGGGATATCTTTTTATATTTCTTCTTTCAAACCATGATGGTTCTATATAATTTTATGACATTCTTTGTAAACATAACATTATTCACATCTATTTTAGCATATTGTTGTTGCTCTTTCCATTTACACCATTGTAATTATTTGTATATATGGTGTTCTTTTCTGCTTACGTTACTCTACATCATAATATGCTATCATTTATTAGAAATACAAGTGCCAAAATCCTCATTGAAAACTGTCTGCAGAATTCCAACTGTGTGTGCTTCCTTTGGCTTATTTTTAATCCCCTGCCATCTAACCATCTGCTGTGGTATATTCAGGGACTTCATATTAATAGGAGAATTGATGAAACCAAATTAGTAAAGGAAACCTAAATACTTCAGTGCTTGAATAATCTCCTCCATCTTTAATCAATCTGCATAATACTATCATCCCCTCCAGCTATCCCCTAATTCCTCTCTCCCACAATCAAACTCCTAGGAAAAAAGAAAACAAATTACTTTCCTTTTCTCCCCCCTTTGTTTTCCACATCCCACTTACTTATCAGTAATTTGGAAACAGGTTTCTGACCCAACTCCCTGCTCAAATAAAACTTTACCAGTGACTTATTTGCCATATTTAAAGGTTTTTTATGCTACTTCTTGAATTCATTAACCATCCTCTTCCATCTGGGTTTCCATGATACTGCTCACTTTGAGTTCTCCTATTTCTCTGAATGCTCCTTCTCAGTCTCTTTTGCTAGATCATTATCCATGGTCCATATGCTTTGCATGTATCTAACCAGGTTCCATCCTTAGACCTTCTTTTCTTTCTATACGCTACTGGGGTGTAGAAACTTACATGAGTTCAATTTCTGTCTGTGTGGAAATGACTTCCAATTCTATAATCCAAACCTTGCATCTTTCCTGAATTCTAGTGCTACACCTTGAGTCCATTTGGATGTTTCATAGATATCTCAAACTCAGTGCATCCAAACCAGACTACATCTCTCTCTATTTCCTGACTTCCATGTTTATGATAAGAGCACCACTATCCTTCTAGACACCTGAATTTGCAAAGGCAGAGTTATCCTGGACTCCGAACTCACTTACCCTCACATACAACAGTTGTCAAATACTATTAATTCAATCTCTACAATATCAATTGAATCCATCTCATTTTTTATTGTTACATAGCTACCAAGCCTTGTTCAAGCTCTTAGTGCATCTTGTCTGGACTACTGCAACAAAGTCCTACTTGGTCTCTTTGCTACAAGCCTCTGTCCTTTCCAATTCATCTTCCACACAGCTGCTCATTTCTAAATAGAGCATTCCTAAAGCACAGGTCAGAACATATTACTCAAGAATGGCTATGTTCAGGGGCGGCTAGGTGGCTCAGTGAACAGAGCACCAGTTCTGGAGTCAGGAGGACCTGAGTTCAAATCTAACCTCAGACATTTAACACTTACTAGCCCTGTGACCTTGGGCAAGTCACTTAAACCCAATTGCCTTCCCCCTCAAAAAAAAATGACTATGGCTTCTAGCATAAAATATAAACTTTTCTTGAGAGTTTAAAACTCTTTACAATCTGATTCCAACCTATTTGCCTTGCTTGATTTCATATTACTCTCCTATTGTTTATAGATCAACTAGTCTGTTTGCTACTCCTCAGAATAAATTTTCCATCTTCTATCTCTCTGTGACTTTATATAGGCTGTATCTCATGTGTGGGATATTTCCCCTTACCAACTGAGTGGGAGATGTGAAAACTTCTCAGAATATATCCTAAAATCTAGTTATGTTTCTTGTGGGAACAAGCCTGAGTTTTGGTTTCACCCTTCCCCCATTCTTTACTACTGTCAATCAGCCCTAAGCCCTTCAGGAGTTTTAGGAATCTCTTAGAGCCCTTCCCCCTCCTTCACTTTGGCATTTGCCAAATAAGGATAAGTACACTTGGATTGGCTGTCCCCTATGTCCTTGGTTTTGTCCTTTTTCACACCCAGACTGTAAGCCCACCTCCCAGCCACTGAGAGATAGTGGCAGGCTTCTTTGTTCCTTATCATTGGAGGAGATTTCACACCCAGACTGTAAGCCTGCCTCTCAGCCAGTGGGAGAAGGGACAGCAGTGGGAGGGGGCTTGACTGTGTTGGGGTATAAAGTCTTGCTCTGTCTTCCCTAACGTGCCTCATTCTGCTGGTTCATACTGGTAGAAGAGATGCCCTCTTCTCAGGACAACTGAATAAAACTTCCCGTTCTTTCCTCAAGGCATCTCTGAGTTTTAATTTTGGGGGGTAGGGGATTTTTGGGATCCCCATACCTCACACACAACTTTGCCACTTGGAATACTTTACCACAAATCTCCTTCCTTTAAAGCTTACCCTACAACAAAGCCTTTCCTCATCATCCTTTCCTCCAATTGTTAATGTTCTCTTGTCCCTTCTGATATTTGTACTTGTTTGTCTATATACACATTTCCCCATACCAGAAAGTAAGCACCTTGAGGATAGAGGCTACTTTGATTAGGATCACTATCCCCGGTGCCTTGTTCAGTGACTAGCATATAGAAGATTCTTAACAAATGCTTTCTGAATAAGTCCTTTGATACTGTTAGTGTTGGGCTCTCTTCAGTGTAGTAGATGGTCAAAACATCAATCACCTTTCAGTCAGTATTGTGATGAATTTCTTTTAATTTATTTAGCTGGTCTTCAGACAAGAGACAGTCTGTCACCAGACCTATGCTTGAACATTTTCTAGCATGGTAAGACCTGCTAGCATTTGGGCTCTTCTGACATAGTAATGAGGAATCAAGAAAGAACTTTTTGACTTGTTAAGTCTGAAACCCAATATAAATAGTATTTAGATTATCTGGTGTTTTTAAATTACACATTCTCCATGGATAGGAGTGAATCATAAAATCATACTTTTATTCATTCAACCTTATTCAGCACTTGTGAAGTGAGAGAAATGTGAAAAAAGCATAACACATCCTTTGAGTTATATTTGCCTCAGAAGATGAATAGATAATGTCTTGGAAGACATAGCCAGGAACCCTCTTTAAGCAATTTAAAAAAATCTGTTTCAGAGAGATGGAAATATGGGTCTTTAAGTTACTACTAATTAGTTATACTGCTATAATGGGCTATGTGGTACATGGTAATGAACTCTGAACTAGGTAACTAAGATGGGTTTCTATTGGTTCCAGATGTGGAACCAGGGTTGGGTTGGGTGAATTAGGTTGGGTGACTGAGACTTTGTTTCAGGGTTCAAAATCTTAGAATGGTGCTGTAAGTACTTCCAATCCTATAGCAAATTAGCAAAAAAAAAAAAAAAAACAACAAAAAAAACCACCCTGAGCTTAAAACATAGTAAACAGTAACAATTAGAGTATAAGACGATACTAGAGAGTAGTTTCCTTCTGTAAGATCTATACTCTAATTTGTCCCCAACTAGTTTTGGTCCACAGTGGCTTCCCTTGAAATATTTCAGGGTCTCTACTCCTCTTCCCCCAAATGAAAGCACATTTCATGGAGTTTGCCCAAACTAATTTTGAGACATTTGCCCCAAGTACAAAACTTACAAGACACATCTTAGTCTGGTTCTGACCCTAATTCATGACAGGACTTCAGAACGTCTTTTCCCTTTCACATACTTCAGTTTTCCAATTTGTAAATTAAATTGGTTCTACAAGATGAGTTTAAAACATCATTTTGAAGTTTCACGTATAGGCCTTTGAGGACCGTGCTAATTACATTCACAGAAGGTCATTGCCAGACTGGCCATAGGTTCATAAATGTTTCAGCCATATAAGTACTCAGTTCTAAAATTCCATGGTCTCATATCCTACGCTCCAGGGTCCATCCCCTCAGCCCTTATACTCCATGTTCTCAAGTCTCATCTGGTTCCAACATTTTACATTCCATGACCTGACAAAGTCAATCCTAAGAACAGCAAGAGGAGGGAAGAAAATAGCATTTTCTCATTACTCTGTTTTTCTGTCTATTGTTTCAGAAAAAGAGTAGGCGAACACAGCGGAAGTGCATGCAACAAGCTTTAACAGAATACAATGACAAGGAAGGTGAATTTTATCTTTGTACACCTTCCATTTCCCTGGTATTCCTTACCACCACCATCCCAAATACCTAAGTGCCACGTGTCCTCATACTATTCTCTGCCTGCTCAGAGCTGTGCAGTAGCCCATCCAAGCCTGCCTATCTCTATCTGATGACCCTCTAATATCTCCATTACCTCATCAAAACTCCACTCCTTCTCCCTAGCATGACTGACCTCTTCCAGGGATTGGGAGGGAAACAATCTGAATAAAGTTACTTAAAAAGGTATGCTGAGAACTGACAGCACCAAGCCTTTCCAGGAAAAGGGTTCTCCATTTACCCAAATGTTTGAGTCCCTGATACTGTAGTGTTAGCCAGTCTGGAGGCAATGAATCAACCAATAAGCATTTATTAAGTGCCTACTATGTGCCAGACACTGTGTGATATACAGAAGATATCAAGATAAATGAAATAGCCTCTTCCCTGAAGGAATATACATTCTATTGAAGGATATAACTGTAACCTAAATAAGAAAGGCAGTATGTATCTAAGTAAATATACTGCATATAGGAATATGTATGTGTGTGTGTGTGTGTATATATATATATATATATATATATACATACATATATATACATATACACACACACATATACACACACACATATTATATAAAAAGAGACTACACACACATACATACATACATGCATATATATATGATACATACACATACACACACACGTACACATAATACAACCTAATTCTGAGAGGAAGGTTACTAGTAGTTATAGATAGGGGTTCAGAAAATGAGACAGTGTGGGGGCAGGCTTTCCTAATATCCTTGGGAGAAAGATAAAAATTGCATTTTACAGGGACCTATCTACTCTGATGAATCAGAAAACAGCTCTGAGCATAAACATAATTTACTTCTCCTACCGGTGGCACATCATGTATCAAATGACTTGAAGCAGAGAATTCCATTTGAGTCTAAACTGGCAGAAAAGTCTCCATGGAGGCAGGAGAAATTGTCACATCCCCTCATTTCCATTCCCAATGACTCCATTCAAGGTGCATATAACTTCTGTGAAATAAAATAATAACTTTCCTACTTGCTACTGAGGCAGGTAGCTGAAACAGTTTATAAATTGCTGGACCTGAAGTCAGAAGACCTGTGTTCAAATCCATCTTCAGATACTTATTAGCTATGTGATTAGCGAAGTCACTTAACCACTGTCTGCCTCAGTTTTCTCATCTGTAAAATGGAAGTAACAATACTGCCTCCCTCTTAGGGGTACTGTGATGATCCAGTGGTATTTGTAAAGCACTACAGAAACCTTCAAGTGCTATATAAATTATATAGCTATTGCTATCAGTCTTCACCCCTCCAACCCATACCTACAAAAAATTCCTTAGATAGATAGATAGATAGATGGCATTAACATTCTTCAAAGTGCTTTTTAATCCATTTATCTCCAATTTCATCCACAATACCACTATGGGAAGGTAGAATATTATTGTCATTTTATAGAGAAGGAAATAGAGACCCAGAAAAGGAAATTAATTTACCCAAAGTCACATGGTCAGTAAGTGACTGTGGAAGGACTGGGAACCAAGCTTCTTGTCTCCTGGCCCAACTCCTTTTGTAACTGACCCATACTATCTGTGGGCTCCAGGTAGAAGGCACCACATGCTCTAGCCATGTGCCCTGAGAAAAATGTAGTCTTAGCACCTCCTGACAGAGATGATGAAGATTCCCACAAACCGTAACTTCGATTCTGGCTCTAAAGCCGTTCATGGCAGCATCACACTAATAGAGATCCCAGAAGTGACTTACTGGCTTCAAAGAAAACATTAAAAGGTAAAAGAATGCCTTATGGCAACAGCCAATACTTTCCAAAGGAAAATGGGCTGTTCTCTCTAGCAGACCTGGTTTGACCCTTTTGCAAGCAAGGGCAAAATATGAAAACAGGGCAGAGAGGTTCCTAGCTGGAAAGCCACAGCAGTTTGTGAATTCAGGGGTATATGGCAACAGGGCGCCTTCCATTCCTTGTGAATTGTTGTTCAACATTCCTGATGTATCCTGGTACTTTCCCATCCATGCAGATGGTAGTTTTAAGAATAACAAACACTGTACTTTCCAAAGCTCTTTTCCATTCAGTAGTTTGTCTGATTTTCACAATAATCCTATGGTGATGGATGAGAAAGAATAGATTCTCCCATTTTACACATGAAGATGCAGACATAGGGAAGTCAAGTGGCTTCTTTAAGATCACACAGACAGCTAACATCAAAACTCCGTGGTGAAATGGACAAAATAACAATCACTGGCATTTCTATATTGCTATAAGGTTTTCAGAAGCATTTTTACACGTGTAAACTCATTTGACTCACAACAATCCTTTATCCATTCAATTCAATCCATTTTACAGATGAGGCAAAGAAAGGTCCCCTGATTTGGCTAGGGCCCCACAGCTAGGGAGTGTCTGAATCAGGATTCAATCTGAGGGTTCAAAATCACAAGTCCTCCCCTGTATTCCCTGTTCCACCTTGTTGCAAATGAAGGAGAAAGATGAAAAAGGAGGAAATATTATGTTTCCTTGTGAGCCATAATATGAGTTGTGATTCTAGTCTCACCTCTGCCACTGATTCACTGCCTGACTTTGGTGAAATCATTTTCTCTCTATGGGCTTCAATTTCCTCCCCTATAAACTGACAGAACTGGACTGTATCTCTGGGGTTTCTTTAAGCTCTACTATAAAAATTCCATTCACAAAGTCAGAGAATGTGGAGGGAGGAGGAAACTGAGAGGTCATATAGTATAATTCACTTATTCTATAAATGCTGAAACTTCTCCAAAGAGGAGAAATTATTTATATGAAGCCACACAGGTTTAACAGAAACACATTTGCCCATAATTCAAATGCAGGTCTTTTGACTCCAAATCCCATGCTCTTCTGACAATATTGTGTTACTTATCTATGATTTAGTTGTATGAAAACTCATTCACTCAAGTGTTAAGGAATCACAGCATCCTAGATTTTGAATTGGGAGAGACCATGGAAATGGCCTAGTCCAACCAAATCATTTTATAAGCAAAGATATTAAGGTTCAGAATAAGTTCTCTGAACCAAGCTCACACAGGTAAATAGCAGATTCAGAATTGTAACCCAAGTTTTCTAACTCCAAATCCAAGATTCTCTCCACTGTATCATATCTCAGGGTTCTCAACCCCTCTGCTCAACACCCACCGCTGTCTGACAAGTTAGCCAGGGATCTTTGAAAACAATGATATCAACTTTCCAGACTCCTTGCTTCTGTATTCTCAGGAGATATCTGTAGCAAATAAAAGCAATTTCCTAATCACTGTGATGGCTATGAAAAAGGGACCTGAGTATAGTAGCTCCCTCATGCCCACTAGTGGTCACATCAGTAAACGCACCCTGCAAAAGTCTGGCGAACTGTTGGCTTTTGAATTTCTCCATCCTATAGGGTAAATACTTGGAAACTAATTCTATGGGAAAGGTGTCAGTATATATTAAAACACATCTCATTTGGATGTTTATTTTCCTCCTAGGAGTGCCTCAAGCAGCAGTTACTTAAACAAAATTGCAAGAATGTACCAGAGAGACAGCAAGGCCTAATAGAGGGCTGGATGAGAAGTCACAAAAACTTTTATTCCCACTTTCAAAGTTACAAGTGTCTGACCAGGTGAAATTAAATTAACTTCCCTGAGCCTCAGTTTCTTAATCTAATGGAGGCAGAGTACTCATTTGTGAAATGAGGGAGATGGAGTAAATAGCCAGTAAGATCTTTGTTATCTTTGACTCTTTACAAGCTTTTTGAATCGAAGTCTATGAATCTATGAATATCTCATACATTGTTGACAGAATGAAATCGTGTTTTAAAGCTGCTTGTAAACTTTAAGAAGTACCATATAAATTTCAGTTATTATGAGAGACAGATTAGCATAGTAGTTAGAGATTTAGCTGCAGGGTCAGGAAGACTTGAGCTCAAGTCCTGCCCTTTTCCCACTGACTTTGAGGTCCTGGGCAAGTTACTTTACTTCTCAGTACCACAGAAAACTAAATAAGCCCATAATTTGAAGAGAAGGTGAAGATTTCCATTAGTGGATGAATTCCTCACAGGGGGTTTCTTATGCAGGTGGTCCAGCATCATCCATAAACATAGACTGGGACATAGACATATGGAGAAGATCCATGGCAAATTAAAAGAGATACTGGACCTATAGTCAGTAGAGACCTTAGTTCAAATGCTTCCTTCAAACACTTTGTAAATCATAAAACATAAATATCAGTTTTTATTGTTCTTAGTAGAAACTAACCTATGCTCTGATTCCAAAGAGAATGCTTTGCATTCTGCATCAGATGCTCTAGCTATATAACATCATACAAGCCTCTCACTCAATCCTTCAGAGCCCATTTCCTAAAAAATGGAATGATCATACTTACACCTCTGACTTCATAGGATTTTTGCCAGGAAAATGTTTTGTAAACCTTAAGTCTATAGAAATATGCCAGTATCTCATATTCTTGTTAGTGGATAGTTGGTAGAGTACAAATTTATTGCCTAGTCCCAAGAAAATTGTTCTTGCTATATAGAAACCATGGAATGGTCTGAGAAACCAATACCAGTTTAGTTTCTTCCTCTTTACCTCAAAGTCCTGAAAAATGATGCCTTAGTTTATCAGGGGTGGGGAACCTGTGGCCTTGAGGCCACTTGTGGCCTTCTAGGCCCTGAAGTATGGTGCTTTGACTGAACCTAAACTTCAAAGAATAAATTTTTTTTTTTAACACAAAGGGCCACACTTGAGGATGAGAGGGCTACATGTGTCCTGAAGGTCATAGATTCCTCACCCCTGTCTAGCTGCTTCCTACTTTAAGCTGGCTATTTCAGGCTCAGATTGTGAGCTTTTCATTAGGAACCATGGTTTGGTAGTGACTCGAGAAATCTAGTCAACTGCATCATCATAAGACAGACAGGGAAACTGAGGCTCTGACAAATTATATGGCCAAAGTCATAAAACCAACTGGTCATAAGAAGTGGGAGCATAACCCAATTTATCTGATTTCTATTCCAAAGATTATTCTGCTATACTGTGTACTTCCCATTTTCCCCATTGAATCTTTTTTTTTAAAGCCAATTTAGACTCTGTTTTTGCTCAAGGAAGAAGGTGAAAGAATAAGTGTTGGCTAAGTAACAATATGATGTTAAATTCCAAGGTTCACCATGTGGCTAAATAAAATGAATAAGTACTCATGTGGCCCTACAAAGGGAGACCCATTTGACTTTGTAGAAGGAAGAATGCCGAAGACATCCTTAGCTGATCACATGTTCTATTCTGAACAACGAATCTTCCTTTAACATGGTTCTGTCAAAAGAGTACTGGGTTTGCTCTCAGAGCACCTGAGTTTGAATCTTGGTTCCACTAATTTCTCTCAATATAAATTTGGGGAAGGCACTTGCCTTTTCTGAACTTCAGTTTCCTGATCTAGAAAATTAGACTAAATGTTTGGAATGGGAATGGGAATTTGAAGATCTTCCCTGCCCCTTAATAAACCTAAGGGAATTTGAAGACCTTCCCTGATTTGAAGATCTTCCCTGCCCCCTAATAAGCTGAATGTAACCACATGGAGCCTGTGGTGGGAGGAGTTTGTAGAAGGGTAGAGCAGAGTCCACAGGAAACTGGGAGCTAGACAATGGGAGGAGAAAGCAGGCAATCAGAGGCTTGTGAATAAATATTTCTTTGTGGGAAGGCTAAAGGATAGTGTGATTCTCTGCTCCATTGTGGCATATTAACTTCCATGTTACTATGCTGGATTTGGCTTTCTGGTTGGGGGATTTGGTTTTCTGTGTCTGAATAAATGTTTTGCTTCTGTCTTCTATATGGAGAGTCTGTTATGTTTTGCAATTGAGCACCATTCCGGCATATTTACACTCACCACTGGTGCTGTGAATATTGTGTTGGCACTATAGGTCTCTTTCAACATTAAATCATATGATGTATCTATGACATATTTTAGGCTCTCCTTTCTGCACATAATTAGGAGTGAAGATCCTTGGAATATTTTCCTTGACCCAGATTGTTCCCAGTCGTACAATGTGATCAGCAAACATTAAGTATCTATTTATCTGTTATGCACTTTGGTGTGTACTTTGTCTTGCAACAAATACAGACAAAACACAAAGTCTAGGAAAGACACGGTCTCTGCCGATAGAACTTGGAGTCTCACAGGAGTATAAGGCACAGATTTTGTTGTTGTTGTTGTCAAGGTTCAGTTGTATCCTACTCTTCATGATCCTGTGAATCACACCGTCCATGGGGTTTTCTTGGCAAAGATATTGGAGTGGTTTGTCATTTCCGTCTTCAGTCGATTAAAGCAAACAGAGGTTAAATGATTTGCCCAGGGCCACATAGCCAGCCTGAGGCTAGATTTGAATTCAGGTCTTCCTTACTCCAGACTCAGCATTCCATCCACTGAGCCACCTAGCTAGATAATTATAACATAGATAACTATAATTCACAGTGACATTCTATAAATGCATTGGAGAATCATGAAAGAATACAATGTCAAGACCCCTGGGGGAAAGTTCATTGTGTATTGGACAGGGTGGGAGAAGGTGAAGGGGATATGAGGAAATGTGGAGAAATCAGAAAAGGCTTCAGGATACAACAAAAGAAGAAAAACAAAATACTCAATACCTATAGATAGACTTCATGCTTGAAAATGCAGCAAAGAGTATATCTTTTCAATCGGTACAAATAGAGAGATTTTCTAATGTTGTACCTCTTCATTTCTCTCCTTCATTCTTCTATCATGCCTTGTATAGTGCAGGAAAGAATGCTAAATTTTGCCTCCCAGACCACCCAGACTTCATGGCCTATAGAAGCTCGTTCAGAGCATCCAAGAGACTCTTTGGTTGGCCTCTAAATTGGGGGGAGAGAGAAGGGAGATGAGTGGAGAAAAAGAAAATAAAATTCAGGCCAGACTGGAAAATGAAGTTTCCCAAAAGGTTTTGATTTGCTACAGCAGGACTCTGCCTTGGGCATTTTTTCTCACTAATTTTCAAATCCATGTCTATTTCAAGAGGAATTTTACTCCATGTGATTCTGATTCAATCATTCTTAATTTGTCAACAATCTGCTTTGTAAGAAAAAAATAAGTACCCACATAGTCCTAATAACTCTCTTTAAAACTAAGGTATATTTGGACACCACAGCAATGGTTTTGTTTGGAATTGCTATTAAAGATTGCAAAGTAAGTAAAGTATCCTTAGAACTTTCCTCCCTTTCTGCTTAGCTGGCCTCTTCTTGCTTATAGCCCTCACTCCCAATGTCTTGGCTGGCTCTTGGCTTATCTTCCCTGAGGTTCTATAGATTCATCAATTTAGGTCTGCAAGAGATCTTAGAGGCCAATACACCCAAACTCTTCATTCTATAGATGAGGAAGCTGATGAACAGAACATTTAAGTGACTTACCCAGGGTCACACAGGCAGTAAGAATCTGAGGTATATATGAACCCAGATCTTCCTGGTTCTAAATCTAGCTCCCCATCTATTTTGCCATGCTAATGAGTGCTCAAGTGCAAGTCACTGCCTCCAGCTTCAAGTATTTGCATGTCAATCAGGAACTTTTGAATTCAATTAAATCAATAAGCATATTAAGCAATTATGATGGGGTGCTCGGGTGCCTATGTTTGTAACATCCAGTTGTAACTTCAGTTGGTAAAATCACACTTGTGTTCTGGTACCTATGTTTGTAATATCAGTTTGTGAAATTAAGTTGTAAAATCACACTTCCCCCAGCCTCAAAGCATTAACTCTGCCTCTTCCCTAAGCCAGCACTCTGCCTAGCTACAATTCATGAACTGCTTTATCCTGCTTGGTACAATAACAAGCTATACCTATGAATCCTTCACCCAACCATCTATAAACAATTCCTTTAGCTTACAGAAATGTATATGTCCCTTATTCTAATGGCCAGCTGCACCTATGAATCCTTCAATGCACTGTCAGTAAGCTAACTACTTCCCAATTAGGCACATCCTGAATCCCCAATTAGTCTAGCTTCCCAACATCCATCTTGTCAAACAGGATATTGATGGATAACAGACTGGATACCTCTCAGTCAACTCTGACCATTAGGTGACCCAGTAACATTTCAAGCCTAAAACCACACCTCCATGCAGCCCCCACCCATGTGCTTTTTCCCAGTGAATTTTGGGCAATATGCCTGTGCAGTAGATATGAAAAGTGCATGTCCCTTTAAGCAATGATCACTCCTTAATTCCTCCCTAGTCCCACCCTTACTCACCTAGTTAGCATAATTGATACCTGATTTACGATTTTATGGCTTTATAATCTATACCTCTGACTGCTCTAAGTTTGTAGGTTCCCTAAGACCTCCTGCCTGCTGTAAAGCATAACAATAAACTTCTACAATCCTGACTTAAAAGATTGCTTGAGTCCTAAGAATTCTTTCCAGATGATAACCCTCCAGGGATTCTTTGGGGTCCCTGAAATACCTACTTTTCTCACCCTCTTCAACTATAGATTGCATACAGAATGAACAGTCAACAAGCATTTATTAAGAACTTAAGGCAGTGAGGTGGCACAGTGGATAGAGTACTAGGCCTGGAGTCAGGAAGACTCACTGTGAGTTCAAATCTGGACTCAGTAAGTTCAAACTTACTGTTTATGTAACCCTAGGTAGCTCACCTAATCCTGTTTGCTTCAGTTTTCTCATTTGTAAAATGAGCTGGGAAAGGAAATGGCAAACCATTCCAGTATCTTTGCCAAGAAAATCCCAAATGGGGTCATGAAGAATCAGACAAAACTGAACAACAATGTCCCAGATACCACTGCAAAGCCATGGAAATACAGTCACAAGCAAAAAGATAGTCACGGTACTTAAGGAGTTTATGTTTTCATGGGGAAAGACAACACATAAAAGATAATGAAAAGGGGGAGGGTAGAAAGAAAGGATACCTGTACAGGGACATGGTAGAGAAAATTTAGAGAGTCAGGAGTACAACTTGAGGAGGAATTAAAACATGATTGTCCTGGGCATCTTCCTAAAAGGTAGATTCTAGGACAAACTCAGAAATCAAAGAAAGAGATTGAAGATGTGAAGAGAAAAGTATTTCCAGTGTGAGAAGTCTAGGCAGACTTGCTAGGTAGAGTGTGCTAAATGCTAGGGATACAAAGAAATATTATAGGCAGTGCCCTGCCTTCGAGTAGCTCAGAATCTAAGGGGAAGGAAAACAAGCAAACAAACAAGTACAAAGCTGGATAAAAAACAAGCAAATGAGGAGTGGCACTAGAATTAAAAAGATTTCCTGTAGATAGTGGAATTTTAGTTGGAACTTGAAGTAAACCAGGGAGTAAGGAAAGCCAGGAGACAAAGATGAAGAGGAAGGGCATTCCAGGTATGGTGGACAGCCAGAGATGGAATGCCTTGTTTCTGGATTAGCAAAGAGTCCAGTGTCACTGGACTGAAGAGTATGTGCAGGTTGTAAGAGGTATGAAGTATAATTTAACTATAATTATATAGCTGGGGGAATTGTAGAGAACAGGAGGCTAGATAGTAGAGATTTGAGTGCCAGAGGATTTTGTATTTGATCCTGGAGGTAATAGGGGAGTTTATTGAGTATGGGCTGCAATATGGTCAGATCTAAGCTTTAGGAATCATTTTGCTGGGTGAATAGAGAATATACTGGAGTAAAAAGAGACTTGTGGCAGGCAGGCTGACCAGCAGGATAATGTAATAATCCAGGTGTGAGGTGATGATCATAAAGCATTGTGGTAGCAGAATCAGAGGAGAGAAAGGAGCCCATTTGAAACTGATAGGCCTGGACAACAGATTGAACATGGGGGCATGATGAGAGCATGAGGAGTCTAGGATGACCCCTAAGTAGTGAGCCTAGGAAATTGGGAGGATGGCAGTGCCCTCCAGCACCAGGGGGAGGGAGTGGGAATCAGGAAAGGCTTCATGCAGATGACCTTGAACTAAATTTTGGAGCAAATCTGTCAAGAGGGAAAAGTGAGAAGGGATCGAATTCGAAATATAGGGGATAGGTCATTCAAATGCATCAAGGTAGGACATGAAATGCCATTTGTGAAAAACAGCAAATAGGCCAATATGACTGAACCACAGAATACTTTGGAGGGTAGTAAATGAGTATATGAGAAAGCTGGAAAAGTTGGAAGGTGCCAGGTTGTGAAGAGCTATAAATGCCAGATGGAGAAGTTTAAATTTGATCAGTACAGCATGCACTTTGAGTCATATTTTCAATTTAACTCAACTTGGATTTATTAAGCATTTATTATATTCAAAACATCATGAGCATAAGTGAGATTGATAGAAGAAGTCCCAGTCAAAACAATGAATTTCCCATTCAACTTGATATGAGTCTTTGCTTGGAGGGGAACTTCTCCATGGAGAACTTCACTGCATGCACAGATAGAATTACTGATTGGGTTTTGGGGATGCCTCCAAGATGATTGTATAGTTTAACTCTTAGTGGTTCCTAACCCTGGGTCTGTGGTCTATGAATTTTTTTTTTAATATTTTCATAACAGTATTTTGCTCTGGGGCAGCTAGGGGGCATAATGGTTGGCATGTCAGGTCTAAAGTCAAGAAGACTCATGTTCCTGAGTTCAAATCTGGCCTCAGACACTTATGAGTTGTGTGACCCTGGGCAAATCACTCTCCCTGTTTACCTCCGTTTCTTCATCTGTAAAGTGATCTGGAGAAGGAAATGACAAACTACTCCAGTATCTTTGCCAAGAAAACCTCAAATGAGGTCAAATAGAGTTGGATGTGACTGAAAATTATTGAACAATAAAACTTCCATCTCTATTTGGTTTGTTTTAATATTATATATTTTATTTTACACATTTATAACATTTACCAAATTGCCAAAAAAGTCTACAGCATACATACAAAAGGTTAAGAACCCAAGTTACTGTATCAGTGCACCAAAGAAGGAAAAGTGGGCATCCATCTTCACCAACTGCCGACCAATCACCACATACAGGGAGAGAAAGCCAACCTAACTCAAGAACCAAGGTACCCTGAGCAAGAGTAGCATGTAACAGGCAAGTTAAAACACTCCCCACCATACTGACCCTTTCCCCTCAGACCCTGATGGAGACAACCCATGAGGCTAAAGCCAAGAGCCTTGGCAATAGCAATGCTTCCTCAATTTCCTCATCTGTAAAATGGGGATAATAATCGCACCTACCTCCCAAGGTTGTTCTGAGGATCGACTGAAATAATAATTATAAAGTGCTTAGCATAGTGTCTGGCGCATGGCAAGCACGACATAAATATAATTATTAGTGTTAGTATTACTAGCTATTAAGTACTTAATAAATGTTTCATTTATGCATTCATCAAAGATCCTAGATCTCACAAACTATCCTCTAGCCATGCTTATTCCAACTTGATGGCTCTGTAATTTATTTTTTTTAAATTCAAGGCCAGGATTTTACTATTTTACAATGTATATACACTAAACATATATTCAATAGCCTCTACTCTTCTCCCTGGGCTCTGTGCCTCAGGGCATCAAACCAAGTGCAACAAGGCACTTTTATATAGTATGTTAAGGAATGAAATTTGAATAGGCTGCATTCAGGAGCTGACCATACAGTGAGGAAGACCCAAGTTCAATTCTCCCATCTGCCATTTTCTGACTGTGTCACCCTGGGTAAGTAATTTCACCCCTCAGTGCTTCAGGTCAACTTTCTGACCCTAAGCAGTAGTGAAGTTCCTCACCAGCGATGCCCCTCCATCAACAAAATCACGTCTCATAAAAATAAAGCAAAAAATAGATCAATAGATTAAAAATCAATGAAAGATTGCACGGTTATAATTACAAAGAAAAAGTATGTTAGCAATTCATATTTACTTTAATATTTCAAGGAAACTTCATCAAAACAGTCTTGCAAAGCTAATAATGCAATACCATGAATCCCATTTTACAGACGAAGACCCTGGAGGTACAGGGAAGTTAGGTGACTTACGTACAGCAATCAGAAGACCAATGACAAACAAGGCCATAGAGAATCATAGTATACATGTGTTGGAAGGCAACTCAGGGATCATTTTATCCAATCCTCTAATTTTTACAAGTGAGGACCAGAGAAGGTAAATGACTTTCCCAAGGTCACACAGGTTTCACTACAGGAGCTACTTCAGTAATTTGAGGTCTAAGGTGGAACAACCTCTTATCGAATTCTGGGACTAGCATTATGATGAGATTATAGGGTAGAAATGTACATGTTTATGCATACATGATTTTGTCTAAAACATACAACAGGAAGAACAATCAGCAAATTCATACATTGTGATTCAATGTCCACTTCTGTTTTCTTTGCTCTAGAGATATTAATATACAAAAGCCCAAGTTGAGCCAGATTTATTTCACTAATGTCCATGATCAAGTCAAGTACTACTCCTCCCCCCCCCCCCCCCACCATTTTAACATGCTATAAGCTTGGAAGAATTTGGAAAAGGAACACAATTAATACCAATTCTGCTTGCTCTCTCCTACCGCAGGAGTACAAACCGATGTTTTATATTCTAGGGGTCATACGGGCAGAGGACTTTACCATTTCAAACTGGTTATCAGAACTCTGGAAATGTTGCTCAAAAATGGAAACTGCCTTGATTATGAACATACTTAGCAAAGCAGGGAGCATTTGGATGAAGAGAAAAGAGATGGTAAATATTTGCCAAGGCATTAAAATTTAAGCCTCCCCGAAGTGGGCAGTTAGACTACTTTTTCTCTTGACCCCCTCAGTATAAACTTCAACAAATAACACTATGAAAATTTCTCCCTGGAGACCCTTAAATGAAAGGCCATTTAATGTATTATTGAAAGAATCTTCAAAGTCTCCCATGTGTCTACTGTGCTCTGTGTGTGTGTGTGTGTGTGTATATGTGTGTGTGTGTGTGTGTGTTGTTGCTTTAAGCCCAATATCAATATTTATCTGCAACTTGGGAAGTGTTTTTCTTCCAGAAATCTGTAAGTCTTCTTTCTCTCTTACTATAAATGGGATAGTTCCTACCAAACATATTTTCAAAATGAATGAGTGGAACATTAATTTCCCCATAGCACAACTCCTCAGCATCACTAACTGTTTGCATGTGTTTAGTCTGTAGTTGGTGGCCAGGATGGTGACTGTAGGACATAAATCTCTTCACTGGGAATTAGAACACATTTCAGTTGAGTTTCAATTTTCGATGCAGTGTGCCTCATTGACTAGCACTTCTCATCTTGCCCTCATATTTCACAGCTGGAGGAGATGACTGGGTTATGCTAAATCAGTGGTGGCAAACTCAAATAGAAATGGATCCCTGATGGCCACATGTTGACTTAGAAAACCACAAATTAACATTATCTATGTTTTGCTGTATTTCTATTTATTTTTGTTAGGTATTTCCCAATTGCATTTTAATCTAGCTCCTACTGGTACTTTGGAGTTTTGCAGGCCACATGAGGCCCACAGGCTATGAATCTGTTGCCTCTGTGCTAGATGATTTTGAACCACAGAACACAAAGACCTTAGGTAAATAGTAGGATAAAGGGTATTGAGATATAAAAGTACTTTTGAGATCATCTATTCCAGAATCCTTATTTTACAGATGAGAAAACTTATCATTTCATGTGAGCCACTGAATAATGAAACACTGCAAAGAGTATATGAGTTTTCTGTAATATGCTACTAATGAAGATAGCAGAAGAAGAAAAGAAAGAAAGAAAGAAAGAAAGAAAAAAGAAAGAAAAAAAGAAAAAGAAAGAAGGAAGGAAGAAAGGAAGGAAGGAAGGAAGGAAGGAAGGAAGGAAGGAAGAAAAGAAAAAGAAAAATAGATACCACCAAAGACAAGTACATCAGGAAAAAAAATGAGTCACCCATAAACTTGAAGGGTGGACTAATTAGCTCTAGCAGTGCACTGAAAGTGAGTAAAAGAGTTCACAGGAGTAAAACAATTTGGAATTCTAAGAGAAATGTTGCTAAACTATTCATACTGTGTCACAGAGAGCTTAGTCTTTGCTATGTGCTTCAAGGGTCCAAGGTAGGAAAGGTATCATAAAAGCAAATGTCAATTGGTTGGGAATGACTAAAAATAAATGGGGGAATATCTACATATTTAATAGAATAATAGTACTTCCTAATAAATGAAGAATAAGAGGAACTGAGAAAAATTTGAGTGAACCTGTTTAAACTAATGCAGAGTGATGAAATGAGGACATAGAGAAAAATATATAATGATTATAATAATGTAAATGGTAAAAACTAATCATCAAAGGGTAGCTGAATTCTATTTCTTTAGAGTGACCAGTCTTGGTCTTAGAGAGCAGATGATTAAAAAACAAAGCAAAACAAATGAATGAGATGGGGAACTTTTTTGAGTAATATGTGACATATTTTTTCAGATTTGGCCATTGTGTGGATTGGTCTTGTTTAATTACTTTTTTGGAGAGGGTGTTTGTTTTTGTGAAGGAAGCTATGTATTGGAGAAGTCTGGCTGTGGCCCAAAAGCAAAAGGCAACAATGAAACTCAAAAAAAGAGTAGAAGAAGAAAAAACAGATCACTAGCAGAAATATGAACAAGGATCACAGAGGCTGAGAAAGACTTGGAGGCGCTGTGACAGATAACCTTTTAGGTGTGGTTGCTATTTGTCCTTCATTCTCAAAGAGGACCATAACATCAGGGACATCATGCCATAACATGCCAGTGAATTGTCAGGTTTAAGTGAGGCAGGGCTGTGCAAAGTCACCAGTCTCACTTTCTCCTCTGGTGACATCTGTGCCCAGTAGCAAGATATAGAACTGGGTGATTAGAGATGGCCCCAGATGCAATAAGAGACCTTGCCTTTTAAATTTAAGGTCTTTCCTAGGTGTCTCATTTGTCTGAGGCAACACCCCTTCAGTGATTAAGTCTAGGTAAGAAATGAGGCAAAGAATGATCTCTTTTTTTGGGAGGGGGGGAGAAGAAATCAATCTGGGAGGGGAAGATCCTCAGGGTTTCTGGCTAAAACAGAAACAATTGCTATTTATGCTCACTCTAAGTCATCTGGGCCCAAACAATGAGCAAAGGAGGCTTGTGCTCTGACCTATTGCTGGCCAGTCAATGAGCAGCAGAAGGATTTGGGCTTAAAATATGGTCCTTAAGAAACAAACCTAGCCAGCAGTCCTCAGAATAAAAAGCCAAAAAACATAAGTCTATGCCCCTGAGAAACAGACATTCCATTGTGGGGTGGGGAACTTGTTGTGGTAAGGTGAAGCCAGCTGTTAAATTTTCAGTGTGAGTGTTTGCACCTTAGTAAACAGCAAATGCTAGAAATCAGGTCTAGATTTACTGTTTTATTAATTTACAGACTTAAAATGTGACAAGAAAATTCATATTAAACAAAGTAAGCTTACATTTATTTTTCAGAGAGCTGATTGTTAAACATTTGCTAGCACACCACTGACACGTCCACAGAAAATTAAATTAAGAAAACATAAAAAAATATAAAATTAACATCTGACAAAAAGGTACTAACAAAGGTATGGGTGTAAGGTGGCATTTGAGCCCAGCTTGGAGGTAAGTGTTATAGGAGGAAGTATGCTCCAGTTACTGGGGTAGCCTATGCAAAGGTGTGACTGTAGGAGAAAGGATGCCACATAAAATCACCAGCAAGGAGGTCAGTTTTGGCTAGAAATAAGAACATATGAAGGAGAGAAATATGACCCATGCCAGGAGATGTAGGCTTTAATGAGACTGTTAAGAGTTTTCAAAGCCAAAAGGAGAAGGTTTTAGGTTATTATAGAGATAAGAAAGCCCCCGATCCCATTTGAGTTTCCTGAGCAAAGGGATCACATGGTTAGGAGTGTGATTTAATAATATCCATTTGGCACCTCTGCAGAGGCTAGATTGGAGAGGAAAGGGACTAGACTCAAGGAGACCAATCAACAAGAAACATGTGGATAATTTCAATAGTTCAGGGGAGGAATGATGAAACTCTGAAATGAGGTGCTGGCTTGTGAGTGGAGAGAAAGGCACAGATGGGAGCCATATCATAGAAACAGAATCAACTAGTCTCGGCAACCAATTGGGTAGAGGCTGGGGGGTGACACAAAGGGGCTGAGAGAAAGGGAAGACTTGAAGTTGACACTGAGGTTCTGAACTTAGATGATTGGAAGAGGGATTGTGCCCTCAAAAGAAATAAGGAAGTTAAGAGGAAGAGACAGTTTGGGGGAAAGATTGTGGACATGTTGAATGTAAAATGCCTATGGGGCAACTAGATGGCTCATAGGATGGAGCACTGGGCCTGGAGTCAGGAAGATCTGAGTTAAAATCTGGCCTCAGACATTAACTGTGTGACTCCTGGAAAGTCACCTTAATCCACTGGAGAAGAAAATGGCAAACCACTCTAGGATCTCTGCCAAAAACAAAACAAAAACCAAAAAACCCACGGACAGCATCGGTATGATGTGGTTCATGGGCTCACAAAGAGTCAGACGTGACTGAACAACAACATAAGGACACGATTTTAGATGTCCCAATACAGTTGTTTTTGTGGCAGTAGAGTTCCTGAGGCAGACAGGCTGAATATCTTAGAGTCATAAAGATGAGAGTTGGAACCATGAGAACCCACGAGATCACTAAGAATGCTGAAAGATAAAGAGACCACAGACACAACCATGAAGTATACCTATCCTTGGTGGGACAGAGAAAAAAGATAAAGCAAAGGAAGCTGAGAAAAGATATCCATGGAGAGAAAGAGAGCTATGTAACAAAAACCTAAGAAGAAAGGGTGTCGTGGGCTGGGATAGATGGGTGTGGGAATCGCATGGTTTATAAATCAAATGTTGCTATTTGTCAAGATGTCTGAAGCCTGAGAAAATGAAAAGCAAATTTGTTTTCCAAATTTATAAGAAATTAAAATTAACACATATTAATATTGTCACTAGACCATTATTCCCAGTCCTGGGTCTCATGGACCTAATCTAGTTAGAGAAGAAAAAATTGTTTTAAAGTTAAAAATAATAATAATAATGATAATAAAGCACAAAATAAAATAAATGAGAATTTAAAGAATGGGAGCCACCTTACAGCCAGAAGACCTGGGTTCGAGTTCTGACACACCAGCTGTGTGACCCTGGGCAAATCACTTAAACTTTCAGTGATCTAGGACCTCTAAGACTCAAACAGATGGTGCCTATAGGCATTTGTAGGACTTTCCTCATTGGGAAGCTCTCTGTATCAATGAAATTATAGGCCAATTCCTATCCCAGATGTGATAATGTGCATACATAAACATTTTGAAAACCAAGAGAAAAAGGTAATTCTCAGGTACAGCATGTTTTTTAATTCAGTCTTCAAATATAGTTGGGTAAGTATTCGATTATGGGCCATATTTGAATGTATGTGGGATGTGTGGGTTCTAGTCTGACAGGCCCATATTCCAGAGGATCTGCATTGCATAGCTTGCATGCTGAGTTCAGAGTCAAGTCTTTTGTACTTAACTCCTTCGAATGTAGCCTAAGGAATAGTAGTATAGGAATAGTAAGAAGCAGGGCTGGAACTCACACCAAGGTCTCCTTAGCACTGAAAATCTGTAATCTAAATACATTTGTATGTGTGTATTTTGAATTTGGGATTTATTTGCATATTATTACTCATAGTGATACCTTGATTTTGTAATTTTTTTATAATTTTCTTTTTTTTTAATTTTATTTTAGTTTGCATCATTCATTTCCACAAGATTTTGAGTTACATATTTTCTCCCCTTCTTTCCCCTACCCACCAACCCAAAACAGCCATCCCAGTGTGTCCCCCCTCCCCCAGTCTATTCTCTCC
>CM053581.1:264955180-265069069 GCA_028627135.1 Pseudochirops cupreus | reverse complement strand
GCTTAGTCCCCCTGTTGTCTGCAGGCCACGGGCGGGAAGCTGCAAAGTGGAGGCAGGTGCAAAACCTCTGCCTTTTGCTTTTCCACTCTGGAGGCCTTTTGGCCGGACTGCTTTTCTCTCCAAACTTCACAAGTCCCACTGACCTAGTTCTCAACACTGCTCGCGGCTGCCGCTAATCCGCTCACCGCTCCTCTTGTCCAGCCGCCCCTGGGGCTCAGCAGCGGCTTCAGGCCAGGCTGGTTTCGGTTTGCAGTGCTGATATGGTTCCTCATAGCCGAGCTGACTTTAGTGGGAAGTATCTTTGTGTGCATTTTGGAGTTCTAGGATTGGTTTAGAGTCCTATTCCATGGGTATTTTGGGGTGGCTATGTGAGAGCTGCGATATGTTGCTGCTGCCACGCTGCCATCTTGGCTCTGCCTCCCGATTTTGTAATTTTTAAGTTCAATATTCTTTTCTGTTGTGGCCTAATCATAAACATTTGAGATATACAGAGAAAGCTTATACTTAAATGAGCCCCTTATGTGTAGTTCTCTGTATATTCAAATGTTTGAACCTTTCCTCTGATCTTACCTCCCTACATATCCTGTAGGCATATAAGTGTTTGTGTATAATCTCTCTCATTAGAATGAGAGCTCTTTGAGGTTAGCGACTGTATTTTTGCCTTTTTTTAAATCTCCAATGCTTGCTTGGAACCAGTACCAACAAATGTTTGTTATTGATGATTAAATCCACACTTAATTAAAAGAAAATGAGCCCAAAGCAACTATTGGGGTAATGTTCTCCATTTGACAAAAAATGCTAGGGAAACTGGAAAAGTATCTGAGGCTATGTTTAAACTTGGATCTTCCCGGCTCCAGGCCTAGCATTCTAGACACTGTGTCACCTAGCTGCCTTATCTAGCTGCAAATGCTGGTACCTTCTTCTCTACCTGACCTGCCATGTCTAGATGTTTCCCTAAAAGGTCTAGATAGTCATAAAGGTACTTTATCTCAATGTTCAACCATATTTTTTGTCTTAGTCCTAGGCTCTCCATCACCATGTGTAACATGGTTCAAGATATTGAAATAGAGCTAATCTTTGGGATCATGTATATAGAACATAGCCTTTATTTCTGCATAATAGCCCCCTCCATACACAAATACACACACACACACACACACACACACACACACATTTCTTTTAAGTTGAATGGAATACTAAGCTGGGCAACATAGGGATCACAAAGCTAGCTTTGGCTTGCATTTTCTCATTTTGAAAACCAAGAATAAAAGGTAATTCTCAGGTACAGCATGTTTTTTAGTTCAGTCTTCAAATATAGTTGTGTAAGTATTCAATTATGAGTAATATTTGAATGTATGTAGGATATATGGGTTCTAGTCTCACAGGGCCATATTCCAGAGGATCTGGAATTCATAGCCTGTATGCTGAGTTGAGTCAACACTCAAACAATGGAGATTCTCCCTCTGCCCCTTATCCTAAAAATGGGAAAAGGTTAAAGATGAATCAGTTTATTAATACTAGAAATGAACTCACTGGAACATTTTATTCTAACTGCTCCCGGAATGCTGGTCATGAATTTTCTTTTTTGGTATGGGGCACAGCCACCCCTTCTCCAGTAATTCCTGGTCTTGTCAGCTGTTGCCAATGAACTCCAAAAGGGAAAATTTTTGTAATGATATTCCATTTGGCTCAAGATAGTCCCCCCTTTTCTCCCTCCTTCCTTGTGGTAAAGGGCAGTGCTGTGGGATGAATCACAAGGACAAAGAGGAGAGTTTGGCCAAAGACTGGGCAAATGATGGATGGGATTGAAGTTACAACTTTTAATATGCATGGAACATCTCAGCTTGAAAGGGAAGCCCATGTAGCCACCGGCTCATGGCCTAAACACCTCTAGACCATGTCTTGATATAACTTGAAGCTCACTAGAATTGGCCTGAAATGGAAAACCTTCAGGAAACCATGACTGATGAGACTTCATTAAATCACTTATGAATAGTTGACTCTTTTCTTTACCACCTTAGAGGATTGAAGAAAATTTCCAAAGAAAACTGGTGCTATAAGACATTTATTAGAAGTGGGAGGAGAAAATAAGCACAGCCGAATCTCAAAAGAAAATCAATGGAACATGAGAATTGGAATAGGCCTTAGAACTTTCAGGGCAATGCCATGTGAACAAGGATGCCTTCTACAACATATCTGACAAATGGTCATCTAGCTTTTCTGAAAGAACTCTAGCGTGGGGAAGCCTTTGGCAACCCAATCAATTTGAATAACTCATTCTTACCAAGTTGTTATTTCTTTATATAAAACAGAAATTTGCTTCTATAATGTGTTGTTCAGATACTTGGGTATAACCATCCTGTCTTCTCTTCTCCCCCCTCAACCCAATCCTCATATGATATGGATGCAAGCATTTTCACCATCCTGATTGCCTCCCTCTGCACACTCTCCAGTTTATCAATGTTGTACCTAAACTATGGCACACAAAAACAGTCACAGTATTCCAGATGTGGTTCTTTCAGGGCAGCAGGACTATGACCCCTTTATTCTTGGAAGTTGGACCCTTAATGCATTGCAGAACTATAATACATTAGATGGGCTTTCCCCACCACACTCCTATTGATCTTGCTAATCTGTTAAACCCCCCAGTTTTTTTAGACAAACTACTATCCAACCATTCCCTCTCCAAATTATACTTTTGAGGGTGATTTTTTTTTTAACACAAGTATAGGATTTTACTTCAATCCTTATTAAATTTCATCTGGTTAAATTCAGCACAGTATCCAAACTTTGTTAGGTTGATTAATCTTTTTAAGATCCAAACTCTTTCATTCAGTATGAATTCTCTTTCCTGGACTTATGTCATCTATGAATTTGATGAGACTCATCTATGCCTTCATCCAAATCTCTGATATATAATACAGTAGAAAACCACTTCCCTGGCCTTTTGCACTTTACTCCTCTGAATGTAGCCTAAGGAATAGTAGTATAGGAATAGTAAGTAGCAGGGCTGGAACTCACACAAAGGTCTCCTTAGCACTGCCAATCTGTAATCTAATCATTCAGCCACTTTATTTGGCATAATACTTTAGAGTATGTAAAAAAAAATTTAGCAAATATCCTCTCAGTTCTTCACAATCTTGGGAGAAATAAGGCAAATGCAATTGTCTTTGAGACTCAGTGTCCTCAGCTATAAAAAGAGGATAAATGACTTGTCCAAGATCAAACAGACATTAAGTGGTAGGTCTTCTCTCCCAAGTCTCCAGGTCCTTTTACCTATGATTCAAACATTGCCTAAGAAAGATTATTCCTGGGGTAGCTAGGTGGTGCAGTGAATAGAGCACCAGCCCTGGAGTCAGGAGGACCTGAGTTCAAACCTGGCCTCAGATACTTGACACACTTACTAACTGTGACTTTGGGCAAGTCACTTAACCCCCTTTGCCCTGCCTTCCACCTTTCAAAAAGACCCTCCAAAAATATTTTTCTGTTGCTTAGTCATTTTCAGTCATGTCTGACTCTTCATGGTCCCATTGGGGGTATTCTTGGCAAAGATTCTGAAATGGTTTGTCATTTCCTTCTCCAACTCATTTTTATACAGATGAGGAAACTGAGCCAAAAACAGTTAAGTGATTTGTCCAGGGTCACATAGCTAATATGTCTCTAAGACCCGATTTGAACTTGTGCTCTAACCTCTATTCTTAGAACAGTGGTCTAATCTCTATTCCACTTAACTTCCCCCTAAAAACAATAGCAGTGACAAAGAAGAGAGTGAATGACCATAGAATACACAGTAGAAACAAATGAACAAAATGAAGGTTTGCTATTCTCTTGGTCCTTTATCTTTGATGTAGAAGCAGAAAGCCTCTACCTCTAATCAACAAGTTAATCAATAAGCACTTATTAAGTGTTTCCTATGCGCCAGAAACTGCAGATACAGATACAAAAATGAGATTATCCGAAACCAAAAGGAAGCTGGCAATTCAATCACTCTGAACATGCAGAAGCTCCCAGTGGACCAGCAGTGGCTGAGCCAAGCAGCCATTCGCTGAGCCTCCCAATCAGAAATATGCCAATAGCTCTAAACCTGAGTCAAAACCTTTCAGAACACAGACCTTTCTTCATATCACAATACTTTGGGAAAACTAAAAGCTTGCAAGCCTCACTCAGAACTATGAAAGCAAAAAGATGTGAGAAGACAGAAGCCCAGCCAGACATCCTTTTCTATCCAGAAGTGTGCAGAGCCCAGCACTAAAATAAAGTCCAGAGTCAAAAAGTAAGCTGTGAGAATGAGCAAACAAAAAAAAATGTGATCATAGTTATTGGGGAAAAAAGGAAGCTCAACATATAAACAGAGAAGAAAAAAGTGACTCAAAATAAAAATGGTCAAGCAAAGCCTCAAAGACAAATGCAGCTTTAACACAAGTCCAGCAAGACTGTCAAAAAGAGTTAAAGCAAAACTTAAAAGAGCTTTAAGAAAGGGATTTTTAAGATTTTAATGAGAGAAATAGAGGAAAGAATAAGAAAGAGAGGTAGGAAAGATTAAAAAAATTAACTGCTTGGAAAAAGAGGTACAAAATCTTATTAAAGAAAATAACTCCTTGATAATTAGAATTGGAAAACTGGAAACTAGTGAGTTCATGAGACAAAAAGAAATAATAAGACAAAATCAAAAGATTGCAACAATAGAAGAAAGTATGGAATATTTCATGGTGAAAACTGCTGGACTAAAAAATTGATCAAGGAGAGATCATTTAAGAATCACTGAACTTCCTGAAAGCCAGGAACACAAGAAGAGCATAGATACCATATTTCAAGGAATCATAAAAGAAAATTTCCTGGATATCCCTGATTCAGCATATAAGGTAGAAATTGAAAGAATCCACTGGTCATCTCCTGCAATAAAACCTAAAATTAAAAATTCCAGATATATTATAGCCAAAATCCAGAAGAAAAAAAAAAACTTCACTCAACTAAAAAGAAAGAATTCAACTACTAAGGAACCAGAATTAGCAGCCACCAATGTAAAGGAGTAGAAGGTTTAGAACAGGATAATGCAGAAAGCAAAGGATATAGAATTATAACCAAGAATCACCTTCCTAGAAAAAAAATTAGTATAATTCTACTAAGGAAAAATTAAACTTTCAACTAAACAAAAGACTTCCAAGTAGTCCCAATGAAAAGACCAGAGCTGAGTAAGAAATTTGATATACAAACCAAGGAATAAAAGAAACTTTAAAAGTAAACTTAAAACAAGGCAAACTATTTCCTTTTGGGTTTCGTTTTATTTCATTTTTAAAAATTTCTCATGGTTTTTCCCTTTCATTATAATGCTTCTATGCAACATGACTAATGAGAATATGAACGTATCTGTGGAGCCCATATCAGATTGCAAGCCATCTTGGGGAGAGAATGGGAGAAAATTTAAAACTTATGGAAGTAATTGTTGAAAACTAAAAATAATTTAAACTAACAAAGGTTAACTTAAGTGAGAAATTGTAAGGAATTAAACTGTTGTACATTCTCATATAGGGAGATGATACATGTAGTGCCTCAACTTTCTCATCACCAGGGGTCATAAAAACAGTAATTAGATAGAGAGTCTAGGTGTGCATTTGTTGTGTTTAGATATTCTCAAAAGAATAATAGAACAAATGGGGGAGAAGAATGTATGTGTGGGGTGTGGGAGTGATAAAAGATGAATAGAGAAAATTTTCTCACATAAATAGGGCACTCAAAAAAGAGTTTATACAATGGAGTGGGGCAGGGGGTGACACAGGACTTCACTTGATCCTTACTTTCATCTGAAATGGTTAAAGATATGAAGACTATACAAATACAAACACAGTCAGACAACATGAAAATAGGAAGGAGAGGGGCTAAGAAAAAATGGGAGAATAAGAGGAAGAGTCTATTAAGGGTGACATTAGTCAGAAGCAAAACAAACTCAAAGCAGGAATGGGGCAAAAAAGAGAAGACTAGGCATGAGAGAATAGGATGAAGGAAATATGCAATTAACAATAAGTGTGAATGGGATGCTCGGTCATACAATGGAAGAGCATAGAATAATCAACTACAAATTAGAAGCTAAAAACATATTGTTTACAAGAAAAATATTTGAAATAGAAAGCATTAAAATAAGGAGCTGGAGTGGAATTTATTAGGCTTCAATTGAAGTAAAAAAAAAAGAAAGGGGTAGCAATTATGATCTTGGACAAAGAAAAAGCAATTTTTTAAAAAAAGATCTAATTAAAAGAGATAAGCAGAGAAAACACATCTTGCTAAAGAGATCACAGACATGTACCATAGTCAATAAATTAATATCAATATTAAATATATATATAGCAAAATGGCATGGCATTTAAATACTTAAAAGGAAAAGTTAAATAACTAATAGGAAGAAATAGACAATAAAAATATAATGTTGGGGGACCTCAATTTTTCCCTTGTTGATACAGATAAATTGAACCAAAAATAAACGGAAAAGAAGATAAGGGACTGTATAAAATTTTTTAAAAGTTTGATCTGATAGACTTCTGGAGAATATTGAAGGGAAAACAAAATGCATATATGTATTTTTCTACTATGTATGGGATATTTGCAAAAAATTGACTGTGCATTAGATGATTAAATGAAAAAAAGTGGAAATACAGCATATTTTGCCAACAATAATGCAACAAAAATTATACATAATAATGGACCTTTGAAGGAAAGATTAAAAGATTAAAGAAGATTAAAGATTAAAAATTAGTTGGGAATTAAGTAGCTTAACCCTAAAGAATAGATGGGTCAACGCACACATTATAGTAACATCTAATAGCTACCTTAAAGAGAGTGACAACACAAGATCTAGCAGCTTCTACATTAACAGATTGAAAGGCTTAGAATATGATATTCCAGAGGTCATAGGAGTTAGCATTAAAACCAAGAATCACCTACCCAGCTAAACTGGGTATAATACTTTAGGGGAAAATATAGATATTCAATGAAATAAAGGACTTTCAAGTATTCTTGATGAAAAGACCAGAGCTGAGCAGAAAATTTGATTTTCAAATACAAGAATCAAGAGAAGCATGAAAAGGTAAACAGGAAAAAGAAGTCATAAGGAAATTATTTATTAACATTGAACTGTTTACATTCGTACATGGAAAGGTGGTATTTGTAACTCATGAGACTTTTCTCAATACGAGGATAGCTTAAGGGAATCTATATGTATTTATATGTATATATACATATGTAGATAGGTTGGTATATGTGTATATGTATATATGTACGTGTGTGTATGTATACATGGAGAGCATAGGGTGAGTTGAATATGAAGGGATAATATCTAAAAAACAAAATTAAGAGATAAGAGAGGATTATATTTGGAGAAGGAGAAAGGGAGAGATAGGATAGGGTAAATTATTTCACATAAAAGAGGCAGGAAAAAGCTATTACATTGTAGGGGAAGAGCAGGGAAGTGAAAAGAAATGAGTCAACCTTACTCTCATTGGATTTGGCTTAAGGGGAACATAACATACACACTCAATTGGGTATATTGCCCTACAGGAAATTAAGGGAGAAGGGGAAAAGAGGGGGAATGATAGATGGGAGGGCAGATTGGGGGAGGGGATAGTCAGAAGCAAACACTTTTAGAAAGGGACAGGGTCAAAGGAGAAAGTAGAATAAACGGGGGATGGAACAGGATGGAGGGAAATATAATTAATCTTTCACAACATGACTACTATGGAAATGTTTTTGCATAATGATACATGTATAACCTATATTGAATTGTTTGTCTTACCAGTGGGGGTGGGTGAGGAAGGAAGAAGAGAGAGAATCTGGAACTCAAAGTTTTAAAAACAAATGTTAAAAAATTATTTTTACATGTAACTGGGAAATAAGATATATAGGCAAAGAGGTATAGAAATCCATCTTGCCCTACAAAAAAAGTAAGGGGTAAGGGAGTAAGGGAAGGGATGGGGGAGGGGGGAAATATATGAGAGGGCAGACTGGTGGAAGGAATAATCAGTATGCTTGTCATCTTGGGGTGAGGGGAAGAGGAGAGAAGAGGAAAAAATTTGGAACTCAAAATCTTGTGGAAATGAATGTTGAAAACTAAAAATAAATAAATTCTGGAATAAGAAAAAAAGAGAATGACAACAATGAGACAACATACCAAAATCTCTGGGATATAGTAAAGGGAGTACTTAGGGGAAAACATATTTCTAAGTTCTTTTATTAACAAAAGAAAAAGATTAATAAATTGGGCACACAACCAAAAACAACAACTAGAAAAATAATAAATTGAAAACTTCTAATTAAATCCCAAAATATAAATCCTGAAATTCAAAAGAGTTATTAACAAAATTGAAAGCAAAAAAAAATCATTGAATTAACAATTAAACTAGGAGCTGTTTTTTTTAATAGATAAGCTAATTACTATTTTGATTTTTATAAAAGAGAAAAATCAAATTGCCAGTATCAAAAATTTTTTTAAAAGATGAATTAACAACCAATAAAGAACAAATAAAAGCAATTATAAGGAGTTATTTTGCCAAATGATATGTTGACAATATTAACAGCTTAAATTAATTTTATGAATATTTACAAAAATATATATTGCCATATTTATAGAACAGGAAAGAGTCCTTAAATAGCCCCAACTTAGAAAAACAAATTGAAAAAGTTATAAATAATCTTTGAAAACCAGCAAACAAATGAGACTCTGGGAGTGATAAAGGATGAATAGAGAAAATTATCTCACATAAATAGGGTACCCAAAGAAGAGTTTATACAATGGAGTGGGGCAGGGGATGACACAGGACTTCACTTGATTCTTACTTTCATCTGAAATGGTTAGATAGGAAGACTATGCACATACAAACAGTCAGACGCAGAAATATTTCTTATTCAACATGAAAATAGTTCCAAAAATACATATACTTTTTGAAAAAAAATAGGTAAAATTGTATTCTTTCTATGACATAAATATGGTCTTGATATTTAAACCAGGGAGAGACAAAATACAGAAAGAAAATTGTAGACTAATTTCCCAAATGAATATCAATGCGAAAATTTTAAGTAAAATATTAGCAAGGGGACTACAGAAATTATCATAAAGATCATACAACTTGACTAGAATGGATTTATACCAGGAATACAAAGCTGTTTCAATATCAGGAAACTCTAAACATAAGTGGGGCAACTAGGTGGTGAAGTAGATAGAGCCCTGATCCTGGAGTAATGAAATTCTGAGTTCAAATCCAGCCTCAGACATTTGCTATGTGACCCTGAGCAAGTCACTTAACCCTGTTTGCCTCAGTTTTTTTCAATGACTCAAAAATATACTTTGATATAAACTTTTCCATACAGCTTCCTTGAGGGAGTAAAAGCAAATAGTTAATCCATAAGCAGAAATCACATTTAATTAGATCAGTACACCTCAAATCTCCTTGCTGCTGATCTCCATGTATCTGCTATAATTTTTTTTGCTTAATTTGTAGGGGGGTGTGTGTGTGCGTGTGTGTGTGTGTGTGTTTGTGTGCATGCACCCACACGTGTGTCTATATTACCTATGTGCCAAGCACTTCATTTGAAGTAGGTGCTATCCCCTTTTTACAGATGAGGAAACTGGCAAGCAAGAGTTAAGTGATTTAACCAGGTTCACACAGCTAGTAAGTATCTGAGGCTGGTTTTGAATTGAGGTCTTCCTAACTCCAAGACTCCATGTTCTATCCAAAACATGTATAGCAGCACTTGTAGTAGCAAAGAACTGGATACAAAGTAGAGGCTCTCTGATTGGGAAATGCCTAAACTAATCTAATCTAAACTGTTCTCCTGGATTCTATGATTCTAGAAATTTATTAAGGTCTATCACACCTCATCAGATAACTTCTCTACTGTGCCTACAGGACTTCATCATGCCTCCAGCCAGGTATTCCCCTTCCTCTGCCACCTTCTATTCCTACCTTTTAGCATGTTTTTATTTGTTGTCTTTCCCCATTAGATTGTGAACTCTTTGAGGGCAGGAACTGTCTTATGACTTTCTTTGTACTCCCAGCACTTGGCACGATGGCTGACACGTACTAAGTGCTTAATAAATATTTATCGACTCTTACTATTGACTAATCATAGTACATGAATTTAACAGAATATTACTATGCTGTAAGAAATGACGAATATAATGAATACAGAGAAGCTTGAAAGATTTCCACATCCTGATTCAGGGAGAAATAAGCAGAGGCAAGAAAACAATATACACATTGACTATGGCAATGTAAATAAATGCAAAGAACCACCACCACAAAACTACCGATAGTGAATGTTAAAAATTTACAAAACACAAGCATAACCCCAAAGAAAAGTTATGAGATGACAAGTTTCTACCCTACTCCTTCACAGAGTGGGTGGTCCATGGGTGTGAAACATTGCATATAATTTAAGACTTTTTTGATGTACTGATAGGTTTTGATGATTTTTTTCCCCCTTTTCTTCCTTTTTTTGCCTTTATTTTATTTTTTTGGTAACATGGGATGACTCTCTGGAATCAAGGAGTAAAAGGCACACTAGGACAAAGTTTGGAAACATAAGAACAAAAGATAACTTAAAAATTATTTTAAAAGAGGCAATTTCTGGAGAATGGGAGAGGTGCTAGAAGCAACATGGTATAATGGAAAGAGACTTGTATTGATATTCAGAAGAGATGGGTTTAAATATCTACTCTGATATTTACTGATTTTTGTGACTGACCTTGAGCCAGCCACTTCTTTTTGGAATTCTATATTTTTTATTTCTTTATAAAATCTAGTTATTAGTAAACTGCCAAATATAATTGAAGATACAAAAGAAAAAAAAGTTAATATTAAAGGTCCTATGTATGGAAAGACAGGCATACCAATATATACTGTATATAGAACTGTAAATTGACCTAACCATTCTGAAAAGCAATTTGAAATACACTAAAAAATAAGCTTTTAAAATGCTTAGACCCAATGAACAAGAGATACAAATGCTAGGCATATGCCCTATGATATAGGATAGATAGAATACTGGATAGATAGAGCACTGGGCCCAGAGTCAGGAAGACTCATTGTCCTGAATTCAAATCTGGCCTCCAACACCTACTAGCTGTGTGGCTCTGGACAAGTTTGCCTAGGTCTCCTCATCTGTAACATAAAAAGGACATGGCAGACCATTCTTTGACAAGAAAACTCCAAACAGGGTCACAAAAACAGGATGTGACTGAAATGACAAAAAAGGAACCAATCAATGTTACGTAAATGTATTGGAATATTACTTAGATGATGTATTTGAAAGTTCTGAAAAACACAGGAAGACTCATATGTACTGATGCAGAGTAAAGTGAATAGAGCAAAGAGAAAAATAGAGTGGCAACAACGTAACAGGAAAGATAACAAAATAAAGGTAAATGTTGCATAAGTACAATGACTAAGCGTGGCCCTAGAAACACAGAAAATGCACCTCTCTATCGGTATTGCAAAGGTGGAGAGGTCAGGGTATACGGGGGAAAGGACTACAGAGCTTATATGTTGTGTATGGTGGCAAACACAGTTGATAGACTGCTGGATTCAGCTAAATTACCATTTTCCCCTCTTTTGGTCTTTGTTACAGAAGACAGGGGAATGGGGAGAAGGATATATTCAGAAATCAATGGGACATAACTATATTTCACAATATTTAGGCTCCTTTCTAGCTCTAAATCTTATAAAAACTGAATTTACATGCAGTGTTCATATGTAAGACCTAAAAACTTTCCCTTCCAATAAGGCTGAAGTATGTAAACATATCCTTCCAAACATGCATGCTCACAACAATACTCAAAGTGAAGCATTCACGAAGGTTATGGGTCTGCTGAGGACAACACAAATTAGAACAGTGCTCTTTTGCTCATTAATAACATCAAAATGAATTCCTAAGACTGTGGAAATGTGTATAATAAATGGAGGAGTGCTGAATGTGTGTTTCATCATACTCTAGTGACTCTCTGTAGGGATTTTGGAGTGCTTTGACTGTGTGTGGGATTTTTGACACACATATGGTCACTGATGAGGTATTTTGTGAATATGTCTATCAGGAAACTGTTGTACAGTGAAACTCCTTTTATTTTGTCATGCAAAAGGTGGTAGGAAATTGCGAATTACAAGATATTAATGGTAGCTGATATATTGCTTATTACTCATTAAGGACTTTGTTCATTCAAAACAACCAGAAGAAACTTATCTAGGGGGTGACAACTACAATTTCCTTAACAAGAATAGAGAATCTGAGATTTACTTGGGACCAGGAATCTCATCTTTCAGCAATGAACAATAGGATACCAAGTGGACTAAAACCCACTGAATAAGCATATTCTTTTGTTAGAGTGAAAGAGGTGTTCAATGAAACCTGTTATATGGAATAACGGTGAAAATTTTAACTCAATAGTGAACACACAAACTTACTGAAATAACCAAATTGAGAATCCTTACAACAGGAATAGAGACCAGACCTCTGAATTCACTATACCTTAGTTATAGAAATATTTCATTGACTAAAAGTCCTAAAGAAAGGTGGTAATGTATTGCCAGGGTCTAACTGGACCTATCTTTATACAAGGCTAGATGGTCTTCCCAACTTTTAATACAGGAAAGACAATGAGAGGGAAAAAGGCGGGAAAAGGGAGGAAAGAGTGGGGAAAGGGAGAGAGAGGAGGAAAGAGAAAGGAAGAGAAAGGGGAAGAAAGTGATGGAGAGAGGGGGATAAGGGGAGGAAGGGGGAAGGAAAGGGAAAGAGGGGAGAGAGGAAGAGAGAGATAGGAAGTGACCTTGACCACTAGGGAGATATAGTACTTCTATCTGCTGATAATCATAAAGAAGGTAAAGAAAATCTATGATACCCTGCTATTTCAGGAAAGGGAAAGAAATAAATAAGGAGAGAGGGAAGAAAGAGAAAAAAGAGCCGACCTTTAAGAATCTAGTGTCTAGGCCCTGACTCTTAATTCCAGTTGGCTCTGGTCATTCATGATCCCTCTTCCTAAAGTTTTAGACTTTCCCATTTCTGCCCTCTTGAAAATTAAAGACACAACATATATTTTTGCATTCCAAGTTCTGACAGCCAATGCTCTGGTCATTAGAGGTATCTTTTTTATTTTTTTGAGAGATAAGTCATTTTTAAACCAAAAGGATCTCTCTGTGTTGATCAAAGAAAGAAGTCATTTAAATTAAGTCATATACTTTCTTGATGCTATTGTTCTGGCTGAAGCCAGCAGGGAAGGTACAACTAATGATGACTCCTATTTCAAACACCCAGCATGTAACTCATTTTCAGATAATAATTATTAGATTGCCAAAGATGCCTAAGTATTAAACTGTGACCTCCTTAAAAACAGGGATTTATTGCCTTTCTTTGCATTCCTAGGACTCAACACAGAGCCTGGCACATAGTAGGCCCTTAATAAATGTTTGTTATCTGACTGACTAAAGCTCCTAACACTTGACTGTCTAACAAGTAAGCATGTCTAAAGATGTGAATCACTTTTTAGTGCTTTTTCCTAGGACTCGATCTATTTTTGTAATATTATTATTATTATTTTAAATAAGGAAATTTACTCATGCATGAGTTATACTAAATACTTAGACTGTTTAGGAATTTTTCAGTCTTTCTTCTTCAGAGGGCAATTTTACTACAAACTATCAAGCATTCCTGAGAGATAAAAATAATTCATAAGAAAAACAGCACTAATTGGGAGAAGGGAGAAGGTTGACAACATCTGAAATTTAACAGGTCCATAAAAAGAAACGAGATAAGTAGAGGGACAACACAAATTACAATAATGCAGCCTTTGGGGTTACTAACTAGATTAATTTAATAGAAGTTCTCAGTGACATTCTACATTTCATTTCCCACCAAGGGACACTCCTAAATGGAATAGCAATTGAACAGAATTGTATGTAAGCAATTTAACAATCTGGGATTTTACTCTCTTTGCCAATGAAGGTAGTTCAAAATAAAGTCTATGATTAAGCAAGTAGTAAACATATGGAGTCTGTTATCCAAACTAACCTCACCTTCTATTAAGATACATCTATGATATTGGCTGATCAGGGTAGATTATGCTCTAGATGTAAGCAGATCTAGATGTCTTACGAAGCCTTTCCTGACATCTTACATGATAAAAAGAAGAATGAAAACTGGATAGTACTGGAGATTGTACGTGTAAAACCAAGTGAATGGCTGGGTCTAAAGCATACTGATTTCTGAATCAATGTTGGCCAAGAAGAGGACTGATGATAGACATTAAGGTCCGCATCCTTTTAAACACATTTTTCTCAACGATGCTGATGAAGCCATTCAAGACACAGTCAATGAACCTAAAGCTGGGAGGATTAGCATATACAGTAAACCTACAAAATTTGGATTTAAATTCAACTTAAATATTTTAAAAACCAATTATTATTAAGTGCAGAGAGAGCAACATTGTCAAATAGTGGATAGGGAGTAAGCCTTCAAGTCAGCAAGAGTGGTCTACATCAGGCTTCTGACATAGTGACTGTGAAGCTTGACAACTTAATTTCTTAAAGTTCTTCCCTCTCTAAGTTGCAGACAATATGAACATTTTTGTTGGTAAAAGAAGTTCTCCACCTGGAGATCCCTAGGCAAATGTAATCATAGGACTGGTAAAAAATGAAAAAAAAAAATAACATACAATAAAATAAGGAGCACCTAGGTGACACAGCAGATTGAGAACCAGCCCTGGAAGCAGGAGAATTTAAGTTCAAATCCTGTCTCAGACACTTACTAGCTGTGTGACCCTGGGCAAATCACTTAACCCTGATTGTCTGAATGAATGAATGAATGAATGAATGAATGTAATAGAGGAGATACAAAGTTCGTAAGACATTGCTCTTGCATTTAAGAAACTTGCAAATAAGGGAGGGTGGGTGAAAGGATAGTTCATATACCATGTGCTACTTTGTATTATGGCTAAGTACTTAAAAGAAGTGGGCAGTTACGTGGTTCAGTGGGTAGTTTGCTGGGCCTAGAGTCAGGAAGACTCATCTTCCTGAGTTGAAATCTGGCCCCAGATATCTACTAACTGTGTGACCCTAGGCAAGTCACCTAACCTTATTTGCCTCATCTCTAAAATGAGCTGGAGAAGAAAATGGTCAACCACTCCAGTATCTTTGCCAAAAAAACAAACAAACTCAAAAACCCAAATGGGGTCAGAAGAGTCAGACGCAACTGAAAAATGACTGAATGAAACTTAAAAGAAGTACAAATCAGGTTCTATGTGAAACCTAAGGAAGACTGAGTCACAATCAAAGTGCTCTGAAGTTTGGATTCAGTCAAAGGGTCACATTTGAGGACCCAGAAGGCCACATGTGGCTTTAAGGCTGCAGGTTCCCCACCCTTGACTAGACTAGGGCAGTACCCTACTAGTTGGTATGCCTACATCATCCATCTGTGTCTGTGTCTCTCTCTACCTCTCTCTCCTTTCTAGTTCATCTTTCACAGAGCTGCCAGATTGATATTCCTCAAACACAGGTCTGACCATGCCAAGCTTGATGAAGAAGCGTCAGTGGTTTCACATAGTCCTTATATAAGCTCCGTTAGTGTTTAAAGGCATTCACAAGCTGGTCCCAATCTATCTTTCCAGACTAATTACACATTCTATGCTCCAGCTAAACTGATCTACCTACTTACCATTTGTCAAATATAACCCCCATCTCTGACTTCCATGTTTTTGCACAGGTTGTTTAGCACCTCCCCCTCAAAAACAAGCAAAACTTGTATAGATTAATCTGGAAGAGACAAACATACAGGAAGTTTCAGTATAGGTTCCCAGGTCAATTTAGTGCTATTGGTCCATTGGCTCCCTTTTATCCTTCCCTATTGTGTGGTTTACTCCTTTACACATCATTCATTCAGAATGCAATAAAAATCATCTTTTTTTTTTAATCTGGAGACAAAATCCATTATAAAAATACAGACAAAGAAATAAAGAAGATTTAAAAAGACCAGAAAACCTCACAAGCTATTTTTTGAGGCAGGTGGAGTGGGGGGTGGAATTATTAGTATTGGAAAAGGTATAAATTCACCAAGTTTCAAGAGTAGAAAGTCAGGGAACCTGCATAATTCTGTCCAGGCAAATTATTCCTTAAATGGATCAATGAAAAAGACAAGGTTCCGAATACTCATGATAATTTTCATAAGACGAGCAGATTCCTTCTCATGTACATAGCTGGCTACTAGAAATTGCACAGAGTAGCATCACCAGACCCTACTCCCTGTGGAACCATAAAAGTTCCTGGGCTTTCTCCTCAAATCCATAAGAAATTCCACACGCATCCTTTAAGCTCATTTCTACATGGCGGGGAGGGTGGAGGTAAGGGGAGAGAAACTACATATGGTTCTAATCTATTCAACCTCCTTGGGGAGAAAGGTCTGTACCTGGAACCTCCTCTTCCTCCTCCTCTTCTCTACCTTCAATACCCCATTGTTCTTCCAAGAAGCATCTTACTTGCCACCTCTTTCAGAAGGAAGGCCTTTTTTAGTTCTCCTAGTTATTAATGAGCTCAACCAAATCAATGTATATTTATTTTGCACATTGCCTCTATGTCTTATCTGTAAGTCTGTTTTTCCTTTCTAGTAGAAGCAAAGCTTTTTGATGGTAGGAACTCTCTTTCATATTTGCATCCATGGTACTTAATTAGCATAATTGGTGCTTTAAAAATCATTGCTTGAATATCTTGATCTCTTCCAATTCTGAGTTTTCCCAGAATGTTTATTTATGGGTAAGAATGTAGTGATATGTTTGTGGGCGAGTATATGAGCATGCAAAGATAGATGAGTTATGTGACCTTATAGTTTAGGGGAAGTCACTTTAGCTTTTAGGACCTCAGCTTCCTCATCTATAAAATGAAGGAGTGGGAAGTGGGGTGGTACAATAGAAATAGCAGTAACTCTGGAGTCAGAGATCCTAGATTCAAATCCTGCCTCTAATAATGATTACCCATGATGGCTTACTATGGGTATGATTTCAAGCAAATCATGAATCTTCCTGACTTCACTTTCCTCATCCATATAACAAGAGTGATTGGCCTCTGAGGTCCATTTCACATCTGCATCTATGCTCTTCTGCTTCCAATTTGCAGCCATTTAAGGGATTGTGTGTTATGCTTGTGGGATCAGTGGGTAAGCGTATGAGCAAAACTGGGTAGGTGTATTATATGACCTTGTAAGTAAGTTGCTTCACTTTTTAGGTTACCTCTACTATAAAACCAGGGAATTGGAGATAGGTGGTATGGTGGAATGATTAGTGACTCTATATTCGGATGATGTGGATTCAAATTCTGTTCCTTATGCTTACTGGCTGTATAACATTAGCCAACTAACTCTCCTCACTGTAAAATGGGGGTGGAGGGTGGGTGGGGAAGACCAGATGGCTTCCCAAGTCCCTTCCATCTCAAGATTTATGGTTGTATAATCATATAATTAAATGATTTCTAAGACCTCTTCTGGCTCTAAATCCCTGCTCCTATGATGCTCAAAATATGCACAAGTAATAAAAATGATAAAATAATTATACATGGGAGATATGAAATCTGTCATGATCAAATGAGGGAGTAATTTATCACTTTCACTTGGGTGAAGGTAGGTAGCATAGTGCACAGAGCACTGGGCCTGGAGTCAGGAAGATCTGAGTTCAAAAATAACCTCAGACACTCATTGGTTGTGTGACCTTGGAAAAGTCACAGCCTCTGATTATCTCAATTTCTCTAACCATAGAATGGGGATAATAATAGTCTACCAATCACTTAACCCAGTGCCTGGAACATACTAGGTACTATATAAATGCTAGAGATTATCGCTATTAATATTAATGTTAGATGAAGCAAAGTTCCCTGTAAGTGGCATTTGAGCTAGACTGAAAAGCCTGGGAAGAAATTGGACACATGTAGGCCTCTGAGTTCAGATGGTGAGAGGCAAGGCAAGGGAAGGTATTCTGAGTATAAGAATATGTTAGAAAGAGAGCCAGGGGCCATCTCCAATCATCCTGATGTGGTTCTGACTACTGGACTCAGATGGCTCCAGGGGAGAAAGTGAGGCTGGTGACTTCGCACAGCCCTCCTCACTTAAATCCAACTCACTCACATGTCAAGGTATCATTTCTTTGATGTCATGGTCCTCTTCAAGAATGAAAGACAAACAATAACAACCCTTTCACAGAATGTTAACTCAAATATTCTAAAGCATGTTTAAGAAATCCCTAAATGACAGGTCTGTAAAGATAAACCAAATTTTAGTTCTCAGTCCACATTTTTTGTTTTCACTATACATCTATAGCACTTTTGAGGTCATTACCATGAGTAGTTCCAACATAATCTCTCATCAAATATTCTTGGGTACCACTGTTAGAAATAGAATCCTGGGTTTGTACAGCTCTGACTTCAAATGGCATTTATAATGTTCACAAAATAATCAAAACACTAATATTTTATTTGACTATATTTACCACACTCAGGAACAGCAGAAAATAGAAAATTAGAAAGATGAGTTTCTGTCATCAAAGGACTTAAAACCTATTGAGCATGATGAAACATAGATCCTATAACAAGTACTCATTTGGGTCTTAACTAACTGAATGGCGCAGATAATCTTTGTTGTAAGGAATCAAAAGAAAGAGAAGTTGTTGTCAGTCCAAATGAAGGACTTCATGAGAAAAGGGGAGATAAGATCCATTCTTTCAAGAGAGGGAGAGAAATGACCTCTTCAAGATTAAAATGGCCAGAAGGACTTTAAGCATAGTCTTATCCCAGTGTTTAAAGGGATAAAATAGATCATAGTGAGGCCAGAAACACACACACACACACACACACACACACACACACACACACACACACAAATATTTTTTAATATTTAAATCATTAGTTTTTGAATATTTAAGTCATTAGGAAATAGACAAAATCATTCTGGTTAGCCAAGTTCCGCTTTCCGGGGGCCAAAAGTGGGTTCAAAGGTAGGTAAAAAGTTCCAAGTGCTTTTAACAAGTAGTATCTCTTCCTTGAAGCACATAATTTATGAAGGAGGAAAGAGACATAATGTTCCATGTCACACAACAATCATTTTAAACATGGCTTCCTCAACTGTATTATACATTACTGGCAGCTTTCAATTTTCCAGCTCCCTCACTTTGGCTCCAGCCCTTCAGGCTCTGAATTCCTCAGGGAGGATGTTATCTTGATCAGAGAAACCTTGGAAACCTCACACCAGCTAATATTTTATGCAGAAGCTGAGTGCTGCTTCCAATTATAGTCAGTGGGAGTTGTTGGGTTTCAGGAGGAACAAGGGTAAATGCAGTGAGGAAATTAATTTGGATTGGTGAATAAAACTTTTCACATATTAAAATAACAACAACATGTCCTAGGCTCCTCCAGAATTGAAACTGTAGATGTTTCATAATGGAAAATTTAAAGAGAAAAACAAACAAAAAGGAGTATCATTGGATTAGGAACTATCCCATGGCAGGGTAGGGTAGAGCTCTGGTCAGTGTTAGGAGACCCGAGTTCTAGGCTCACATGAGTATTATGTGACTTTCAAGAAGCCTTCTTTAGGCCTCAGTTTTTACTGTCATAAAATTGGAGGTAGGGCTGGGAAAGAGGACTGAAGCAGGTGATCTTGAAGAATCCAATCTAATTTTAGTAATAATAATAGCTAACATGTATAGCACTTTGAGGCTTAGGAAGTACTTTACATGTTATCTCTTTTGACCCTCATTATGACCATATGAGATAGATGTTATTATCATCTCCCTTTTACAGATGCAGAAACTGAGGCTGAGAGATTAGTTGACTTGACTAGGGTCACATAGCTAGTGAGTCTATGAGACAGGATTTGCCCTCAGATCAAGTCCAACACTCTAGGTCACCTAGCTGTCTTTTTTTTTTTTAATGGTAAAATTCTACCATTCTACCGCATACACCTGGCTGGTATTCTGGGGCTGACAATGAAGGAAGGTTAAGTAAGATAGTTGCTTCTTATTGTCTAGCTCTAAAAAATTAACAATAAAGGTATACCAATTGCTATTTTAGAGTAAAGTACTGAGTGAGGGAGAAGAGAGAAGAGAAGGAAGTGGAGAGGAGGGAATTGGAGGGAAGGGAAGGGGAAAGGATGAGCTGAGTTGCCCAACGGGAATTGGCCAGCTGGGTCCCCAGTCAGGTAGCTCAGACTACTCATAGGTTGTGGTTTGCCCTTCATTCTTGAAGAGAACCATGACATTAGGAACAGAAATAAGCCACTATTAAATACCAACTTTGTGCCCGGCACTGTGCTAAGCACTTTAAAACTATTATCTCTTTTGATCTTCACAGCAACTTGGTGATGTAAGTGCTATTATTACCCCCTTTTTATAATTTGAAGAAACTGAGGCAGACAAAGGTTAAGTGACTTGCCTAGAGTTACACATCTAGTAGGGTCTGAGGCTAGATTTGAATTCAAGCCTGCCTCCAGGCTCAGTGCTCTATTGTACCACCTAGTCTCAAAGACAGAACATAGATGATAGTATAAACTGCTGTCAGAAAAAACAACAAAGCAGATCCTTCTGGTTCCTCCTGGTCAGTAGTATCTTGTGAAAGTTGGGAATACCCAACCCCTTATTATATCTGCCTGAAGGATGGAGCAGTTAGGTGGCACAGTGGATAGAGTGCTGAACCTAAAGTCAGGCAGACTCACTTCCCTGATTTCAAATCTGGCCTCAGATACTCACTAGCTGTGTCACCCTGGGTAAGTAACCTAACACTGCCTCAGTTTCCTCATCTGTAAAATGATCTAGAGAAGGAAATGGCAAACCACTCCAGCATCTTTCCTAAATGAGGTCGTGAAGAGTCAGACACAATTGAACAAGGAACAAGGGATGGGAAACCCAATGAGCCCTTTGGGTAAATATGAGATCATGGACCTGGCAGGATAAAGCTATTTGATTTGCCTTAAATAGCAACTCAATGGCTTCTCCAAGAAGCCATTCAAATAATCTTCCTCAGTGGATTAGAAATCAGCTCTTCATTCTTGGATCAGCTATTTGGAAATAAAGGAGAATCCCAGTTGTTCTGTTGGGAGAACAAAAGTTTCCACTTGTTGAAGCACCAGCGCTTTGAATTGAATCCAAGGGTCTTTCTACAGTAACATACTTCTCCTTTCATAGGACTTAAAACTAAAAAGAATTCAGAGACCCATTTAGACTGTCAACTCCTTGAGGGCAGAGACTGCTTTTCCTTTCTTCCCATCCCTAGCACTTAGCCTGCAGCCTGGCACATAGTAGGTTCTTAATAAATGTTTGTTGACTTGACTCTTGTCCAATACCAAAACTTTCCTGATGAGAACACTGAAATCGAAAGACCTGAGGTGACTTGTCCAAAGTCAACACAGGGAATAATTAGATCCAAACACAGGTCAGTACAAATCTGATATCAGAAATGATAACATAGTTAATGTCAAGTTACCTATAAAAGGGCCATGGAAGTCTTCTCGGTGACTCTTCAGCTTGACGTCTACCCTTTGAAATGTGGGATGTATGTTGTGTGTTGTGTGTGTGTTCAATACCAATGAGACCATTGAAGGATACAGTATCCAGCTTGGGTTTTACCTGTTTCATTGGCAATTTGGGAAGATTTACACCCAACCATAGAGAACAGTAACAGGTAAGCTATGCTCCAAGTTTAGAATGATCCGACATCTTGAATTATTTTTCTTTTTTGTTGTTGATTTGTTGTTGTTGTTCAGCTGTTTCACTTGTGTCCAACTCTCATTGACCCCATTTTGGGGGTTTTCTTAGTAGATACTGGAGTGGTTTGTTATTTCCCGTTTTAGCTCATTTTATAGATGAGGAATTGGAGGAAACAGAGTTAAATCACTTGCCCAGGGTCACACAGCTAGTATCTGAGGCCAGTTTTGAACTGAGGAAGAGGAATCTTCTTGATTCCAAGTCCAGGGCTCTATCCACTGTACCTAGTAGCTGCCTCTGACCTTGACTTACATCTCCTAAATTCTACCATGTGTGGAAACTGAACATCTGAATATTTTCTTACTCAAGTTTTACTCCAACTTAAGTGCATCCCAGATGGCCCTTTTTCTAGGTCATGGTTGGCCTTTTCTGTGTCCTGCAGGACACTGGACAAATAGGCATGAAAAGTGGATCTGGGGAAGGAACAGTGCTGCATGAAGGACATGACTGAGACCAACATCTTGATGAATCAGAGGCACGCATACAGACTGAATTTTCCTTCCACTGCATGTGGGTTTTGAACATCCAGGGGAAAAAGTTGATGGGCAAAATATGTTTTCCTGAACCAAAAAGTTACTAGAAAAATAATTCAAGATGTTTAACCATTCTAAACTGGGGCATAGCTCACCTACTACTGTTCTCTATAGTTGGGTTCAAATCTTCCCAAATTGCCAACAAAATAGGTAAGACTCAAGCTGGATTCTGTATACTTCAATGGTTTCGTTGGTATTGAATACACACACACACACACACACACACACACACACACACACATACACACATACACACACTTGGCTTGTGAAAAGAAATGTGAACAGGAGTTGGGGATTGTATCTGGGGAAATTCTAAAAGCCTAACAAAATAATCAAAACAGAAGATTTCTTGAAATATATATTATGTCATATAATATTCATGCCTCCCCTCTGCTTCCCAACACTAGCTTCCTAAAAATATTAAAGAGTAATTGTATGTTATATTGCCTTGAGCTTTGTGACCGAGATGAGGGGATGAAGGGGGGGCATCAGGAGACTTCAACAGAGCTACAGACATATTACATGTAGCTAGAGGAAAGGCAAAACTCTAGGGTCTACTCTGCAAGTGGGGAGGAAGAGAGGTGTGAGATATGTGCTGTTGGCAAAGTCATTGGGATCTTTTAAAGATGTGTTTAAAAGAATCTGATCTGAGCTAGAGTGCATATGGAAATAAGTAGGTAGAGAATGAGAAAGAGAAAAGGGGAAGGTGAGAAACCTTCCACCACACTGCTTAGTTCTGCCCCTGCTGGGTTGTCATGGGAGGTTAGGAGAAGATCCACTTTAGTGACCAAACCTGCTTTTCTGGTACAGGAAGCTTCTCAGGGCTCTTTGAACTTCTTAGCTCTAGTTATGCCTCTAATAAAATTCTCCTGATGTCTCATTGTGAGAGGGTGGTCTTGGCTTCTCAAAGGCCATGTCTGTGAAACACAAACTCAGTGAGGTCAGAATAATCCTACAAAGAATAGCTCACTTCCATTTGATACTTGAAATTTTTCCTGTATCAGTTTCTCTTCTAAGATGAAGGGCCTGGGTTCTTTATCCTGGACTGTCTATCCATTAGCAAGTATCTGGTAAGTGTCTACTATGTACTACTCCACTTGGTACCAAGGATATAAAGAAGAAGAAAAAAAAAAAAACCAAAAACCAAACCACCACAGTCTTTGAGGAGATTACATTACATCAGGCAAGACAAGACAGAGATAAAACATGTATTTTAAAAAATACAAAGTGATTTTTTTCAGGGTGAACCTAAAGGTAATCAGGAACATTTTTATAGAGATGGTGATGTGGGAGCAGAGTTTTGAAAGAAACAAGAGATTCCAAAAGATAGGGGTGAGAAAGGAAAGCCATACAAGTACAATGAAGAGTCAGCACAGAGAAACTGGAGTTGTATGAAAGAGAAGCAATGAGAAGGCTGGTTTGCCTGGGTAGTTGAATATAGGAAGGTACTCACTTAGAATAAGGTTGAGAATCTGGGCTAAGAACAAGTGATGAGGGAATTTAATAGCCAAAAGCTCATTAGTCTACTTCAGACGATTTAGATACTTTCAGTCTGACACTATCACAAACTTATATTCCAAAATAATAATTAAAACAAGAATAAATCCCATTTAACTTTTTAAAGTTTATAAAAATCAGTTTGCATGTGTAACCATTGTAATGGAGGTTACCTCCTAATATAAGGGATATAGGTAAAACTGCAAAATATTTCTCACTTCTCAAGCACATTGTACCATCTAGAAAATCTGGGCATTTTCAATCTGTCACCATCTCATTTGTTGTCACAATCTCCCCTTATAAGGACTTATCACAAGGCTTAAAGAATGAACAAATCTATTTATAGGTCAAGGAAAGCAATGGTAAGCCACAGAAATAGCTACAGACACACACACATATAACATACACACACACACACGCTAGTATATATGTGTGTGCGGTGGTGGTGATTTATATCAGGCATTTACAACATACAAAGGTTCAGCATTCCAGTGTAATTCAATACTTCCTATTAAAGTTCTCGTATACTCCTTCCCAATTATATTGTGTCTTCCACACTGATGTGCATTCCTGTTCTCCTCATCTCAGCCTGTTGCTTATTCTGGTGTTTGGAGATCCACAAAACTTCTCTACAATGGACTTTTCCAGTATTTCCCTATAATTCTTTAGTCACCTTCCAGGTGATCCTTTCCCTCAAAGGTAGGGAATATGTTTCCAGAATGCCTTTGGCAGAAACAGAAACCCAGAGATTTCTTTGTCCTATATCAAGCTGTTAACATAAAGTCCACAAAACTCTGCCTTGGTTTTTTTTTTTTTCTGTGCACTGCAATTCTCCTTAATTTTCATTTATAGGATTGAACTCAGCCTTCTAATGGCCCCCCAAACACATCATTCTCTGTTACACTTTAGAACAATCATCCTTCTGTACCAATTGTATGTCTCCTTCCTGCCCTCCCCAAAGTCTCTTATGAGTGTTTTACTTTGGGTCTGGTGTAGAGCCATAGAGTCTAAAGTGATTTTCCATAATCCTCAGATATTTGAAGATGAGGGTGGAGAAGTAGAAAAAATCCAAAAAAAAATACAGATATAAAACTCCAAGAAGCTGCTACATGAATATGATTTTATTTAAGTTACAAAAGCTTCAGATCCTAGCTTGGTTGCTGGACTGAATGTGTCATCCAGGGACCAGGCTAAATTCAGCAGGGCTCTCAACCAGTAGGATGGCTTTTAGCTTAACACATTACTTTAGCTTCGGAAATTCATGAGGACCATGTACCTATAACTTGTAAAATGAAGGAGTTGAGTCAGATGATATGCTGCGTCATGTCAAGCTCTGAATTTATAATTCTATGACCCTAATTGTCCCAAAAGGAAGAACTAGGCACAACAGGTGGAACTTTCAGAGAAGATTTAGATGTGAAATGAGATAAAACCTTCCAGTAATTAGTTGTCTAAAAGTAGCATGGGCCACATTCAGAGTTATGAGGTTCTCCCTCACAAAAGCTAGATGACCACCTTGTATCTGTGGGTATAAGAAATTCTTATTTAAGTATGGGTTAGACTAGATAGGCAGTTAGGTGGTACAGTGGAGAGACCACCAGATCTGGAGTCAAGAAGACTTATCTTCCTGAACTCAAATCTGACCTCAGATACTTACTAGCTCTGTGACACTTAACTTCATTTGCCTCAGTTTCCTCACCTGTAAAATGAGCTGGAGAAGGAAATGTCAAATTACTGCAGTATCTCTGCCACTCCCCCCCGCAAAAAAAGAATGGGGTCACAAAGAGTCAGATGCAACTGAACAATAATACGAGATAGATGCTGATGTCCTTTCCAGTTCTGAGAATCTATATATTCCACAGTTATTAGAGGGAGAAGCCTCCAAAATCATCTGTCTTCAAAGAGATGTCCTCATATAGATGGTGACACTGGAGCAAACGTTTTGGGGGAAAAGGAGAGGAGAGGAGAGAGGAGGGGAGAGAGGGAAAAAGGAAGAGATGGGGAAAGGGGGGAGAAGGGAGAGGGGAAGAGATTCCAAAAGGTAGAGGTGAGGAGGGAGAGAGCCTATGTGGGGAAGATGGAGGAGTATGTATGATGATGTGAGAAAAAGTCAGTTTGGCTAGGTCATCGAGTGAAGGAAGGGAAATAAAGGCCATTGAATATAGAAAGTTCTTTGGTTCTGAACTTTCCAGTCCATAAAGCAAGGCACTGGAGGTGGCCAAATCCATTGTGTGTAGATGAGAATGCTAAGCACAGACTCTGTAAGATTGATTAGGGTCACTCTAAACAGAGAACATTAGTGCTGGAAGAAACATTCAAGAATAACTGCTCTCAACACCTCTATTTTCTTTTTCTTTTTCTTTTAGTTGTATTTTAGACTCCAGAACACAAATATAGAACAGAGAAAAGAAAAAGAAATATCATAAACTTAAATATTGGAACTTAAATACTAAGTAAGTGAAAAAATCATGTCATGTGCATAGCAGAACATAAAAGAGGATTCAAAATACGTAACAATAAATTTTCCTTTCAAGAAAGCCTGTATGATATATATTAAACATAGTGTTGAGAGCTATTCTTCTTTGTTTCCTTGTAAGTTTTCTTTTGTTCTCTGCTGTGTACTGTTTACTTTGTTCTTTTTTCATCCTCCCCCCCAGAAGACTACAATTAAGTGGGAATATATTATTATGTAAATATAGATATATACATACACATATAAATATATACACATACATACTTACATATATAGACATATACTTTCCCTAACAAATTCTACTCCTGATTTTTGTTTTTACGTTGTACACATCTCATTTCCTATCCTTCCTAACTCCTCTATCTTACTTCTACCCACTACCTTGTCCTCCTATTACTTAGCCTACCCCCCTCCAAGGATCCCTTCCCTATCCTCCCATTCCCATAAATCTAAACACACTCCTGTAGTCCCGTATGATCTATTCCCTCCCCACCCCGCTACAGACCCCTCTCTTATCCACCCATTCCCATTGATCTAAGTACCCTTCTATGCCTCCCTTTAACCTGTTCCCTCACCCTCCCCTCTAGAGACTCCTCCTTTGTCCTCTCCCCCAATTCCCTCACCATTTTATTTCTTCTGTATTTAGAAATCTTTTTTACTCTTCTAGATACCTGGATCGTTCCCTCTTATACCCATTCCCAATGAAAGCAGGTTACCAGAACTACCAGCCCTCCTCCCCCATCTAATTCCTCTGTACTTCATGTGCACTTCATCTGTATAAAATTGTATAAAATAATTATTCTTTTTAGCTGTTCCTAAATGGTTTTACTTTTTAAAGTCATATCATACTCAGATCTACCCCAATATTTCTTACGAACCACCCAATTACTAATGACAATCTTAGACACACATACATACACATTTTACATATATTAAAAAAATGATCTGTCCTTATTGAATCCCTTGTAATCAGTCTTTGGTATTGTACCTTACATCTCTCTTGGCTCTTCTATGTCAAATCTTCTACTAAGTGCAGTGTTTTGTTTTGTTTTTAATAAAGTTTTAAAAGTCTGGCAGTTGATCAAGTATCCATTTTTTTTTTTTACATTCAGGAATATGCTTAACTTTTCTGGGTATGATATTTTTTACCTTAACCCCAATTCTTTTGCTCTTCAATATATAGTGTTCCAAGACCTGCAGTCCTTTAATGTCACTGCTGCTGGGTCTTGTGTGATTTTAATTGTGGCACTATCATATTTAAATTGACTTTTTTCTTGTTGCTTTTGATATTTTATCCTTGAGCTTGGGGTTTCTGAATTTGACTCTAATATTCCTATGGGTTTTCCTCATAGGATCTCTTTCTAGTGGTGTTCAATGATTTTTTTTTCTATTTCTACTCCCCTCCCCCTTGTTCTAATGGTTCAGAACAATTTTCTTTCATTATGTTTTGTATTATTGTATGAAGATTCTTTTTCTGATCATAACTTTCAGGTAGTCCAATTATTCTTATGTTTTCTCTTCTTGACCTGTTCTCCAGATCAGTCATTTGTCTTCTAAAATGTTTTACTTTCTCTTCTATTTTTTCATTCTTCATAATTTGTCTATTTCTTGATCTCTTATAACTTTGCTGTCTTTGTCTTACCCAATTCTAATTTTCAAGGTACCATTTTCTTCCTTAAGTTTCTGGATCTCCTTTTTTAATTGGTTGACTTTTTTCATAATCTTCTTGTTTTTCTTGGATTATTTTTATTCTTGTTTTTTTTTTTTTAGTTTTTCCTCCATCTCTCTCATTTGATTTTTTAAAGTTATTTTTTTTTAAGTACTATGAATTCTTTTTGGGCAGGTAACTATGTGAAGTTATTCTTTGGGGTTGAAGAGCATTTCTTTGCCTCAATACCCTCCTCTGAAGATGAACTCTGGTCTTCTTTATTCCCCCAATAACTTTCTATGGTTGAATTCTCTCTTTGTCTATGAATTTTTTTTTTTTTTAGTAATAGCTTAATTTTTGTAATCACCTCTAGCCCTGGGGGATGGGGGATGGTGCCTCTTGCCCCAGATCTTCAGTTCTCTCCTTCAGCCTGAAACCAAAGTCAAACCTTCAGCCTCCTGTAAGTGCCAACAGCCACCAGCATTGTGCCCCACTGCTTCTGCACTCACCAGGCATGTGCTGCTGATTCTTTCTTGCCCCTGCCACTCTTTGGAGCCCAGCTGGGTCTGGTGTTCCTTTTCAGCAGAGATTCCCTGAATCTTCCCAGTCTCTGATGCCCAACACCCTTCACTATCCCAGGGTACAAGTTCTCATGGCTGGGGCCAAGGCAGCCTCCCAGCCCAGCTAACTCCAGGTCTTTCCCCTTGTTGTTAATGCAGACCCTAGACTGGAGGTGTTTACTCTTCACAGGGACTGAAACCTCCTCCTGGAATTTTTCTTCTGATCTTCTAGAATTGTCCCAGGAAGACCTCTCTTGTGCCCCTATTCTTATTTATTTTTACCCTCACTTTGTTCACCTTAGGGTGCTGTTTTATCTCTTTTGTGGGGACAAATCTTGAGAGCTTCGAATTTTCTGACCTACTCCACCATCTTCCCCTCAACCTCCTCACTTGAAAGAGGAGAATGCAGACCCAAGGAAATAAATCAATGTGGTCCAAAGTCACACAGCACAACAATAAAGAGGCATGACTTGAACCTTGACCTGGCTAGGAAAAAGCTGTTTTAGAACTTACAGCTGGGGCCACTAAATAGGCAGTCAGTCATTTGTTCTTCCATTGAGAACTGACTTTTTCTCCAAAAAGTTCTGCTTTAAATATGACTAGGGAACAAGTGACAAAAACTATATACAAAATGAGAGAATAAGTCACCTTAGTCTTGACATTGTCCCTGAAATTATACCAGCTACAGGCTTTTCTTTTTTTTCCATCCCAAGTAAAAGCAAGCAGCTGAAGGGGAGAGCTTTCTAGCTCAGTGTACAGATTTCTACTCACACCTTTGAGGAATGGAGAATTCACTACCTCAAAAGGAAGCCTGTTCAGCTGTGGAATAGTTCTAGTTTTTAAAATATTCTCCTCATTTTGATCTAAAAGTGGCCTCTCTCTAACTTCCGGCCAAAACTCCTAGTTTTCTTATAATCAACAATTCAATTCAGTTCAGTGAACAGTCAGCACCAGTTTCTATGTACTAGACACCCAGGGTTGACAAGGACGAAAACAACTAATCTTTGCCTTTCTGGGGGTAGAGCAGAAGAGAAACACAATCTATTTCCCACCAGTCAAGCACCACATCATCCATACACAGAATCATCAGTTACAGCAAATCGAAAATAATTTGAATTCTGTGGACAAGTTCACTTGCCTTGGCAATACAATTTTTTTTAGGGACATAAATGGTGAGGCTGACATACACAGTGCCAGAACTAGCTCAATATTTGGGAGACTCAGAAGGAAACTGTAGGAGAGAAGAGGGGTTAGACTTCCTACCAGATTGAAATTTTATATATCCATTGTGCTGACCTCATTGTTGTGTGACTGCATAACCTGGACTGTCTGCCAGCACCATTGGAGGAAAGGGAATCACTTCCATTTGAATTGTCTTAGAAAGATTCTGAAGATCACCTGGCAAGATAAGATACTGGACTCTGAGATCCTTTCTTGACTTGATCGGCTAAGCAGTCAAACTCTACTGCACAGACCACAACTCCAATGAGCTGGACACATTGTTCAAATGCCAAATGTATATTTGCCTAAGAAGAAAGCATTTTACAGAGATCTCATACAAGGCAAGCACTCACATGGAAGTCAGAAGAAGTGATACAAGAACATTCTCAAGGTCTTTCTGAAGAATTTTGGAATTGATTGTGTGACATAGGAGACGCTGTCACAGGACCACCCAGAATGGCATGCGCACATCACAGAAGACTCTGTAGTCTATGAGCAAAGCAGAATTGCAATAGCTCAAAAGAAACATGAGATGCATAAACCTAGAAACATTTCCATCCCAAATGGTCATATGCACTATTTGTGCCTGACCTATGGTAGAGTCTTCCAAGCTCATATTGGTCCAATCAGTCACAGTCAGACACACCCTACATTGACTGCACCATTCTGATGTCATTTTGGTCCTCCTTGAGAACAATAGACAACCAATGCAAAATATAGTCTAAATACATCTGAAATGCTGTCAGGGGCAGGCTAGATTTAAATCTGTGATTTAAAGAGCATTAAAGGATTTAAAGGGATTCAGAAGGGATCTCAGTGCTCATTTAATCTGAGCTGTTTACAGTTGCTAAAGCTTATCTTGTTGCCTGTACCAAGGATAACAAGATAAGCCTTATCAACTGTAAACAACTCAGGGAGACAATGCAAACAGGGGTAAGTTACTTGCCCACCGCCACACAGCTAGAAAGTGTCTGAGTCCAGATTTGAACTCACAAAGACGATTTTTTTTTTCTGACTTCAGGCCCAGCATTCAATATATTGCACCATTTATCTGCCTGGATACTAGCCATATTATATTCATGTCACAGTCCCAACTGCCTTCTAAGACCTATACATGGGTTGAATTTAAGAAAATGCTAAGGGTTTTTTTTTCTTTTAATGTTGATCTTCTGTGGTTCTGTCACCAAAATCAGTTATTACAAATGGAACGTGATGAAGAACACTATCCCAGCTACAGAGATTCTATCAGCATTCTCTAGTCATGGATGACAGAATATTTGTACTTATTATGTTTGGTCTTAGAAAGTAAATATTGGCAACCTGATACAAAATTTTACCAAACCTACTCACAAAGTACCTTTTCTTTTAGGATCAGAAGAGGAGAATGTAACCCAGTAATAACCACTTAGATTTGTGTTACATTTTTATATCCAGAAAGATGCTGGTATTGTATTTGGGAGGCCTAGAACTGAATGCTCTTCCTGAAACCGGGTTCATTTATAACCTTAGGCAAGTCACTGACGTCTCTGGACCTTACTTAACACCTCTATAACAGGACTAGATGATATCCAAGGTCTTTTTTTCTCATTTTTTTTTCTTTCTCTTTTTTAGATCCAAATCTAGGTTCTTGAATCCTATGATCTCATTCCATTCTCAACCATCTAAGCAGGTGAGCAAAGCAGGAATTAGTAGCGCCATTTCACAGAGAAGGAAACAGAATCACAGAAAGTCTGAGTGACTTGTTCAAGGTCAAACAGGAAGTTCTTAACAGCTGGTACTAGAATTCAGGTCTCTTGTCTTTTATGTTATAATTCGTTCTACTATCATGGTCTCTACATTGCATCACTTTCGTTATAACTTACCAGGGTTAAATTTCCCAAACTGGTCACAGATAACGAAAAATAGATTCTACTCTTCAAAGCATTCTTAATCACACAGGCCACTAAGTGATCCATCAACTCTTCTGACTTTTTCCCTCTTCAGATTTTCAGAGATGTGACTCAGGAATCAACAGCCTGCCACCTGCTGACCAAAGTGAGTTATGGCTGACTTTTTTTTTTTAATTTATTAATCAAGACCCACTAATGCAAAAACAAAATAAAGTATATAAGCATCTACTATGCGGGAGGCCCTGTGTTAGGCCCTGGGAATACAAAGAGAGATACAATATCCTCCTGGTCTTCCATAAGCCCAACATCTCATGGATATAAGGTCTTGGTCCCAAATAACCATAATATAAGGGTGCTTATAAGTTCAAAGGGGAAGTCCTGACTATTCATGTAATTAGGTGACTATGTAATAACAAAGAAAAAGCCAACAGTAGAGATGAGAAGCGACAGTCTTCTCGGAGAGAGAGAATGGGACCCAATATTTTTATTGTTCTAAACTACTGGTGAATTCCCCCAGCCCTCAAACTAGATAGAAACCTGGAATGTTAGAACTCAAAGAGACTTGATAGATTAGCTAGTCTTCTCCCACTCATTCTACAAATGATGAAACTGAACCATAGAGAAAGGAAGTAACATTCGTAATGTGGTGGATTTGGAAAAGAACCTAGGTTTGACTCATCTAGTGCTGTTTCCTTTGCCCCAAACTGCCTTCCCCTGGTAGGGGTATCAACAAACAGCAGAACTAAGTACCGCGGGCCAACTCCAATACATCCTCCAAACTTTTATAAGCACATCTCTGGCATCCCGGCTGGCTGAGTGCATCTATAATGGCAATGAACATTCACTCCAGGCTGCAAATCAAGAGCTCAACCAGAGTATAAAGACGAATTCCCATTTCCAAAATATAGGTGTCTGAAGGACTCTTATGTGAATCACAGACATGGAGAGAGCAGCTAATCACCACAGAGTTCCAAAGGTAATGAGCCAGCAGAAGAACGTAGAGATGTAGGAAGTTTCCTTTCAGGAGAACAGCAGGGTCAGAGCTATAAAGTGAGGAGAGTTTTCAGCTCTATTTCTGCAACAAAAAGACTATGTAGCCTCTTCCTGACTGAGGGAGGGTCCGTGACAATCAGGACAGGAACCAGATACACCTGGGGAACAGGGTTGCTGCATGAACTTTCAGGAGTCTGGTTAATAATTCAAATATCATTACCTGCCATGAGGCTTAGGTGGAGCAGTTGAAAATGACTGTCCACCTTCATCATGGACACATTGAGAAGCACAGCTACTCTTGTTGAAATGGGAAGCTGAAAAAAAACCAAAGCTTCCTTCACTGACTCTTCCCCACTGCCTGAGGATCCTAGAGTGCTGTGGAGATCACAGATGTTTGCTGATAAGCTTGGCTGTGCACCTGACCCAAGCCTGGGTTTTAGTCTATAGAGTCCGGATGTGACCTCTGAGCAAGGCTTTTGCTGCATCATCAGGTGCTTGTTCTTCTTTGCTGAAGCCTCCCCTCCGGATCCATTGGGTAGGAATGTCTGAACTGTCTTATGACCTCCTCAGAGGAAGAGGTCCTTATTTCACCTGCATGAGCTATGGGGAATCATTAAATCTCTCTGAGACTCAGTTTCTACCTCTGGAAAATGAGAGCTTTGGACTTTTCTAACAAACCTTCAAGCTTTAAATTTCCAAATCTCAACTTTTATACTTTCTCTATGACCACATAAGCATTCTTTGTAGGCCTCAGTTTCCACATATGTCAAATGAGGGTATTGGACCAGATGACTCTACATAGATTATCTTCCGAGCCTAGAGGCATCATGGTGTAGTCGACAGAGTGTGGGACTTGTAATCAAATCCCGCCTGAAGTTCTTACTAGCCATGGCTAGTAAGATTAAGTCAGTTAACTTTTCTGGGCCTCAGTTTTCATATTTATAAAACTGGGGAGTTGAACTAAGCCCAAAGGTTACCTCTGGCTATTAATCTATGACATCTTTATGATATGATATCTTCACTATTCTCCTTTCCTTCAAACTATCTGAAACAGACTTCCAGTTTAATTTTCCTAATGTATATCTCTAACATACCATTTCCCTATGCAAAAACCTTCAATGATTTCCCCTTACCTACAGGAAAAATTGCCAACTTGCTAGCCTAGCATTTAAGTCCCTCCACAATCTGTCCCCAGCCCGTCTTATTAGCTTTATCTCCCACTTCGTTGTGTTAATCAGTCATGACCCCATTTGAGGGTTTTCTTGGCAAAAATACTGGAGTGGTTTGCCGTTTCTTTCTCTAGCTCATTTTACTGAAGAGGAAACTGAGACAAACGGGGTTGAGTAACTTGTCCAAGATTGCATGAATAGGAAGACTTCCTCATTTTAGGCCCCCCACTCTATCTCTGAGCCATCTAGATGCCCATAACACTCCCACTACTCCCCAGTAAGAAAGCCATAATTCCATCCAGGCTCATCTCCCCACTGGAATCTAAATGTACCTACCTCCATGGGTCTTTACATGTCATATTTAAGTTGCCTGCAATGCCTTTCCTTGCCTGGTCACTCCTTTAAATTCTGCCCAAACCTTCCTGGCACATCTCATTAGTGAAGTCTTCCTTGACTACCCCAACTCATAGTTATCTCTCTTTTCTCTGAGCTCCTTCATTACTTTCTACCTTTATTTACCACTTCTACATCATAAATTTTAGGAATTTAAGCTAGGATGAAACATAAGGTTAATCAAGTATAACCTACCCTGCCTTTTATTTTACAGAAAATGAAACAGGTCAAAAGAGGGTAAATGACTTGACCAAGGTCACCCAGGACAGTAAGGAGCATAACTGGTATTGGAACCCAGGTCTCCTGACTTCAGTGCTTCTTTTTCCTATTTTACCACAGGGTAAACTTTTCTGGCCATTGAAATTGTGAGTTTCCAAAGAGCAGGACAATCATTTTATATATATATATATATATATATATATATATATATATATATACTCCATATATATATATATATATATATTATATATGTATATACTTCATAGGAAGGACTACAAAACCATTTGTCGATTGATTGATACGTGTGCTAAAGTTCGAACCATTGCTAGCAGCATCCAGTATGCACATCTGCCACACTTGTTGGTTAATGTTTGCTTTCACATCTTAGGTATAGTGCCTGCTTTGTAGAAAGTATGTGTGAATAGCAGAAATGTGTGAATATAGCATATTCACACGTATAATGTGTGGAGAGGAATGATTATATATGCATGAAGATTATCCTTCATATATGGGAATAATATCCTCATAATAACTTGGCCTTTGCCCAAAGCAATTTCACCTAAATGCTTTCATTTTTGTCTCACTAGAACTTTTTAAGTAAATGGAATATCTGTTAACTTTATTTTACAGGTGAGGAATTTGAGACCTAGGTAGTGGTAGAGAGGATGGTGCAGTAGAAAGAATAATTCTGAGTCAAAGGATCCAGATCCAAGTCTTGGTTTCTGCTTCTGATGTGGCCTTGAGGTAGTCCTTTCATCTGTCTCAGTTTCCCCAAATTTAAAATGAGATGGCTGGACTCATCTAAGATCTCTTTCAATGCTATCATTACATTATTTGGCTTCTTGCTCAAAGTCCACAGAAAGTTAGTGACATACTTATAGCTAAAAGAAAGAGCAACCTAATATCCAGCATTAGACTTTCCCCTCTATTGCACCTTATACACTTCGACTTGCCATGGGCCCCAGTCAAGGAGTATATTCACTTAAATGATTAGGTTTGGGAATAGAAAGAGAAGGAGGAAACATGTTCTTTATTCTTCCCTGCTGTACATTCCCAATTTGTCCTTAGGCCAAGACTGCCAGCTAACACTGCTTTACAAATACTGATTCTCTGATGATTGACACTGGAAAGGCTTATCATTATCAAAACCTCTTAGGAAGGAGGGCAATGTGGTCTGGTGGAAAGATTCTTGTCTGGATCTCAGTTTTTACCTCTTATAAAAAGAGGAGGTTGGATTAAATTATCTTGAAAGTTCTTCCAGCTCTAATATAGTATGATACAATGACTTCTGGGATACATGCCTTTCACTAGGACCAACCTCTTGTCCATGAACTGTCATTGATTCACAAATTTGCAGATGACACAAAAGTGTGAGAAACAGTGAACACACTGGATCACAGTGAGAATTCAAAAAGACCTTGAAAGAAAAGAGCATTGGGCTGAATCTGATAAAACGAGATTCATAAGCAACACATGTAAATCAGCTTTAAAAAATCAACAGGATTGGGGAGACCTGTCTAGACAGCAGTCTAATAAAGATGCTGGGAGTGAGGTTATTAGATTGTAGTTTCAATATGAGTCAGCAGGGTGGTGTGGCAGCCCAAAAGACTAATGTGATCTTGGGTTGCATTGAGGGGTGTAGCTTCCAGGAATAAGGAGGTGATACACGGAAGTAATCCCTCTGTTCTTTGTCCCATCCTAGCCACAATGTAGGACTGTCTTCATTTCTGGGTATTACAATTAATAATCTGGACAGTGGTCCAGATTATGAATCAGCATGGTAAAAGGCCTGAGTCCGTAGTATCTGAAGCTAGGTAGAACTAAGTAGAGATGATTATTTTATAAAAGGGAAGGGAGCTGGGGAAAAAAAGGGGGTAGGGAATGAGAGTTGTCTCACGCATTAGAATGTAAGCTTCCTGAGGTCAGGAACTCTGCTTTTATTGGGAGAATTTAAGCAAAATAATCAGCAAACGGTAAAAGAATAAATAGCTGCTAATTGATCGATTTGTAGCTTTCCTTTCATCAAATATTTAAAGAACTGTTATGCAGAAGACAATTTAGGCTTTTTCTATTTGGCCCCAGGGGAATGAACCTGGAGCAATGAATAGAAAGTGCAAAGAAACAGATTTATTGACTGTCTGGGGGGAAAAAAATCTTAATAATCAAAACTGTCCAAAAATAGAATGAGCTGTCTCAAGGAAATGGCATCTATTCCTCCCAGTACTTCAAGCAGAGGCCAGTTGACCAATATGTAGCATAGGTTATACTAAAAATTCTGTTCAAGTATCGACTGATCAGATTTGGGTGAGGATCCTTTCCCACAAATCTAGAATTCAGTGATTATGTGCTGCTATGAAAAAGGTAGGATTAATTCACAAGTGCCCACTAGATGGCGCTAGGTCACTAGATTTAGCTTATGGTGCTGTCAAGGAGAAAATTTACACCTAAAATCCACTGACCTACAGACCAAGGTGCACTTAGAAACCGACAGAATATATATACATAAATCCCCGGTCGTGAGAGCTTTATACTTGCAAAGAATCTTTAAGATTCACTGTGAGCTCCAGAGGTTCAGTTATCTCGCTAACAAATGCATACAGGCCTGCTATAAATTCACCAGCTGAGACGCGTCTGTGGGTATCAGCAATCCAAAAGTCATTGCACACCTCAGACTTCAGGGTTAGTTGGAAATGATGTGTCGTTTTATCTGTAAGATCACAAAACGATGGGCTCACTAGAGCCCCGTTCGTGATGCATGGGTTACACTTAGAGCTTTGTCCCCACATTCAGAAAACTCAAGCTGGAGCCCTTAACCCGGAATGCTCCAGTCCCATCCTACTGGTTCTGTGGTTCAATTTTGAGTGGGAGCACTTACATCTCAGAAATCAGCAAACACTCCTACTACTGGCTTAATTGATTGTTTTGTTAACTGTCTAGACTTTAAGAAGTGATGAAGAAAATGTTAATAATGCAGATTAATCAAAGTGCATCCTGTGTTTTCATCAGCATGCCCCTCATCCGAGCCTGGGGCCTAGACAATTGAGATGGGGTAAGAAAGGAAGCATCACACCCTGCAAGGTGGGTGATATCCCCCTCTCCTCTGCCCTTGTCAGGCAGCCTCTCTAGTGTTGTGCTTAGTCTTGTTTACCACCATTTTGGGAAGTCACTGACCAGCTAAAGAAAATTAAAAGGACTCAGAGAATGTGATGAGGGCACTATATGTCATATAAAGAATAGCTTGGAGTAATGAATAGGTTTAGCCCTGAGAAAAGAAGATTTAGGGGATGTATGATTTATTTTTCAGTTTTGTCTGGCTCTTCACGATCCCATTTGGGGTTTTCTTGGCAAAGATACAAAAGTGGTTTGCCATTTCCTTCTCAGCTCATTTTATAAATGAGGAAACTGAGGCAAACAGGGTTCATTGACTTGCCCAGGGTCACACAACTAGCAAGTATTTGAGGCCAGATTTGAATTCACAAAGATGAGTCTTCCTGACTCCAGGGATAGCACTGTTTCTATCGTGCCTATTAGCTTAGCTGGGAGGTCATGATAGCTGCCTTCAAAGAAAGAAGGATTAAACTTACTCTGTTTAGCTCCAGGAGGTAGAACTGAAAGTAATGTATGGAGGTTACAGGAAGGAATATTTTAGCTCGAAGTGAGCAAAATCACCTAACAATTAGGGCTAGCACAAAGTGAAATGGATTAACTCTGATAGGTGGTAAGTTCCTCATCAGTGGACATCTTCTAGTAGAAGCTGAATAACATCTTGTTGGGGATGTTAGAAAAGGAGGCCATGTCCAGCTGTTGACTAGACTAGATGCCATCCAACATCTCTTCCAATTAAATTTTGTGATTCTCTGTAGAAGAACGTTTGATGCTTCACCATCAACCTGCCCTCAAAGCCAGGATCATCAAGGTGCTAGATATTTTTAATGAGCAAATAAAACGAAGAGAAAGGAATATTCTGTTGGTGCAGTGGAAAGATAACAGGGTGGACTTCTGAGTCTATACCTGACTCTGCCATTAAGTAATTACGTGTCCTTGAGCAAGTCACTTTCCCTCTGACAAACTCTGGGACGCCTTCCAAATTTGAAATCTGACTCCTGGCTCTGTCACTAGTTATGTGGCCTTAAGAAAGTCAGCGAACTTCTCTGGGTCTCAATTTCCTTATCTACAGAAAGGAGACAATATCTTTATTATCAGTTTTACACAATTGCTGTCAGGATGGGAAACGGCAAACTTTAAAGCCTTTACGTTGTATGACAATGATAATGCTAGAGTTAACCTTTTATTAAAAATGCCACAATGAGACTGATCTCTTTGAAGAGTCAGCTGTGATAAAAGAGGAAACAGATTAAAACTAAATATTAGTGTAGGACTCAGGATATCTAGATTCTAGTCCTGGTTCCCCTAATAACTTGTTACATGGCCTTAGACAAGTTACTTTCCTTGTATTTGCCTTGTTTATGAAAAGGGGCTAACTCCTTCCCAGGCTGCAGAATTCTCATGGTGCTTGTGAGAATCCTTCTTGCCTGGAATTCATTTTCTCTTCACCTTTGCTTTGCCTCTTAGAATCTTCAGCTTCCTTCAAGGTTCAACTGAAGTACCACCTCCTACCTACACCGTCCCCATAATCATTAGTTGTCTTTCTTCCTCAAATTATTTTTTATTTGATCGTCTGTTTACATGTTATATCACCTCTCTTCCTGCTCCCCTGACGTAGGTTCATTGAGCACAGAGGCTGTTTTTGTCTATGAATCCTAATCACCCAGAAGAGTCTAATACATAGTCGGCTCTTTGGATAATAGATTTAGAGTTGTGAGGAGCCATAAAGAACACTGAGTCTAATCCCCTCATTTTATAGATGAGCAAATTCTGCTGAGAGTGGTTAAGTGACTTACCCAAGGCCGTGAGGCAGGACTTAAACTGAGTACTTCCTGATTCCAAGTACATCACTGTCCACTACGTTATGTAGCTGCAAATTTATTCTGGGTCATGAAACTGTCTTTCTGACAAATCCCAAATGTGTGACTAGAAACGATGGAAAATACAGAAGGTTCTCCTGCTCTCTGGGGACTGAGGAATAGGTCAGCTTGAAGCTGATTAAGCCCTGAACTAGTGAGGTACAGAAACCTTCCTCTCATATGAAGCCTTGACCAAAGGACTTAGGAATGCATAGCAGCAAACTCTAAGTCTCTTTCCTCCCCAAGGATTCTCCCCAACCTATATCCAGTTTATTGTGCAAAAACACCAACAACCAACCTTTTAGAAAGAGAATTTGGATAAATTGGTCCCAAGCTAGACTGAAAAGAAAAGAAAAAGAAAATGCCGTATCAGCAATGTGAGTCTGTGTGGATTGGCTACTGGTGTTCCCTGACTGGTTTCTAGTTCTTGTTCTTCCCCTGAACTTCTCGGGTGACCTTGTACAGGTCATTTCAACTCCACGACTCTTGAGGCCTTCTTCTGTGAAATTAGAGAATAGGACTTGGCAGGATAGCCCTTCTAGCTTGGGATGCTTTCCTGAAAAGACAGCGTGATGGAAAGATGCCTGATTCAATAAAACAGGATGAAATGACCCTGGGGCCCTTAATTACAGACCTTCCTTGACATTAAGAGGTTTTAACAAATTACTGTCCCTTCTTCAACTCTCAGATGTATCCATTCTGCCTCTTCCTCCACGGCCTCCCTCATTCACCTCTCCCCACATAAGCAGAATCCCTCAAGAAGGCAAACAACATTCCATACTCCATCGTTCACTCATTCCCGTGTTTATTGAGTATCCGCTGTGAACCTACCGCTGTCTTACAATCGTTGGGAGACAAAAAAGCATGGTGTGCTTTGATTTCAAGGACTTTGCTAAAACAGTAACAACATTTAATGTTTTATGCTGCTTTGCAGTTTACAAAGTGCCTTCTATGTAACACACAAAGTCCTTATGAATTAGGTAAAGCAACAGTTATAGACTCAAAGCTTTCTATGACTGAAGCTCAGAGAGGTTAAACGATTTCTTCAGGCTTCCACACTTAGGAAGCAGCAGATGCCAAACTTGGCCCCAAATGCAGTGTACGCTTCAGCACTTTGGGAGTCATGAGCTCACTAATATTGGCCCTGTCTCTGGTGACACAGATGAACAGTTATCCAATAGTCACATGCTGATTAAAGGCTTATAAGGTGCTGCACATACATTGCCTCTTGAACCTCTCCATAACATGTGGTGAGCACCTAAAGTATTATTATCTCCATTTGACAGATAAGGAAACTAGCTCAGAGAAATAAAACAATTTTCTTATGGCCACATAGACAGGAAAGGTCAGAGCCAGGACTTGAACCCAAAAAGTGTCAAGAAATCTCCAAAGGAATCTCTTTTTCACGAGCCTCAATCTAGAAGACAAAGCAGACACATAGGAAAGAGCAAGCCAATAATAGTCATTAAAGTTAGCCCTTTATTTTGTATATGCTTTCAGATTTGTGAATCATTTTACATACATTCTCTTATTTGATACTCACAATAACCCCAGGAGTTGATGCTATTACCATCCACATTTTGCAAATGAAGAAACAAGGGTGGCTAGGTGGCACAGTGAATAGAGCAATGGTCCTGGAGTCAGGAGGACCTGAGTTCAAATCCAGCCTCAGCCACTTAACACTAGCCACATGACCTTGTACAAGTCACTTAACCCCAATTGCCCAGCTTTCCCCCCTCCAAAAAGCAAAAAAAACAAAAAAGAATAAAATGAGGTAGGAGGGGTTAAATGACAAGCAGCTAGTGAGTACATGGAATGTGATTTGTTCCGGCTTCCTGTCTCCAAGTCCTGTACTCTATCCATTAGGCCAAGTTGATCCCATAGAACCCAAAGTAAGCATGTAATCAATTTTGATCTGAAAATATCAAAACTGGTCCCAAATATGGTCTGGTACCAAAAATATGGACTGGTGCCAAATATGGTAGAAGCCATGTCTGTTATGAGAGTTCCAGAAGGAATGGATTTCTGTGACTGAGCAAGTCAAAGAAGACCTCTGGAATAATAAAGATATTAGCTAAAGCATTTAAACAGGTTTGCACAGTGTTTTATATATGTTAACTCGTTTGATCCTTACAGCAACACTATGAGGTAAGTGCTATTAATATCCCTCTTTTACCATCACATGGCAGCACAGAAAACAGATGACACTAGCAACTCATCGCTTAATGGAACTCGGAGAGAACAATTCTTTGCTTGATAAAACTGAGCTGTTATTGTTGTTGTTTCTGATTCCAGGGCCCATGAACTCACTATCCACTGTGCCACCTAAATGCCAAGGCCAGAAAGGGAGGTAAGTGTGACTCACAAGGCATATGAGCAATAAGGTGGAGGACTAGATATTTTCTCTGATCTCCACAACCACTTAATCCTCTCTAAAACAGAAATGATGCACCAAAGATAAAGCAGCTTCAGTTGTTTACATGGTTTAGGACACCCAGAATCAAAAGGAAGGTTTAAAAACAGCAACAACAAAAGCCTGACATGATGCCCACTGACCCTGAGCTCACTCAGCACTCCTCTGCCACTTTCCATGGTATCAGCAGGAAGGCTTTCCTAGCATACTCAAAGACCTGATAAAGGGGCTTTTAATTAATTTCAACCCCATATTCTGGTTTCTCTTCCTTTCCAGTGCCAGGGAAACCCTGGTTCTAGGCTGCAGAAGTTTGTTCTGCCACAGCCAGAGCCTCAATAGCCAGGACCATGGAAGTCCTTCAGGAACAAAACTGTGCTAGGTTTCTGACAGCCAGGGCTTCAACAGACAACAGGTAGCACCAGTGCTGCAAAGTTCTGAACGACTGGTGCCAGTGCAGAGAATGGAGACACAGAGGAAGAGGGACTCTTTGTGTAGAGTAGAAGGGGGTGGAAGAATAAGGAGGGTGGGGTTGGGTAGCACTTCACTAAGCCTGAAGGAAAGTACTCAGTGGCTAACTGGGACCACTTCTGTCCACCTAAAAGTTACTTGGGCAGAACCCAATGTGATTTACCCAATGTAGGAGGATGCTGAGATGCTTTAAGACCTAGGCCTCCAGGAAACCACCCTGAGAAAAGAAATAGTCAGGAAGTAAAAAAAAGTAGAAAATAAAGAGGAAAAAAAAGACTGAAATTACCAATGATCTCTGGAAGAAGAAAACTCAAATGCCTTGAACGTAAGCAGATAAATCAACAGAGAAAGCACAAACAATAGAAGGAAAAATGGCTTCCAAATATAATAAATGACTTCAGGGATTAGTCAATGAACGCTGTGAAATCATAAAAAATGTTCCAATACTAGATGAGAGAGAGGGCCCTGTGGAATGTGGGGAAGACATGCTATCTCTGAGCGGGGCAAAAGACAAATAAGAATTATGAGAACAGAATCATTGTTTGAACGGCAAAAATAATGGGCAAAATAGAAAAACTGGAATCTGCAATGAAAGGTCTCACCAAAGAAACAAAAAACCCTAAAAGATTGGAAATGTAAATACACAGAAGTGAAGGACAGTCTCGAAGAAGAGAAGCACAAAATCACATTAAAAGAAAATACCCTCACTCTGCAAGTCAAACATACTGGTCTCAAAGACAGGATGTGTAGACACAATCTAAGGATCAGAGGTGTCCCAGAAGAACACGGCAAGATGAAAAACCTAAATACCTTAGTACAAGAAACAATACAAAAGAACTGCCCAGAACTTTTGAACACACACACAAAAATAAATACTAATTGAAAGAACTCATAGGTCACCTCCTGGAGGAAAAAATGCAAAGCTACAAATTCCAAGACACAGAGTAGTTAAATTTAATAATTCAATTCAGAGACTACCAAGTTTTTAAGAGTTCAGGAGAAAGACTCTCAAATGCAAAGGAAAGGAAAATTGAGTAACACAAGATTATTCTGCATCCACTAAACAATGCAGGAGGCGATGGAATAACATGTTCTGAAGAGCGACACAGGATGTAACCCAGGGTGACTTACCTTGCAACTAGGAGCTTAATCATACATGTAAGAAGATGAACATTGCATAATAAAGAATTATTGAAAACATTTTTAGACAGAAAAACAGAACCAAAAAGAGTATTTGCTTCTCAAACACCACAAACAACAGAAATGCAAGAGTGAATAAATGCAACAGCCGAGGTTGACAGCAGCAATAGAGCGACCACAGAGAGACCAGTGAGAGACTTCTTTCTAAACGTACACGAGAAGACAGGACGGCAGCAGAAGTCTGGTAAAAAAGTAAGCATGAAGAGGTAGGCATGAGGCGTACTATGGGCAGAACCTGGTGACACTCTGCCTTCAGGTGAGTCAAGGTTTTGTGGGACTATAATACAACACGGGTGGGTATGTGAAGGAAAGAGAGGAACAGTGAAGTGCCCTGGCCAAAACAATGGTGAGCAACGAGGGGAAATGACCCTTGTGGTCTCAGTAAGAGAAGAGTCTGCAGGGGAGTAGGTGAAGAGGAGGAGGAAAGTATTGAAAAGGGGAAAAAGGGAAAAAAAAAAGATCTTGCTTTGGTGGTGGGAAAGGGTTCCACTGATGAATGTTTCTATGGGTCTACAGAACTGAAGATGGGGATCTTGTGCAGGGGGTGGCCTGGGGAATTTGGTGCTTAAAAAGTCTACTAGTCTGACTTTGGGAGGGAGGGGGAGAGTTGGAACTTCTAGGGACAACTGACACCTGGAAGAGTGGGGGGCCATGGATCCAGAAAGGGGATTTTGAGGCAAAATTTTTGAGTGGAAAAATAAGTAACCAGGGGAATTGGTGGATCAGTACCGGGCTGTATAGTAAGATATACAGTGGGAGGGGATCCTACCATGGGTCATGGAAGAGTTGGCATTATGGGAATGAGGCATAATGGAAAAGGAAAATCTACAGGGCATGTTCTATAAGCTGTGGCAGAAACCACCTAGGGGAGGGAGCCTAGAATAAATAATCTGGAAGTTCTGATTGCATGAAGAATATGGAGACTAGAGAGAGACCAAATAATTATAGAGGTGATGAACCAGAGAACAAGAGTCTAGGAGTAGATAGAGAGGATGGATAAGTGAGAAGTGAGTAAGAAGAAAAGAGTGAGAAAAATCCCTCTTTTTTCAAAAGGGTGCAAAAATGAAATTTAACAAACTAATGAATAAGACCAGTTGAAGGCAAGGAAAGGAAGGTGGGATTTACTTGCCTAGATAAGAGGGTAGAGAACTATATAGCCGAATGAAATCAAGGAAGAAAAAAAATGACCTAATAAGCAAAACCCAAAGGAAAGGGGGTAACTAACAAGAGGAAAGTATCAGAAGTGAGGGGGAAAGAGCAATGAGAATGGGACCAACTTAATAAAGTTTAAGGTAGGGGCAGCTAGGTGGCTCAGTGAATAGAGCACCAGCCCTGAAGTCAGGAGGACCCGAGTTCAAATCTGGCCTCAGACACTTGACACTAGCTGTGTTACCTCATTTAACCCCAAATGCCTTGCCCTCCCCCTTCCAAAAAAAAAAAAGTTTAAGGTAAAGTAACCGAAGGAACATAATGCTGTGTTTAGAGCAGCAGCAGAAAAATCCTAACTTGGAAAAAAATAATATTAAATACAGTTGGAGAAAAAAATGTAAACCTAACTCATAACTTTAAATGTAAATGGATCAAGCAATCCAATAAAACAAAAAAGAATGACAGGTTGGATAAGAAAACAAAACCTTATAATCTGTTACTTGTAAGAAACAATGAAAAAACAAAGACACACAGAATGAAACTGAGGGGATGGGCTTTTTTTTTGGTTTATTATGCATAAAATGATTCCAGAAAAGCAGGAGATGCAATCATGCTGTCTGACAAAAAAAAGCAAAAACAAACATTCAAAAAGAATAAAAAGAGATAAAGAAATTACACTGTTGGAATATCAGCTACATGATAGCAAGGAATGTATCTTAAATTCCTTATTTCCTCTATCAAGGAACATAGCATTCTATTCCAAATTTGCACCTAATGCATGTGAACTGAATTGAAGAACTGGAGGAGAAGGTTGGCCTTGAGGCATTTTTGGAAGCATAGATAAATATATAAGGAAAGCAATAATATTAGCACCATCAGGAATAGAGGATCTAGGTCACCATCTCTCTTCTGTGCATTGTCTTGATAAATGAAGCTTCAGGATACCTTACTGTGCTCTGGTACTAAAAGCCCAAGGTGTGATAGGAGATTAAAGAATTTTTTTCACTCCAATCCAAAGGTAAAAGCAAAGTCATTCAAAAGACACATTCGATGTGAGGATTTTGCTGATTGGTTCAATATGACAAGTATTTCTTCCAAGAGCTCTGCCAACTCTTGCCTTGACTACCAGGGTGGTCACTTGGTGGCCCCAGGGAGTGGGCACTTGAGCTGATGCCATTCTCACTCCACCACTTTCATGAATCTGGGAACAGAAACCCTTTGGGGCCACCATTGCAAACTGAGGAGAGATAAACTACTCAGTATTAGAATGAATTCTAGAGGAGAGATTGAGCTGGCACAGTTAACGATCAATTCTCCAATATGTTTACCCCTCTTAACTAGTCTGGCTTCAGGCATCAACAAATGCTCTCTTAACCACCATGCAAGACCAAGGACTGACAAATTCTGCCACTTTGCATATCCTCCCCACTCCTTCAACTTCTTTCTCAAGAACTGGTATTGGAGTCAACATTACCTTTGCTACCCTGAAGGGCCTAACAATGTATTGTCTTCAGACTCTCCTCACTATCTCTGTACTTCTGAACTGTGGTCTGGTGAGGTAGAATCTTCTTTTCAGGTTCACTACTCCTTCATCTCTCATACCCATCCATATCAGTTCCATCTTTCTAGCAACCTTAGCCCTTTCTTCTTTATGTTTCCATTGTGCTTAACAAATTGCATTTTATATGTAATTTATACCTTATCTTGTATATGTTGTGTATTTCTTAATACATCTATCCACATCCCATGCCCAAATAGAATGTAAACTCCTTGATGGCAAAGACTGCTTCATTTTGTCTTTTCATTCCTAGAACAGTGCCTGGCACCTAATAAATGCTTGTTGAATCTAATCATAATGAGCTGCAGTAGTCCTTAGACTTGGGACTAGTGGCACAGAAAAGACTTGCAACCCTTCCCCTCTAGGGAAGAGGTAGTGTGATTGCTCTTATTCTGTGGGGTCATTAGCAAATAGTAGCAGATTGGCAGAAAAACAGGGGATAGGAGGGACTCAGTGGGGAATCAGCAGTGGAGAACCAGCATATGACAGTGTGATGGAGAAAACAGCTCAGCTGATGATACCAGAAGCTTAGAGTTTAATGGAACTCAAAGAAAACAGCTCTCAGCTTGGTGGAGAGAGAAGTTCAGCAGATAGCACTATACAGCATGAAAAGCAGCAACTTCTGTGGTAAAGGACACATAACCATAGGAAAATGACTTGTCCTGATTATGCATTATTACCCAAATGTGCCCCCTATCTTATGTGTGTTTAGCTACATGTGTTCCTTTGGGGGTCTTGCCATATATATTTCCTCTCCCACTTGTGACATGAGAATCTGTCATGTCCTTGAGTCCTTGTGTGTATAGATGAATTTTCCTTATCTTTTACTCTACTAATCTGTTTAATTAAATGTCTTTTAGTTTGAATTTCTATGTTTTCCACTTTGGTCTGATAAAGGGAGACATCTATGGGACTTTGTGGGCTCTGCTTTTGAATAGATGATAACATAAAACTTTTCTTAAACCTGGAATATTTTTCAGGGACTCATAGCTGGGGAGTGGAGGAAGATACGAAATTTAGTAAGAAGTTAGTTACCTTGAAAAAAATGCAAAGGATAATGAAGAAAATCACCATTAATGATAGCTTACACTTACAGAGTTTTGGAGTTTACAAAGCACTATAATATACCTGATCTCATTTAAACTTTAGAATACCCTTTAAGATGGGTAGGAGAAAGATTATTGTCCCCCTTTCACAAGCAGGAATATTTAGGCTCATAGAGGTTAAGTTGATTGCTTAAAGTCACACAGCTAACTAGTAGTAGACTGAACTGGGTACTCTGGTATACTTTCCGTTATTTCCATTATTTTATCCCTGTCTCTCTGGATAGTGAGAAGATTAACATGGTAGGAGTGGTGAGTTCTGAGATTAATGGAATAAACCATCACACACCTGGCAATGGTTTCCATCACTGATCGAGCTTCTCATTTTCCATTGTGTGGCATGCAGCCAAGGACCCTTAACTTATCATTTTGCCCTCAGCAATATGAGATGCGAAAGCAATCATGAGGAGGGGGTGGGTTAAGGGCTGGCTCACAAGTTTTCCTCAATAAATGCTAGTGAATTGCTCTGAGCCATTTGGACTGAGGGGGTTCAAGAATTGGGAGACAGTGGCAGCCACAGTGGTTAGGAGCTGAGCTTTCTGAGGTTTGGCCAACACTCTGCAGAGTTAAAGAGATGGTTTCACCGATAAAGTATTCTTTAGAAGTCAGATCTGTGTTGAAAGTGCAATAAGCATCCCCTATGCTCTCCCTTCCCAGCAACCACAACTATGCAACGATTCTCCTGGGTTCTCAGACAGAACTTTAGTTAAATACATAGAATTTATTTTTATCCCCTTTCTTAATTACAAATTTATTTTTATTTCTTTAGCATTCTCTAGAGGAGGGGCCAGGGACAAGGCCAAAGGTGGAATGGAAAGGAAGGAAGGGAGCCAAAAAAAAAAAAATCCTATAGATTCAAGATTCTCATTTCAAGGTTGGTTGCTAAAGGCAAAGAGTAAAAATTTATGAATTAAAAAAAGAAAAAAATAATAATTTAACAGATCCTGTTTAGAAACAAACCTTATTCCAAGGAAAGTACATTGGAAGCCTTAGATCAGAAGACAAGTTACAAATAGAGTAAAAGCATAACTGGAGGGAAGTACACTCATTTACTTGACTAATGAATCCCCTGGGCTGTTAGAAAAAGCCAGAATCTTTCATTCATCATCTTAATTTAATAAACAAAAGGGTCGGCTTTCAGGGTAAGTGAAATACAGAACCTCTTGCTAATATTTCAGCAAAATGCATACAACAACAAAGACGTTTCCATCACCATGATGGACCTTAGCTCCTGAGTGAGTATCCTTCAGCCTGTGATTCCAAAGCACTCCCTGTATGTTCTCCCCCCAACTCCTACACCTTTCTCTTTGAAAACTTGGATCAAAACAAACCTCCTTCTAGAAATTTTTCTCTATTAACTCCTTTCAGTGGATGGTATTTATACGTTCCTCTGAGCCCTGCCTCTTGTGCTATTAAGACAACACTAACAACATATGCGTATTAAGTGTTTACTGCCTAGAAAATAAAATGTTTTGCTAAGACACTGGTCACTGACTTCATGAAGCTGACTTATAGTCTAGAGGTGGACGAGAAACTTGTCCTTAATGTTTTTCCTATCTAACTTAAACCGCTTTCTCTCTGCCTATCTGCAGGGATAGGCATTGGAGTTTCCACTTCATTCAACCAATACCAATGGAATAACGATCAGATACATTTATTTCACTACCTTATGAACTGAGGGGAGCTGATCAGGCTGATAACAGAAGATCTGTTTTGTTATGAGAAGCACAGGAGAGAGGCAGAAGCTGGTCAACCTTAATTTAACCACAGGGTTCATTAAATAATCCATCAACACAAAGTTATTAAGTATTTACTATGTGCAAGGACAACGACAAGTACTTGGGGTACAAAGAAAGGCAAAAACATTCAAACATGAGCTGAACCAGAGGAATATAAGAACACAAATGTGTTCTTTGGTTCACCTCACTAGCTTCCACCTGGCCCTTGTCTTTGTCTGGACACTGAAGCAACAACTGAAAGTGTTCTCAGAACTGTTCTACCCAGATCTTACTGTGCAGTTTTATACCAAGTTAAAGGAAAAGGAAAGAAAAAAAAGTATGTAGAATTTATATGAACTGTACTAATTGTGGGCTGTTCAACTAAGTCTAAAAATTGAAATCCTCTGGAGTCTAGAGTTGTCCTCAGGGAGAATCAAGTCATTCAAGCTTTCTTTAGCTTCCTGTCACCCTCCCATCTCAAGAAGGAGACTCGAGAGCAAGATGGAAGATTAGAGGCAGAGACTCAGCTGAATTCTCTCAACATTCCTCTCCAAAAAACTTGAAAACGATGCCTTATATCAAAATTCATAGTGGTAGAACTAACAAAAGGTCAAGGTGAGACTTTTTTTGGCCTAAGAAAATCTAGGACGTTCAAGGGAGAAGTCTGTGACACTGAGCCGGTGGTCTGTCCAGAGCTCACACACACACTGCAGCAGTAACAGCAGCCCCAGCAGCAGCACCTTTCAGAGCTCTCAGTCCAGAGATGGTAAAGGGGATGGACAACTGGTCAGAAAGAGATTACAAGGGAATGGTTGCTGGCACTGGGTATAGATGGTGCTTAATGGCAACTCTATTCCCCATACACAGTTCTAGGTCACAGTTCCAGGGTGGAAAGGAGTGCTTGTGGTCTGTCACAAGGGAGCAGAGGCCTTGATCAAAATTCCAGGGCTAAGAGGAACACTAATACTTTGAAGTAGCAGGGAAACAGTTGATGTGTTCACAGTTATATGGTCAAGAGGAGCTTTAGTGCTTGTGGCTATGAGGGAACAGGTGCCATTCCTGAGTACAAAACCAGAGTGCAGACCAAAAGAGAAACATGACATCTCTCACAGGATCACACCGCCTTGGAAGAACCAAAACCTGCAGACTCCCAGAACAAGCTCTGAAAATAGCAGCATGAAAAAAACCTGAGGCTTGACATGGTGATTCCCCACCCCTGAGTAAGCAGAGCCCAACTTTAAGAGAAAGTTCAAAGTCAAGAAATAGCATAGAAAAATGAGCAAACAATAACAAAAAAGAACTTGACCGTAAAAAGCTACTAAAGTGGCAAGGAAGACTAAGACACAAACTCAGAAGACAATCAAGCCAAAAAAAAAATACAAGCAAAACCTCAAAGAAAATAATTCCTGGAAGAAACAAAGAAAGAAAGAAGAGTGGTAGAGGTAAAATTGGGAAAAGAAATGACCATGATGTAAGAAAATTATGAAAAGAGAATGAACAGTTTAGTAAAAGTGGCACGAAAAGTATTAAAGAAAATAAGACCTTAAAAAAATAAAATTGGTCTAATGGTAAAAATGAGGAAGAATGGGTGAGGAGAAAGGGAACATAGAGAGAGATAGCCTCATCTAGGATAAATAAAAGATTACTATTTTACATTAATAAAAAATAAATGACCTGGAAAATAGATTGAGGAAAGATAATATAAAAATTATTGGACTACCTGAAAGTCATGATCAAAGAAAGCACCTATACATCATATTTCAAGAAATTATCAAGGAAAATTTCCCTAATAACTTAGATCTAGGTGGTAAAATAAAAATTGGAAGAATCTACCAATCACCTCCTGAAAGAGATCCCAAAATGTAAATTCCAGGAATAGCCAAATTCCAGGGCTCCCAGGTCAAGGAGAAAATATTGCAAAGATCCAGAAAGAAACAATTCAAATATTGTGGAGCCACAGTCATGATCATGCAAGATTTAGCAGCTTCCACATTAAAGGAGTTGGAAGTTTAGAATATGATATTCCAGGAAGCAAAGGAGCTAGGATTACAATCAAGAATAGTCTACCAGGCAAAACTGAGTATAATCCTTCAAGCGAAAAAATAGAAATTAAATTAAATAGAGGACTTTCAAGCATTCCTGATGAAAAGACCAGAGCTGAATAGAAAATCTGACATTCAAACACAAGACTCAAGAGAAGCATAAAAAGGTAATATATGAAAGAGAAATCATAAAGGACTTAATAAGGTTAAATAGTTTACATTCCTATATATGAAGTTGATTCATATAACTCCAAAGAACTTTATTATTATTAAGACAGTGAAAAAGAATTTATATAGAGAGAGGTCATGAATGTAAGTCAATTATGCTGGAATGATCTCCAAAAAAAAAAAAAAGAAAAAATGAAGGGGTGATAAAGCAGGATGAACTGGGAAAAGGAGAAAAGGAGAGGAAAATAAGGAAAACTTTCCTCACATAAAAGAGACATTCAAGGAAGAGTTATTCCAGTGGAGGCAATGCTTGAATCTCACTTTTACACACACACACACACACACACACACACACACACACACACACACACACACACAGAATTATTTAATAGCGAAATAGGAGGGGAAGAGGATAAGAGATATGGTTCATGGATATGATAAAAGCGATGGTGTATTAAGGGAAGCAATTGTTAGAAGCAAAATAAACTTTTGAGGAGGGACAAGACAAAAAGAGAGAGAAGACTGTACAAAAGAAAGTGGGATGGAAGAAAATATTATATAATATAATTATATAAAATAATTATAGCTGTGAATGTGAATGGGATGAGCTTACTCATAAAATGGAAGTGGATAGGAAAATGCATTAGAAACTAGAATCCCATGATATGTTGTGTATAAGAGATACACTTGAAACAGAAAGATACACACACCAAGTTAAAATAAAGGACTGGAGCAGAATCCAACGGGCCTTGGGTGAAGTAAAACAGGCAAGGGTAACAATCATGATTTCAAACAAAGCAAAAAGAAAAAAATTAGACCTAATTTAAAGAGCTAATCGGGAACTTTTGCTAAAAGTTACCTTAGACAATGAAGTAATATCAAAAATTTTACAGCAAGTTTCTCAGATAAAAGGCTTTTTTCTCAAATTTCCAGACCATTGAGTCAAATTTTTAAAATTAAGAGCCATTTCATAACTGACAAATGGTCAAAGAAGATGAACAGGCAATTGTCAGAAGAAGAACTCAAAGTTATCTATAGTCAGATGAAAAAGAATTCTCTAAATCTTTATTGATTAGAGAAATGCAAATTAAAACAGCTCTGAGGTACCACCTCACATCTTTCAGAAATGACAAATATTGGAGGGAATGAGGGAAAATATGTACAGAAATGAATTGTTGGTAGAGTAGTAAATTGGTCCAACCTTTCTGGAGAACAATGGGAACAACACCAAAAGGGCTATAGAATTGTGCCAGCAATACCACTACTTTGACCCAGTAATACCACTACTAAGTCTATACCCCAAAGAGATCAAAGAAAAAGGGAAACGATATACGTATACAAAAATATTTGATGCAGTTCCTTCTGTGGTGGTGAATACAAGGAGATGCTTATCAACTGGGAAAGGCTGAACAAGTTGTGACATATGATTGTGATAGAGTACTATTATGCTATAAGAAATGACGATGGTTTCAGGGGGGAAAAAAACAAAAACAAATGTGGCAAGACCTACGTGAACTGATGCAAAGTGAAGTAAGAACTGGGAGATCATTGTATTTATACAGTAATAGCAATGTTGTAATGCTGATCAAATGTGAAAGACTTTTCTACTCTGATCAAAATAATGGTCTGAGACATTTCCAAAGGACTCATGGTAAAAAAAATATTATTCACATCCATAAAAAGAATTGAGTGCAATTGAACTCTGAGTGCAAATTGAAGTATAATTTTCTCAGTTTTTTTGCATTATGGCTAATAGGGAAATATGTTTTCAATGATTTCATATATATATATAATTGATATCATATTGCTTGCCTCCTTGGTAAGTGGGGGAGGGTGTGGGAGAGCAGGAGAGAATTTGGAACTCGAAATTTAAAAAGAAAAGAATATTTAAATGAATAAATTTTTAAATAAATAAATATTAGTTGAACAAAGAAAATAAGAGTAGGCTTGTCTAATGGACCTTCCTCATTCATACATATAACAAGTGAAATAATAACATTTCAATACATCCATACAGTACTTCAAAATCAAATCTCTATCAGTTTATACACAGATTTAGATAATAGACTTAATGACTCTACAAGGCAACAAAGTAAGAAATGCCATAGTGAAGAGCAAGATTAAGTAGCAAATGACCAATGATGACATGAAATTCTATAGGGACTCGCAGAAATTATTGTAATATAGGAGGCTAGTCATACCAAGGTTCAAAATTTGTTTCCATTGCATAGTTGCAGTGTGACTCTAAAGAAATTACTTTTCCTTTTTTTGGGGTTGTTAAGAGACTGCAAAATGAATTGGTTGAACTAGATGGCCTCTTTAAGTCCCATTCTATTGAGTTCAATGTATTTTTTTCCAATTTATCTATTTACTATGTGAATGCACTACACTTTATCATCCTATTCCAGTACTTGTTAATCATACCATTAACTTTATGGACAAATCACTGAATCTTTCTGAGTCTCAGTTTCTTTACCTGTCACTTGGGGATAATACTATCAGATCTGTATTTTGTAAGGATCAGAGGAAATGGATAAACAAATGGTTTGAAGAAAAGGATTACACACACCTAAGGTGGTGGTGGTGGTGATGGTAGTGGTGGGAGTATAGAGGTGGTGGGAATAGTAATAGTAGTACAAGTAATAGGAGGAGGAGGAGGAGGAGGAAGAGGGGAAGGAAGATGAGGAGGAGGAGGAGGGGGAGGAGGAACTACGTGGTAGTAGCAGCAGTAATTGTAGTAATAGCAGCTGTAGCAAGAGCAGCAACTGAGTAGGAGACTGAGGGTTACAGTTGATTACAAAGTTGAAATGAGTGAAAAGTGTCTCATGGTAATGAACATTCTAATTCAATCTCAGGCTAAATGAATAGAAAAATAATGACCAGGATAAAGGAAGTGATGGTTCCCCTGGCCAGATCTTGGCTTTCACATTTTAGGAAGTTGACAGGCAAACCACTTTGTTTCCAGAAGAAGAAATCTAGGATGGTTAGTAACCTGGAGACTATTCTAAACAAGGATTAAAGGAATTAATTAGGGAAATTTAGCATGAAGAAGTCATAATGGTTGTCTACACAGATGTAAAAGGGGTATCACAGATATCACACAAAAGAGAGATTAGGCTTGTCCTTTTTGAATCCAGACAACAGAACCAGGAGCAATGAATGGAATATACCAAAAGGCAGATTTCATCTGGATGAGAAACAACAACAACAACAAAACGTCCTAAATAATGGTACTGTCCCAGAATGTATTGATCTACCTTGGAGGCAAAATGGAAGTCAGTGATATGGAGAAAGTACACTTTCCCTATTTAACAATAAGTAACATTTATATTTGAAGTTTTTAAAATGGTTTACACACGTTATCTCATTTGATCCTCCCAAGAACCTTGTGAAATAGATGCTATTATTATTTCCATTTTACTGGTGAGGAAATTTAGTATCGGAAAAATTAAATGAATTGTCTAGGATTACACAGTAGTAAGTGACTAGGGTAGGATTTGAATTCTGGTGTTCCTGACCCCTAGTCCAAGACTCTCTCCACAGCACCACCTAACTGCCTCCCATTGGCAGAGTCTTCAAGTGAAAAATTAGTAACTATACGTCAAGGATATTTTCTCTACGATTCCTGCCCAAGTGCAGTTGGCGCTAGGTGACCTCTGAAGTTTTCTCCACTACTTAAGTTATGTGATTCTGTTTTTTTCCCACAGCAGTAGTAGTAGAAGTGGCAGTGTATCCCATTTGCTTTTGTAACACTGAAGGCAAAATTGCCCTTTCTTGTCCTGGAAGTTTTGAGAGAACAGTCCAGGATGTGGCACCCAGGATATGCTCTGCTCTGCAGAGAACGTGTCTGACTCAGCTATGAGTCTTGTTCTTTGTTAAGTATGCCCAGTGTGTTGAGTTGGAAGCCTCTTCTAGTTGAAATGAACAGTTTCACTCAGCAAACACTTCCCCATCAGATCATTCTTTTTTTCTTTTTCATTATCTTTCAGTCTTTATCATGGTCCACCCCCCCACCTTGTTTGTTGTCAAATAGAGCAAATGAGAGATAATAATTTATAGGATTTCAGTAATGTTTTAAGCTTTGTAAACGGCTTTACAAATGTTATCTTATTTGATAGACGTAATACCCTGTGAGGAACATGCTATTATTGTCTTCATTTTACAAACAAGGAAACTAAAACTGAGGAAATTGAAATGACTTGCCCAAGGTCACACAGCTCATTCAGTTTCTGAAGCACAATTCATAGCGAGGTTTTCCTGATTCCAGGTTCAGCACTCTTGCCTAAATATCACTTAACTTCCTTAATGAACAACAAATGAAAAAAAAAATCAGTAAGACCTAGTCACCTTCTTTAAAATGGCTTTATGTAATAGATAGACTAACAGACAGAAAGACAGACAAACCAAAGGGAGATGCCCATGACTTGAGCTGACACAGATACCTCTTAACTTGGCCCCAAAGGTCTGTCTCAGAAACTGAGAGCTTCTCTAAATCTTATCCAAAATATCTAGACTTTAGTGTATTTCCTTCTCAGACAAGATTTCTCAAAAGACTCCAAGTAGTTCCCATTCCTTGTCAGATAGTCTTTCATGTTGTTCTATTTTCCTCCCATCCCAGCTGGGTCCCAGAAGGATACGTCTGTTGCAACCATAGAAAGTAACATTAAAGTTTGAAAAAAAAAAAGCTATGGGCAGGGGAGGAGGGAACGGGCAGGGGATGAATTCTTCTTAAGGCTTAAATAAACATTTAGTCTCATAAATACATAAATGTCCAGACCACACAAAACATCTACTAAAGCCCTCCCTGCCTCAGTACTGACACTGAGAATAGTCTGTGTGACCCTACCCAGCTCTAGCAGGCCCAGCAATGTATGACCTGTGTGACCTTGAGCAAGTCATTCCCCCCTCTCTGAGCCTAAGTTTTCTCAGCTGTAAAATGATGGGCTAGGCTAGATGTCTGCTGAAGTCATTTCCAGTTGTAAATAATGCAAATGAAAGCCACCAAATGCATCAGAAAATAGTTATTGAGTTCTTAATTCATCTCATCATTATGCCAGGACCTTGAGTGACGGTGGAGGAGGTCAAAGAAGACAATTGGATGGCTCCTCTTCATCAAAATGGGAATTATGGGACAATGATCCAACTGTAATAATCAGTACAGAATCCTGTGAGAGGAGGTAAGAGTTTTGTCTAAGTCTTGGGGAAAAGACAGTTAACAGCCTTTTTAAGACTGGTTGGACCCTTCACTGGCTCAACTGCGAAGAAAGGTGGTTAATCTAAACCCTCACCCTGCCCTTTACATCCAAGAACACCATCTTCACTGATGCCTGCAACTCCATTATTAATAAATTGTGGCAAGCCTTAGAAGCCGAAGTCAGGACTTAGATAAAGATTTAGATAGTGTACTCTAATTAAGGCCTTTTGGTGATGTGCCTAGCAGCTTCGCATAAGGCCAGCTCCCTAAAAAAGACCCCCTAGAGTTACACTTAAAAGAACTTTTGTCTGAAACCCTGACTTCAAAGCCTTTTTTCCCCCCAAACTTCAGGTACCCAAACTTTAGATACCCTTGAAGAGGGTCCAGTCCCTTACTAGATTATCCGTCCTGTGTTGGTTCCAAGGTACGACATACCCAAGACAATGATTACATCTAAACAAACCTAAGTTACTTTGGAGTCTTATCTCTCTTGTACCCTCTTTGTTAATACCTTTAAGAAAGCTAATTGACCTGTTGGTGCCCAAAAAACCTGACTTTATCTAAAGTTACTTCCAGGAACTAAGAGGCTTAAGACAATGATAGTAAAACCTGAATCCTTTCATCTTTCTGTATAAAAATCTTGTTCAAATCATCATTAAGTGAAGCTCTTCCCTGTACTACCCACCTGGTTATTTCTCTCCCACGTCTCCGCTCACACTTGAGGCTGGAACTCAGGTGGCTCCCGACAATGTCATCTTTTTAATTGTACTGTATTAAGGAAATACTTATTTTGTTCCATGAATTGAAAACAAAATAAAATTTAAAAATTAATAAATCATTCCTTAGCATTTAAAGATCATAGAACTATAGATGTAGAGGAACCCCTAGAGATAGTAGAACTTTATTTTTATAGCAGGAGAAACTGAGGTTCTGAGGAAGGAAACTGATTTGCCCAAGATCACAGGACTTGAAATCAAGGGTCTGGTGCCATGTTCACAGTCACCCTCTATCTCGACCTTTTAAAAAATGTTATTGGTCTTCAGAGGCGTGACATATCAAGTCCCCAGGGCCTTATTATAAATGAATCCCTTCAGACTGGAAGGAGAGAAACACAAGGTAGGTTTGTGGCTAGGAAACAACTACCAGAGGATTAGAATGAAGAAAGGCACAGAATGAGAAGCATCATCATAGACTAGAATGTCAGAGATAGAGAGAATATTAGATACCAGTTGGCCCCATCCCATTTTGCAGGGGAGGAAACTGAAGTTCAAAGATGGGGAAGGCACTTGTTGAAGACTATATATGCATATTAAGTAGGAAGGCCAGGCTATAAAAGCACTTCTGCTGCTACTTCTGCTAGAAAAATAGAAAAACAGGCTATTGCTCCCTTAATAACTTTACTGAGATATAGACTTCTATCATGGCTTAGAGCAGTGGTTCTCAACCTGTGGGTTGCGACCCCTTTGGGGGTTGAACGACCCTTTCACAGGGGTCACCTAAGACCATTGGAAAACATATATTTCTGATGGTCTTAGGAATCAAGACACCACTCCTCTATCCATCTCCAGGTGGGTCTGCCCACATGCAGATATGCCCACATACAAGTATTAAAGGGTCAGGGCCTTAGGAAGGTTGAGAACCACTGGAGAGGAAGGTGTTCATAGGAACATAACTATAGAGCTTGAAGAGACCTTAAAAGCCATTCACCCCAAATCTGTCATTTTACAGATATTACAGATGTGTTACTTGAAGGGAGTGAGGTTAGGTAACATAAGAAATTTAGTTTCACAAAAGCTGTAATCTTCAAAGGCAAGATTTGAACTAGGTCTTCTGAGATGAGTCCATGTTCTCTCCTGTGCCTTCTGCCCACACTCAGAGTCAGAGACCTATGTTTGCATCCTCCCTCTACCAATTATTTGTCTCTGTCATTAGTCCATTTCTATGTACCTTAGTTTCCTCCTTTGTAAAATGGGATTAATAATCCTTGCAACATTCGCCTCCCATAATTACTTTGAAGAAGATATTTACAATCCAAGAAGCACCACATGCATGAGTCATTATCATCTTATTTTTAAACATCTGACTCACAGGTGATATGAGATAAATATCATCATGAAGAAACCATAGTGGGCGTCACCTTCCCCTACCAAGCATGGACCCAGATTTCTGCCTTGAGAACATAGTAATGGTAAAATAAATAAATAAATATTTTAAAATGGTATTTTACTATACAAGTAGTTCCAAAAATCATGCATTTTTGAATTATTAAAGTTTAAACCTGCACTAAAACTTTTGGGACATAATATAGCTGTGGGCAATGCAATGTTCCCATAAATACACATCTTCATTTGTAATCAGACTATATGTTGATCAATATGATTGATTAGCCCTTTTGGATCATGGCCACAACATGTGGGGCTTTCTAATCTATTCACTCTGCCAATTGATTACTGCTTTTGGAAAAATGTGTAGCAAATTGCTCTGTTAATCAAGGTAAATCAAGCTGATGTCAGAGATCCTAAATATATATCATTGCAGAGATGGTGTTTGGATTGCTAGATATAAGGCTGTGTCAGGGCTTCAATTTTAATGCCTTGCCTTCTCTGGATGGGCTTTGGTTTAACAAGACAAGGTGCATGGTGGGGTAAGGAGTAGAGACTGCCTGTATAGAAACCAAAGAACATGGATAATAAAAATTGATGATAAGCATCAAGATAGGAGTGTAGAAAAGCAGGAATCATAGAATGTTAGAGTTGGAGAGACTCTGAATAATTGAACTTTAGAGTTAGAATGTTAGACCGAGAAGGAACATGAGGACATACAATGTTAAAGTTGAAGGAGATCTTCAGACAAAGGGAGTTAAGTTTGGAAGGGAGCTTAGACTATGAAATGTTTCAGCTGGAATTAACTTTATAGAACCACACCCTCCATATTACGGAGCAGGAAAAGAAGGACACAAAAAGATACAGTGTTTGCAGTAATAAAATCAGTTTTATTGGAAGTATATTAGTTGTTGATTTTTTTAAAAGACATTTTATTTGTGAGGTGCAACTAGGTAGTGCAGTAGATAGAGCACCAACCCTGGAGTCAGGAGGCCTTGGGTTCAAATCTGGCCTCAGACCCTTGACACTTACTAGCTATGTCATCCTGGGAAAATCACTTAACCCTGATTGCCTCCAAAAACAAACAAACAAAGATTTTCAATTTGGTAGAGCAAGATACAGCTTTAAAGGTTTTCCTCCCAAAAGGTGATGTATGACAATATTTAGATCATACATTACCCCTTGAAGGGTACAATGAAAAGCTTTTTTGATGCTTCTCTGATTATTAATATTCACTGATGCAAGGAATATGGAGGTGTATACTCACCACATGGTGTTTGCTCTCTTGGAGGGTGTCTAGAGCAGAGTTCAAATGGAAGAGGAATTATGTGTAGATAGCAAGGTCCTATGGATGCTTTTTGTTTGTCAATGGCGTTTTGCAGATTGCATCAAACCAAGGAATATTGCTGAGTCTCCAAGTGATATTCAAAAAAGGTTAAAGATTTCAGCTTAATAATCTACACCAAAATTTTTTTTCAAAGTGGATGAAGAGTGTCTATTGTCCACACTATGATATACAGTTGGATGAACTATCCATGGACTTAGCACATTAGTCCATATACTTTGAATGGACACTGCTGGTGGACAATGGACTGGTCCAAGATTAAATAGCAAGAAAAGATCAGGCTGGATTACATCTTAGAAATTTCTCAGCAAGGCCCAGATGATAAGGGTTTTAAAAAAAGTTTTCAGAAGAAATCTTTCTTGCTGTTGTTCCTCCTTTATTTTCAAAGAAGATTAATGACATCATGGAGTGATATCTCAACTTGCACATGAATTGTATTTAAGTGAGGCGGAGTTGCACAAAGTTGTCAGCCTCACTCTCTCTTCCAGAATCATCAATCTCCAGTGACAAGACAGAAGTGGATAGCCCAGGATCCAATGGATGACCTTAAGTCTTCAGGATCTGACCAAGCTCTAAGTGCTTCACAGAACCTGTTTCAGCATCTTCACTGCTAATGGAACAAGTTGTTCTCATTCACCCATTCCACTGGAAGAATTCTTCACATGCCTGGGGTAGGCATTCCCTTCATTCACCAATGTGTTAGAATCCTGTCAATTACCCTCAACCTGGCTTAGCCCATTTGCTGAGATGGTATTCATTCAAAACTATTCAGGAGCGGGGAACCTGCAGCCTCAAGGCCACATGTGGCCCTCTAGGTCCTAAAGTGCAATCCTTTAACTGAATTCAAACTTCACAGAACAAATCATTTTGTTAAGGAAATGTTTTTATTAATCCTTTTATTAAAGAGATTTACATTACAGATGATCAATAAACTGAAGTACTAATAATGGGATAAATGCTAATTAAAACAACTCTATGGTTTTAATTCACACTCAGAAAATTAGTACCTTATTAAGTACTTTCTCTACTGATGAATGGCAGCACCTTGTCAGTAATTTGCAATTTCAGAGAATTACCTGGGATACTAGAAATAACTGGGACACCAAGAGGGCCAGTATGTGACAGAGGTCAGACTCTTGAATCCAGGTCCACTATGCTACGCTGTCTTTCATATGCCAAAATATTTATAGCATCAAATTCTTGTGTGTTAGCAAAAAGATAAAGAAAAAAACAAACTTGGAAAAAATTGGTAAATTCCTGACATGAAAATTCATTGGGATGTATGAAGGCTATGGAATATTACTGTCCTAAGAAATGATGAATATAAAGAATTCATGAAGATGGTGAGTGGCATAGAAGCAGGAAAACTCTGCCACTCCCCCCATAACCACCTCAAATACCTATAAAATATGACACCTTAAAAAATAGACTAACTCAAATGGCAAAAGAGGCTCAAAAAGCCAATGAGGAGAAGAATGCCTTAAAAAGTCCAATTTGCCATTTGGAAAAAGAATCTCAAAAGATCTCTGAAGAGAATAATTCCTTGAGAATTAGAGTGGAGCAAATGGAAGCAAATGACTTTTTGAGAAATCAAGATACTATTAAGCAGATGCAAACAAATGAAAAAATAGAAGGCAATGTAAAATATCTCCTTGAAAAAACCACTGATCTGGAAAACAGATCCATGAGAGACAATTTAAAAATTATTGGACTACCCGAAAGTCATGATCAGAAAAAAAACCTAGAAATCATCCTTCAAGAAATTCTCAAGGAAAATTGCCCTGATATTTTAGAATCAGAGGGCAAAATAGAACTTGAAAGAATTCACTGATCACTTCTTGAAAAAGATCCCAAAAAGAAAACTCCTAGGAATGTTATAGCCAGGTTCCTGAGTCCCCAGATCAAGGAGAAAATATTACAAGCTGCCAAGAAGAAACAATTTGAATAATGTGGAAATGCAATCAGGATAACATAGGATCTAGCAGCTTCTACATTAAAAGATCAAAGAGCCTGGAATATGATATTCCAGAGATCAAGGGAGCTAGGATTAAAACCAAGAATCACCTACCCAGCAAAATTGAGTATAATGTTCCAGGGGAAAATATGGTCAATCAGTGAGGTGGAGGACTTTCAAACATTCTTGCTGAAACAACCAGAACTGAAAAGAAAATTTGACACTCAAATACAAGAAGCATGAGAATATAAACATGGAAAAGAAATCATAAGGAACTTATCAAAGTTGAACTATCTACATGCCAACATGGAAAAACAATAATTGTAACTTATGAAACTTTTCTCAATATGAGGATAGATGAAGGGAATACAAATGTATATATATATGTATACATATACATATGTCTACATATGAAGGTTTAAATATGTGTAAGAACACATATCTGAGTTTTTGTATAGATGTGTACATAGATGTGTACATAGAAGGCACAGGATCAATTGAATAGGAAGGGACGATACTTTAAAAGGTGATATTCTGATGTGGGAGAGCATTAGAATGACAGGAGACAGGGAGAGACAGAACGGGGTTAATCATCTCATATAGAAGTGGCAATGGATAATTGTTACAATGGAGGGGAAGAACAGGAAGGCAAAAGGAAAAGAGTCAACTTTACTCTCATTGAATTTGGCTTAGGGAAGGAATGACATAAACTCTAAACTGGGTATCTTGCCACACAGAAGAGTAGGGGGGAGGGTGATGAGACGTGGGATGACAGAGGGCAGGGCAGGGGGGTGTTGCTGGAAGTACACACTTCTGTAAAGGGATAGGGACAGGGTAGAGAATAGAAGAAGGGTGGGAGGGATAGGAAGGAGGGACATATAATCAGTCCCTCACAATATGTCCACTGTGGAGATGTTCTAGGTAATTACACATGTACAACCTATATTGAATTTCTTGTCCTTCCAGTGAGAGTGGGTGATGAGGGAGGAAGGGAAAGAATCTAGAATTTAAAGTACTATAATCAAGTGTTAAAAAAATATATATGTATATATATTATTATTGTTATTATCAATATTATTATTATTTACTACATGCAACTGGGAATTAAGATATGCAGGCAGTGGGTTAGGGAGACCCATCCTGCCCTACCATAAAGTAAGAGGGGCAATGGGGCAGGACATAGGAGAGAGCAGATTGGGGGAGGGGCTATGCAGTGAGATGGCTGTTTTGAGGTGGTGGGTAGGGGAAAGACGGGGAGAAAATATGTAACTCAAAATCTCATGGAAATGAGTGATATAAACAAGAAAACAAATTAATTAATTTAATTTTTAAAAAATATGGTCATTCAATGAGGTGGAAGACTTTCAAGCATTCTTGTTGAAAAAAAACAGAACTGAACAGAAAATTTGACATTCAAATGTCAAATGTCAAAATTTGACATTCAAATACAAGAAGCATGAGGAGGTAAACATGGAAAAGAAATCATAAAGAATTTATCAAAGTTGAACTATTTACATGCCAACATGGAAAAACGATAATTGTAACTTATGAAACTTTTCTCAATGTGAGGATAGGTGAAGGGAATACATACATGTCTATATAGGAGGGTTTAAATATGCATATGAACACATATCTGAGTATGTATATAGATGTGTACATAGAGGGCACAGGATCTATTGAATAGGAAGGGATGATATTTTAAAAGATGAAATTGAAAGGTGGGAGAGGAATAGAAGGAGAGGAGATGGAGAGACAAAATGGGGTTTATCATCTCATATAGAAGAGGCAAGGGTAACTGTTACAATGGAGGGGAAAAACAGGAAGGCAAAAGGGAATGGGTCAACTTTACTCTCATTGAATTTGGCTTAGGGAAGGAATGACATACACTCTAAATTGGGTATCTTGCCCTACAGGAGAGGAAGGTGGATGGGGATGAGAGGGAGGATGATGTAGGGGAGGGCAAGTTGGGGAGGGAGGGTTGTTAAAAGCATACACATCTGTAAAGGGACAGGGACAAAGTAGGGAATAGAACAAGTAGGGCGAGGGATAGGAAGAAGGGAAATATAGTCAGTCCTTCCCAATATGTTCATTGTGGAGATGTTCTGCATAACCACGCACATACGGCCTGTATTGAATTGCTTGTCTTTCCAGTGGGGGTGGGTGACAAGGGAAGTAGGGAAAGAATCTAGAATTTAAAGTTCTAAAATCAAATGTTAACCAAAAAATATATATATACATATATATGTATGTATGTATGTATGTATGTATATATACATACATATATGTATATATAGTATTATTATTTACATGTTACTGGGAATTAAGATATACTGGCACTGGGGTAAGGAGATCCATCTTGCCCTACCAGAAATTCAGAGGGGTGATGGGGGAGGACATAGGAGAGAGCAGATTGGGGGAGGGGGTAAACAGGGGATTGCTGTTTGGGGGTGGTAGGTAGGGGGAAGATGGGGAGAAAATTTGTAACTCAAAATCTTGTGGAAACGAATGATGTAAACTAAAAATAAACAAAAATTAATTAAAAAAAAAAGAATTCATGCACACTTGGGAAGATGAGAATGAACCCTTGCAAAGAGAGGCAAGTTGGACCAAGAAAACAATATGCAACATGAATGCCATACTGCAGAAGAAAACAATACTGAAAGATATCAAAAACTCCTATTAAGGTAGTGACCATAATCATCAATTTCATCTCCAGAGGACTAAAGCTGAGAGATCGACCGCCATCTTCTCGTTAAAGATCTAGTGGAACACAGGAACGGGACACATGCTGTCACACACAGCTGGCGCGTTCGTTTGTTTTGTGGAGGTATACTTATATACAAGGGAGGTTTGTATGGGGAGAAGAGAGAGAAAGCTATCGGGGGATAATAAGGATATATCCAAAAGTCAGTATCAATAAAACATTAAAATGTAAAGAAATTCTTCAGGATTTTAATGACCCCCAAGTTTCTCCCTGATTCAAAACCCCGTCTTGTTAATACCAGTATTTCTTGGGTGATGTTAAATGGCTGCAAATCATGGAGCACTATAGTCTCTGAAGAGACAGAACTGCAGGTCATCCAAAGGGCAATGGAGAAAAATATGGTGGGTGTAAATAGTCCACTTCATATTACCAATGACAAGTTGTACACAAGAAATGGTCTAAAAGATAGCATCAAAGAGATGTATGACCAGAAAGGGAGGTGGGACACTTATTGGGCAAGAGTGATCACTTAACAGTCAGCCTCTTTATTGTACTGATGCTCACATCATGTGAAGAGACCTTCAGGAAGACCAGAAGGGCACCCATGTTGTGTGCTCTGTGGAGGATTTATGGGAGGACAATAAATGATATTTATGTAGCACTATTAAATCTGCACAGGCCTTTACATACATTATCTCATTTGAGTCTTAAAACCACTTGGCAATGTTACAAAGAACAGATGACAATAATAATAACTAATGTACAGAATGCTTTGTGTGGGGTTTACAAAGTACCTTTCCTAACAATGATGTTGTGAGATAAGGGAACTGAGGATTATAGAGAGGAAGTAGCCTGGTTACAGTTCATTAGTGACAGGAAAGTGGCAATATTATGCTAATTTTACAGATCAGAAAAAAAGAGGCCTAGAGAGGTGAAACGACTTGCTCGTGGTCAAGTGTGTGTGTGTGTTTGTGCATGTGTGTGTGTGTGTGCGTGTGTGTGTTTGTGCGTGTGTGTGTGTGTGTGTGTGTGTGTGTGTGTGTGTGAGTGGTTCAACATAGACATCCCTGCCTCCAGTCCCATATGGCATATCCTAGTCTATGTTTGGAATATATAATATCCATATACTATTCCAAATTAGAGATAGTCTGAAAAGTTTGTCTTTTGAGGAATCATTGAGAGAACTCTGGGAGTGTTTACCCTAGGGACCAGATAGCCTGGATGGGATTGGTTGATCCCTGACTTCAAATATCTACAGCCCTGACAAGAGGAAAAAAACTTATTGTATGTAAATCCAAAGGTGGTGACTAAGACCAGTGCATAGAAGACAGAAGGATGGATATTTTATCTTGATTTAAGAAATAGCTTTCTGACAAAACCATTCTTTTAAATGAAGCAGGTTATCTCAAACTGTCCTTTGCTGAAATTGTTCAAGCAGCTCTTAGATGACTTACTCATTAGGAATGAGGTACAGAAAGGTTCTTGCATGGGGTAGAAATTTGGACTAAGTTACCTCAAAAGGTCTTTCCAACACTAAGATTCTAAGATCCTATTATTTTAATATTGAAGAGAATAAGATTCTATGTTTCTAAGTCTCAGTGATTCTAAGATCCCAAGAGTCTATGAATCGAGTTTCTAAGATACTTTCTCTAAGAGCCTATATTTGTATGATTATATAATTCTATATTTCTAAGATTTTTATGATTGTATGTGTTTTAGTCTATTGTTCCTGCATTTGGGTGAACTGAAAGACATTCACTAAAAAGACAGATGAGATTAAAGAAGCTAATGCTGATAGTTCTGTATATTACAAGCACATTTTAGGTCATACAAAAGAAGACCTTGTGACTTAAGATATCAATGATATGTGGTATAGGGGTGGATGAGGAATGAATGTGAAGGATACTTAATGATTTCAGCCATCCAATAGACAAGGATATATCCTGGTCTCCAAAAATGTCCTATCCAAAAATGATTTATCCTGTAGTAGAGTAGAAAAGCGTCCAGCTAGGAGTCCAGAAGATCTAGGTTTGCTTCTAACCTCAGGCACTTACTGGCTGTGTGACCTTGGAGTTATCACTGACCCTCTCTAGGCCTCAGTTCTTAATGTATAAAAATGAGAGCTTTGGACTAGATGACTTCTAAGTTTCCTACCAGTTCTAATTCTATGATCTCATGATCTTTAGGTAAATGATCACAAGGCTACAGTAAAAAGAAGACTCGTGTTCATATCTCAGTATTCCTCCCCAGTCCAATGGGGGCATACCAGGACTAGTCTTACACAAAAGGGTCATTTGTGAAAGCAAAGGGATAGATGTTTACAGGTAAGGGTGAGGTCTTGTTTAAACATATGCAATTGGTTTCCCACTTGTGATGTCACAAGCAGGTACAAGCCAATTATCTAGGTAGCTGGAAGTTTTCAGCAGGGAATATTCTAGATATAAGGGGTTCCAGAGAAAAGAGAGCTGGGGTACATGGCAGGAGGAAGAGTCTGCTGAAGCAGAGATGGTTTAGTATAAGAATGATCAGGACCATCCCTTCCCACCAAAACAACACCAATGACAAGAAATAAGAACAAAAGCAACATGCTATGATTTTAAGATTCTAATGATCTCAAAAAAAAATCAAACAAAATTTAAAATTAAAAGAAATTTTATTAAACTGTGTTTGTTTTATTCTAAGATCCAATAAGTCTAAGCTTCTTTGTTTCTAAGATTATCTGAATCTGTGACCATAAAGTTCTGTGAGTCTTAGCTTCTCAGATTAGACATAACATGAGAGAGAAAATGAACAGGAAATAGGAAAAGAGTCTAGGATGAGAACCAAGACTTCAAGTGCAGAATGTAGAAGCACACATCACTTGAAAGGAGGTATAGAGAAGGGATCACGCAACATATACCTAAGCCAATTCTCATCTTGGAAAAGGAAGCACAGTGAACATGTTGTGGACATTTCTCCCTCCCCTCAGATCAAAGGCAAAGTGGTGATGCAATCAACTGTTTGTGTATTGAAGTCAACATGTCTCCATGGAGGCCTGAAAGGTCCACACATGGGAACATCTGTTGGTGAAAGCCACTTGAAAAATAAGCAGGCAATTAAGTAGCAGGCACATCTGTGCCAAGTGCATGGGACCACCAGGAGCGCAAATGAGGCAGGAGACAACATGAGGAGGAGAAGATGAGGGAAAACTGAAAGAAGATGCTCCAGTGTGCATGCAAGAGTAGGCACGACCTGGGATTTAAGACAGGAGGAAGAAAGGGTCAGGAAAAGAGTCCAGTAAAGAGTACTATTTATTCTATTCTCTGTGTAATAGGATAGAAAGCCTATAAGATATGGTCAATGGGGATATTTAAAAATATGATCTTCCTAAAGCAGAGTCCATTTCCCTCTTTTGGACAATTACCATGGCAATAACTTGAGTTTAAAGCTTACAAAGTATTTTCTTCACAACAATCTAATGAACTAAATCGAACAAGTTATTAAATCCATTTTACAGATCTGCAAAACCAAGGTCCAGACACGTGGTGGGGCTTCCATAAGACAATTTGCAGTTATCAGGTGTTAGATGCTAGAATTCAAACCCAGATCTCCTTATTCAAAATTAAGTGCTTTCCATGACACTATAAACCTAACAATGAAAGACTGAATTTATAACTTCATTATTCATTCTGATGGCTTTCAAGATCTAGCTCAAGTATGCCACTGTCTCCTGGAACTCTTCCCTGACTTCTCCTGCCCTTTCTTATCAAATTGCATTTCACTATCATCTGTTAAATTCCTGCCTATCAATCATCACTAAAACATTTGTATTAAGTTACTACTCTGTGGCAGGCACTACACTAGGAAGGAGGAATGCAAAGACAAAAGTGTGTCCCTGTCTGCTCTATGCTGATGGTCTAGACCAGGGATGGGGAACTGCCACATGTGGCCTCTAGCCAACAGGTTCCCCACTCCTGGTCTAGATGGAATATATATATATATCAGAATATATAAAACACACAGAGGAGATATGCTTGGAGGCAGAGGCACTAACATCTTAGGCTAGTGGTGTTAAACTCAAATCAAAATGGACCTCTGTGGCTCACTTATCAACTTAGAAAACCACAAATTCACATTATCTCTGTTGTATTGTATTTTTGTTTATGTGCTTAAATATTTCCCGATTACATTTGAATTGGGCTCAGGCTGCGCTTAGGAGTGTTAGTGGGCTGCATGTTCAACCCCTCCTCTGACTTAGAGGACTAGGAGAGGTCTTGAAGAAAGAGGTTTATGTGACTAATGTTTAAGGAAAGGTGGGATTCCAAGAGGTCAGGATGAGTGAAGAGAATATGGAAAGGTATCAATATGGGAATCAATGGAAAGGCAGAGATGGGAAAAGGGAACCCTACCACATTCGTTGCCCTCAATGTTAGAAGAAGGCTGCAACACATACAAAATAACTAAGGACACAAAATAGAGAATGTACACTCATAAGAAGTACAAGCAAAGCAATTTCTCCCTTCTCTGAGCACCTGGAGCATTTACTACCTGTACCTGTCACTTGATACTCAATTATCTACTGTTTTGTAGGATCTGTTGGTATTTTTTCTTATCTTACTAATTAGACCATGAACTCCAGGGACTGACCACATCTGTGCTTCTGCATGTCTCTAGCCCATCACAAAGTCTCTGCATGTGATGAGTCATAGTCATTGTCTTAGGACTCAGAGCTGGAAGGGGCCTTAGAGACCCTCCAGCCATGGTGTAGCAGATGGAGTGCTGAACCTAGAGCCCCTTCACCCCCACCATGCTTACTAGCTTGGTGACTGTAGACAAATCACATAACCTTTCTGAGCCTCATCTCTCTTCAGTAAAACAGAGATAGCGGTATTTGTAGCATATGTTGGGAAGGCTTGTTCCAAGGCCCCCAAGACATTATATAGTGTAAAATACTTCACAAACATTTAAACAATACGCAAATGTTAGTTACCATAGTTTTATTTACAGATATGAAAACAGACCTACGGACAAAAAAAATGAGTTGCCCAGAGTTACGTGGGTTATAAGAAGCAGAGACAGAATTTGAACTCAGGTCTTTGGATACCAACACCGATGCTCTCTCTGTTACTATAATCTAGTACAGCATTATAAATACTTAAATTTATAGAATCCCAGATCTGGAAAGGCCTCTCATTTAACAAATTAGGAACTCAGTTCCAGAGAGGTAAGGTAACTTGCCAGTAGTTAAACAGTTAGCTAGTTACAGAGCTGAGTGTAGAATACAAATGACTCCAACTTATTGGTTCATTGATTAGATAGCCAAAGGATTCAAAGACTTATAATGAGGAGGGAAGATTAAGTTCATTAACCTAATTTTGCTGAAAGGTTAATTCACTTTAAAGTTGCAATAACAACAATTTGTGTTAGTATAGCATTTTGCAGCTACAAGGCATATTCACAGTCATTGTCTTATTTGATGCTCATAAGTATTCACTGTCAAAATTCTATGAGCCAGAGGAAAGGATTTAGATTTATTCTACTTGGGCTCAAAAGAAAGAAGTAGGAATAATGGGTGAAAGTTAAAATGTCAGGACTTGGCTCCATACAAGGAAAAACATCTGAACAAATTGTTGTCCAAAAGAGAAATGATCTGCCTTGGGAGGAGTGGGTAGTCATGGGGTTTCTTCAGACAGAAGCTGGAGGACCATTGTCAAGGATCTTGTCAAAGAGATTCCTATTCAGGCATAGACAGGACCAGATGGCTTTCTGGGATCCCTTCTGACCCTGAGATTCTAGGAGTCTCTGATTCTAAGTGAGGGGTACCTACGCCTCCTGGGAGGTTCCTGCATTCAGTAACAAGCATGGGGCTAGAAAACAACCTTGACTCCTTTCTCTATAATAAATTGGATCTGAGTAATGACTTTGCAATCCTGACCACATCCTCTGTCTCTATCGCCAACAACAATGGATTATTTTCAAAAGCAGCTTGAGATAAACCACGACCCTATTTGCAGTCTAGCCTTTCTTCCACATGATAGCTCTTCAAACACTTGAAGACAGCTATTATGCCACCCATCCCCCATCTTCTCTTCTCCAAGCTAGTCATCCCTAGTGACTTTAATCAGTCCTCATATGGCATGATCCCCACTTCTGTCAGCGTCCCAATCACCATCATTGTTGTCTCTGTCTAGACTTAACTCCATAAAAGTTCATAGGATTTAGAATTGGAAGAGTTCATTAGATCTAAATTATATATTATTATATATAATTATAATTATATATCTATAATTTTATATATTATATAATATATTATGTATAATGTATATTATATAATATGTTATATAATTATATATGATGTATAATTATATATCATATATAATTATATTATATATAGGAAAACTGAGTCCCAGGGGAGTTGTCAGGTGGTAAAGTGAATAGACCTAGAATCAGAAAGATCTGAGTTCAAAACTAGCCTCATATACTTGCTAACTGCATGACCCTGGGCAAGTCACTTAAACTCTTTATACCTCAGTTTTCTCATCTGTAAAATCAGGATAAAAATAACACATATTTCTCAGGGCTGTTATGAGGATGAATATTTGTAAAATATTTGCAAATGAAATATTTGCAAAGCACTTCGCAAACCTTAAAAGACTAATATGAATCCTACGTGTTAAGTCTCATCTCTACTCAGTGACTTGCTGAGGTGATGAACAAGTAGTGTTGCAATTTGAGCGCCAGTTTTTGGAGTCAAAATCTCTCTTCTATGCCGCTCTCAACTGCTGCCTGAAAACTGTACCCCAAACTGACCACAAGCCTCCAAGATGAGTCTGCCCAGGACAGAGGGTATTAAGGTGATCACCCCCACTCTCTGGAGTCTAAGCAGCCTAAGAATCCATGAACTAACTTGTTCCACATCATGAGGGCTCAGACCCCTTAGATAATTTCTACTTTCCACCTTGGACCCCCAGAGAGATTCCGTCCTCAAAGGCTTGCTTTAATGAATGAGTTGCCAACTGAATGTCAACGGCTATTAATGAGGTGGCCAAGAGATGGCCCTTGAAGGGGAAGGATTGCAGCAAACAATTGGAAACAACATTTCCTGGGGCTTTGAAGGGCAAAATTAACAAACAGTTTCTCTGTTCCTGTCTCCATCCACAACCAGCTCTGCAGACTTTAATTCAGTGACTGCTGATTTCCCAAACTTATTTAGCCTCTTTTCCATCTTTTGTACTGTTTTGTCCATTTAATCTATTTTCCTCCAAACACTTTAGCACGTACTTTTATGTGGATAGTCATGACATCTCTAAAGCAGGGTAGTTTAGTGGAAAGGACAATAGATTTAAAGTCTGGAAATCTGGTTTTAAATGCAAGCTCAACTCTTTTTAGCTTCTGTGACATTGGCAAAGGCACTTTCCCTCTCTGGCCATCATTTTCTTTATCTATAAAAATAAGGAGGTGAGACTAAATTAAAGCTTCTTAACCTTGGGTCTAGGAAATTAAATATATGTATACATATATTATTATTATTATTATTATTATTTCACATTATTAGTTTCCCTTATGATACTACACAATTTATTTTATACATCCAAAAATATTCTCAAGAGAGGCCCTATAAACTTCATCAGTTTTGTACCTGAACAATGCACTATCTGAAAGACAAATAACATTGTCTGACACTATTCCCCTCTCCACCCCCCCCCCCCCCATGACCTGGGGAACTTATAATGTGCTTGGGGGAAAACAGATGAAATCTTCCTCCATTGGTAATTATTCCATACCTTTGGCAATTTCCCATTAAAGAATGTGACTCCTCACTTCTCTACTTTTCCACAGAAGTTTGGTCTCCAGAGCATTATTTGGAAATTGCTTTTCAGTCTTTCAGTCTCTGATAGCCTGGGTGATTTGTTTTGATTTCACAAAGTAGGACTTTACACCCACTCAGTGAGCTGAGTGAGATCAATACCTTTGCTTCTGCCTTGGAATAATTTCCAATGGAAAGTGAAATCAAAGTTCCTTTGGGTCCAATGCCAGATGTTGTTTTCTGCCTGGGGGTCTGAGCACAAACAGCATAGTGCCAGACAAGAAGACTAACATAAGGAGAAACCCCAAGCAATGTCAGATGCACCAATCCACTGAATCAAAACAGCAATGCTGAAAAGCTTTAGCTCTTTGGGGTGAGAATGGAGACACCATCAAGCAGGCCAATGACCTTATCAGAGGTCTTCCAGAAAAGGAAGGTGACCACTTGTTGGGAGTGTTATAGTAAGATCATAGATCTGGAGTCTTTAAGGCTTTCTTGTCTACTACCCTTATTTTACAGATGAGAAAATCGGGAATCAAAGAAAATAAGTGACTTGGCTCAGATTATACAGGTAGTCTGTCAGATGTGGGATTTGAACCCAGGTCCCATGACTCCAGAACCATTGTTATCTGAACTGAAGCAAAGTTGGAACAGTTTGCTGCTGTGGTCTCTTCAAACTCTAAAGTCTGATACAATAATTCCATAATTATCTATCTAGAAGCCAGATCTTTGCAATCATAGCAGCACAGAAAAGGGTCAGGGATTACATGAAATCTTAGATTTAGAGCTAGAAGGGACCTCAGACATTGTCTCTGAGATAGGATGGTGATTCATAGCTGGACAGAACCTTAGAGGTTAACTAGTCAAACTCCCTTATTTTCCAGATAAGGAAGATAAGGCGAAGTGTTCAGAGAGATATGGCACATAGGTGGTAAGTGACAGATTTGGGATTCAAACCCAAGTACTTTGATTCCTGGGCAGCTAGATGGTGCAATCGTTAGAGGACCAGACCTAGAGTCAGGAACTCATCTTCCTGAGTTCAAATCTAGCATCAGACACTTACTAACTGTATGACTGTGGGCAAGTCACTTCATCCTGTTTGCCTCAGTTTCCTCATCCATAAAATGAACTGGAGAAGAAAATGGCAAGCTATTCCAGTATTTTTGCCAAGAAAACCCCTAACAGGGTCACGAAAAGCCAAGTACCAACTGAAATGACTGAATAATTTTGATTCCAAATCCATTTGCTGAAAGGCTTCCAGATAAAATAGATTTGGAATCTTGAACACCTAAAAAATCAAGCAATGCTTTGAGATGGAAAATGCACTGGTTTTGGAGTCCAAGGGCAAAAGTCAGACATTCAGTGTTTCCAATAGTATCATCCATATGACCTTGGGGAAAGCATTTCATTTCTTAAGGCTTTAATCTCTTCATTTGCAAAATTAATAAGGGTTTTTGAACCAGATTATCTCTAAGGTCCCTTGTAGCTCTAAGTACCATCTTGTATGTTTGTTACTTTTGTCCCATTTACTTCACTGTTATCCCAATTCATATCCCAGGATTTGAGAGTTTTCCTGTTTCTCCCCACTCCTCTTCTCACATCAGAATTCTCTGTTCTGTGCCTGTGCCCCAGAGAGTTACTAGATGGTGAGAGCTGGATTCAGTGAAGGAATATGTGCCAACATATTGATAGCTAACGGTAGTTAACAATACCCATCCCTCATGTTTGTATAAGATTTCAACTTACAAAGGTCCTACTTTCATGTTCATCAACTCATTTAATCTTCAGGACAGCTGTGTGTGTGTGTGTGTGTGTGTATGTTTGTGTGTGTGTATAAAAGTGTTCGTATGTATGCACATATATTTATCTATTTTTCACATATGTGTGCATACATATACACATCTATAAATGTATGCATACACACTGATGATAAATACCCTTTCTTCTAAGAGTTTGTATCCTGCAGAAGACATCTTGCTCCATCACCCCACATTAACTGGCTCATCAGTTGTCAAGTTTTTCCTTTTTAACCTCTACATCCCTCATGTCTGATCTCTTCTCTCTACTCACAACCACATTAGGTTAGGGCTTTGTCACATCTTGCTTAGATTCTCACAAAGTCCTCTTAAACTCATATCCTTACCTCCAGTTGCAGTTTTCTAGCAGTTTTTTCCCTAAGTTCAATCCATCTTCTACAGAATTTCCAAAGTGATTTTCCATAAGTGCAGAATTGATCTTGCTCCTACCTTATTCAATCAACTCCAGTAGCTCCCTATTACCTCTGGGATAATTTACAAACTCCTCTGTTTAGTTTTAGTACGGATCCAGCCTATCTTTCTAGCCTCATAAAATGTTACTCCCCCACCTGCACTCTATGATCCAGTTTAACTTTCCTTCTCTGTTACTCACACATATCATGCCATCTTTGGTCCTTATGCCTTTGCACAGGACATTTCTTGTGCTTAGAGCACACTCATCCTCACCTCCAAATTTCAGAATCCTTCTCTTCTTTCAAGGCTCAACTCAAGCACCCTGTTTTACATGAAGCCTTTCCTGATTCTCCCAATGGCTAGTGTCCTCCCTCTTTCTCCTTCCCTTCCTCCCTTGTATTCAACTCCCTGATATACATGTTTTTTTTTTTGTCTTTGTTTCATTCTGTGCATTTTTATTCTCTGTGCTTAGCATAGTGCCTGGAATATAGCAGGCATTTAATAAATGTGTGTTTATTGTCTTATTGAAGCACACGAGGTAGATTGTGATAGGGGCAAAAGAAAGACCCAAGAAAAAAAGATGTACCAGAAAAATTTGAGGAGAGAACAGTCATTTTTACCTGGGGAAACAGGGAAACTCTATGGAGGTAACACATTAGCTGGGCCTTGAAGCAAGAGAAGATTTTCTATAAAGAGAGATAAGGAGAAAGTGGCACATTCCAGATATGGAGGATGGCCCATTTGACTGTACATGGAAATGTGGGAGAATAATTAGTATACTTATATTTCCATTTTATAGATGAGGAAAGGTAAGACCTAGTAGATATGGGACCTGCTCAAGGTCAGACAGATTGTTAAAAACAGACATGGAACTAGAACTTATGTCTCTAGATTACTGATCTAGTGTACTCTTCCTGCTTTCCTGCACTGCCTTGATACAGTAACATACAATCATGATACAATGATACAAAAGCCATGTACAACCAATCATGTTTACATCTTATTAACACTATCTGTTATTTCAGAAGATCCAAGTGCCCAATAATATGGCCATCTACTCCATGTATACATAGCATAACCTCTATAGATCTTTTCTACATGGTATTCATGAGCTATTGCTGCTGAAAAAAAATAATATTGTGTCTTTTTTTTTTTTACAGGAATTGGAGGTGGTTGGAGCTGGAGCTCAAGCAAATTCCTGCTTTTACTCTGCTATCTTGGCTCTGCCCTCCTGAGCCCCAAAAAAACCAATACAGTGGAAAGTATTAAATCTGTGTTTAGATGACCTTGTGTTGAACACCAGCTCTGTATCTTATTACCTGGATGAACTTGGGCAAAACACGTAATCTGTCTGAGCCTCACTTTCCTCATCTTTAAACATGAAAGGATTTAGATTAAATAACTTTATGGTACAAATTTTATAATACTATGAGTCTTTGGGGAACCCCTTAGTACCTGCAGAGACTCAGTCTCTGATGACAAAAAGCCAGTCCATCTTGACTTTGTTAAGGAAAGTACTTTACAAATATGTGAACTATTACTGAGATGTGAGTTCTTTGGGTCCCCTTTGAAGCCTTGACGGCTCAGGGAGGTCCCACCAGAATCAAGAATCTCAGATCTCTTCCCCACCATGAGATAGCATCCAGGAGGACATCTATGGAGGTAACCCTGGGCTAATTAATACAACATAGAGTATTTCAGCAAACACATGATAACAAACTGAATCAAAAAGTAGATAGACCTGGGAAAGAGAATGTGTTCATTCCTCTTTGTTTCTGCCATCCACTGTGCTGAAAAGTATATCTCTTCATAGTTGAATGACTAATTAATTATTGATATATTTCAGAGCTGTATTGGGAGCACTTTATAGAGCCCATGAAGCAGTCATGATCCCTATCTTCCATAGACTTTGAATTTTCAAACCAGAAACAGGTCTTTACTTTTAAAGAAGACAATGTGAAATGTTGGAAAGGGATCTGGATAGAGAATCCATCCATCCCTGTTTCCTTTATAAAACCCTTCCCAACTCAGCCCTTTCTGTCCTTCCCACTTTACTCCCATCCGAGGCCTCTACTTGTTCTTTGCACGTTATACTCGATCCCCTGTCTCTGGGTCTTTTCTTGCAGTCCCCTATATCCAACATAGTTTCCCTCCTCCCTCCAACCTCTTCAACACTCTGCTCAAATCTCACCTCCTGCAAGAGTTCTTCACACAGGGCTAATGCTTTCCCTCTCAAATTAGCTTCCATTTATACTGTGTCGTGAATGTATACAGTTACTTCATCTTGGCCCTACATTAAAATGTGAATTTCTTGAGGCTAGGAACCACGTTTTTTGCCTGGTTTTGTTTTTTCATTTTGTTTTGTTTTGATTTTCTTTGCATCCTCAACACCTAACACAATGCCTGCCACATAGCCATATTTTTTTTCCATTTAATTTATTTTACTTTTAATTTATGGGATAAGACAAGAATTTCCACAACAGTATAATAAAAAAGATTGTGCATGAAACTGAAAATCTATTATATACAATTGCTATTCCGTTTACCTATATAATACATTCGTAATGTGTATAGACATCATTGAGACTTTAAAAATTCTTATTGACTGGTTAATTTTATGTTCTACCTTTGCTATTTACCTATATTCGCTGTGCCTCAGAGATTCCTGCATCTACATAGTTCAATTCATTCTATCACACATTTATCAGATGCCTACTGTGTATGCCACCCTCTGCTAGATGTTGAAGATACATTTTGACACAATGAATCTATGATCTCATCCTGTGGGCATTCCTTCTATAGGTGCAGATCCCAAATCAGCCAAGCTTCTTCATCCTGCCTAATTCTTCTCCATGGTAATCCTTAAATCCTTGAATTGGGCACTCAGTCCAATTGAATTTTTTTGTTGGTTGCCATACAGCCCACAGGAGGAGTGCCTTTTTCTTATCTCTTCTTTTTGCTATGAGACTGATCCATTTCCTTTTCCTGTCATATATGTCCTTGGGGATACAAATGGAAACAATGATAAAAATGGAAAGGGAGTGGAGTGGGCTAGTCAATTTAAAAAATAGCCCTTCCAATTCTAACATTCTGAGATTCTCTAAAAACCTTTAAGATCCTCGAGAGATACAAAGGCCTTGGTCTTCTTAGGAGAATTTAGGAAGCTGACTGCCCATCTGAAGTATGCCAGATTCTTCCTTGAAGGGACAATAGAGATGAGGAAAGACCTGAAAGAAAAAGGTCACTTTGTTCCTATGAAAAGAGCTCACTTTAAAGACAGGCCAGGGGCCTCTCTGGGACCTTTTTATTTAGGGAAAGAGAGTCATAATGAGTGAGATTTATGTGAGAGCTTATCCCTAAAGGATTCCAAAGCATTTGCAGACTTCCTTAACCCACTAAGCCACCCCCTTGGGGTCTATCCAGCTGTTATTTCACCAGGAAAAAAAATAGTGCCCTACCCAGAGGTCTATTGAGAGTGCATTCAGTGACTTCTCAGCTGCATCATATAAATAAGAAATGGGGGGAAGCCCTCTTACATTAGATCATCTGGTCTATCCCAACAATGTAGATTACTCCCCACAGAGCATCCTCAAGTGCTCAGTAGACCCCTACCCCATGAGCTTCATATCTGTAATTTGAGACCAGTCCTTAAATAGGTTGTTATGCAGGGTTCACCAATGGACCAGATATTTGATTTCTTTTTTAAGACTATCCGGGGGCAGTATCATTGGGTTGGACCTTCCCTCCCACCCCAGAAAGTTTAGAAAAAATAAGAAAAACAGGGGGAGTATGTGCTATGTATGAGAGGTCCATTCAGATTGAATTATAGTGATCTCATCATCTTGGGGGAAGGGAAGCACCCAGAGATTTGGTCATGGTTGAGGAGGAGAATGAAAAGGAAAAAAGTGAGAAAGGTTGAAGAAGAGTTTCTTCTTTTCTCTCTGACTTTTAAATTTTTTTTTGCCTCGGTCCCAACTTTATTTATCACTATATATTGTCTAATTCTTGCCTTGTATTTTCCAAGGGAAGTAAGAATTTAATACCTTCAGACAGGAAAGAAATTGGTTGCATTTTTTATTGCAGTTGTAGGAGTCGGGCAGCATGTCTTCATTAACTCCCTATGACATTCAAAATAGGGAGAGATAAAGAAAACACTTAATCAAGAAGGAAAAATAGAAAGGCGACTCCCCATCCCCAATCCGGGCCACCCCCTAGGGGATGAATGCATTCTGTGACTGAAGATTAATACCCTGTGCTCATTCCAGGTTGTGGGTGCATTTGCTCTCTTTAGTCAGAAGGTGGTGCTGGATTTCACAAAATGGTGATGAAGGCTTTCAACCTCTTCAAATGGAAAAAAAAAGTGTGGGGGGGTACAAATTGGGCTGAAATTTAGTTGAGTCTATACTTACATAGCCACAAGACAGAAAATCTCTCCAGAGGCTGATTGGCACAGGGGGACAAAAGGATGGTACAGTGACTCAGGTCTTCTCTGCCTAAGGTGAGGCTGACTAGATATAGGCCCATCTGCTGTAACAGATTTGTGTTTCTTAGCTTTGGGGCAGACACAGAGAGATCTATTCTTCATAGGGGAAGTCAAATAGGAAGAAAGAATTAGTTAATTATGTACATCAACTCCTCTTACACCTGAAAAATGACATCCTCTGGGATCTCCTCTGTGTAGGCATCCTGCCAGGACAAGTTTTCTGAAGATCTCTAGCTCCCAAGGCTTTTGCAACAGATCCAGGGTTATTATTAAAATGGCAGAAGATAGACTATAAAAACTAAAGCATCATGAAATGAGGCAAAAGAAGTTCATTAACCCTCTGAAAAGATATTGTGGCACAATGGAAAGAGCTCTGGATACATGATAAAAGGACTTGGATTTGGAAACTGGCTTTGATTTTTTCTGTGTAATGATGGGTAACACACTGAACCTCTCTGAGTCTCTCTTTTCTCATCTGTGAAATAAGGGGGTTGAATCTGGGGATCCCAAAGATTCCATCCAAATCAAAAGCATGAGATTCTATGACTTCAATTGGAGTTTGGTGATAGGAATAGCACTAGAACCCTACAGTGGTGTCCTTCATAATGGTGCATTGGCCATGGCAGTGGAGTTCAAGTCCTTGTGAACCTACTAAGGTGGAGAAGCTCTAATTGGGTCCCAAATGAACACAAATTTAGATTTGGAAAAGAGCTTAGAGGACATGTAGTCTGGCCCCCTTGTTTTACAGATGAGCTGATTAAGGTCTAGATGATAAATGACTTGCCCATTGTCACTCACACAGGTAGGAAATGATAAAGGCAAGGATTTCAACTCTGACCCTCTGATCTGAAAGCCAGTAATCTTTCCAAGGTACCGTACTGCCTCTTGCCTCAATTTCTGCCATCTGAGGACCCGCCTGGTGAAGTGTTGGAAAAGTTGTTGAATTTCTATTTGAACTCCCATAACTAATGGTCAATAGATATTTAGGGGCTGCTGAGTTAGAGGAGGAGAGAATCATGGATCTTTTGTTGAAGTACTATTAACAATAAACAATGAAGTACCATAGGGGCCATTTAGTCTAACCCTACCATTTTTACAGATGAGGAAATGGAAGGCAAGAGAGATATATTGACTCTAAGTAAGGAGCAGAGCTGGAATTTGAATCTAGGTCTCCTGACTCCAAATACAGGGATCTTTCTACTGTACCACACTGCCTCAGATGTCCTACTCAAAGGAGCACAGAGAATTTGATGACACAGATGGGACTAGAATCCCAGTCCCCAAAGGTCAAAGGTAAAACTTTTCAGTCACCCCTCCTTGGACCCCTGACTGTCCTATCCCCTTACCAACTGTGACGGGAGAAACTACAGGGGTGAGAAATGAATTACACATCTCCACTGTGTGGGAGTGCAAAGCTAGGGAAGGCTACTCAGTAGCTGAGCAGAGCTATTGGCTTCAAAGGACCAGAAGGTCCCTTTGGAGCTGAGGTGGGAATGTTCAATCCCACTGCAGCCCAGTCTCATAGATTTCTAATTAATCACAGCAAGCCAGAGGAGAAAAGAAACTGGCTGCTGGAACACAGAGGAGGCCCTCCAGTGCAAGAGCTCTGACAATGCACATTTGCACCTCAATAGTTCTGGTAGATCGAGTGTTGTAGCCACTAAGGAGCTCAGCAAGACTGGTAAAGTGACTGAGGCTTTGGAACATTCTCCTTTTGGAAACCTTACCCAGAGGAGCTCTCCAAGCCCCTGAAATTTTGGGGTTGTGGGTGTATTTGGACAAACACCGGAGAAAAGGACCCATTTCAGGTGCCAAAGTAATCAATAGACATCTTGTGGAATGATCAAGTTTTTGAAAGCTGGGGGAGAAACTTTTTCTCAAAAAAAAAAAATCCTTTGGCTTTTGCAAGCATCCTGCTTCCCCATCTCCAAACCAACAACACCAGGACCATTATACAATCCGGAGTCTGTTTGGGAGGAACCTGCTGTCCCTACTTCAGACTGTTTCCCATTTGTGAATGTGCAGAAAGAGATAAAGCATGTATTTATGTGAAAAGAAATTTAGATCTATCTGTAGAAAGAAACTAAGAGGTCAACTAAGCTAGCTCTTCATTTTACAGATGAGGAAACTGAGGCCAAGAGAGATGAAATGACTTATTCAAGGTCATGTAGATAATAAGATCCAGAGTGTGGATCTGATCCCAGATGCTCTGACTCCTATGACTTTTTCCCTTGAATATCTATTCTTTGATCTCTCTTTACCTGTAATCCTGAGATCATAGATTTAGAGGCACTAACACCCTTAAAGCCGTCCTACTGAATCCCCTCATTTGACAGAAGAGTAAAACCAAGGCACAGAAAACATAAGTGATTTGCCCAGTGGCACATTAGCAACACAGACTGTAGACAATTGAATCCTGGTCCTCTGATTGAAAACCCTTCCACTGCACCTCTTGGCTTATATACTACAGATTGATTATTTTCTTGGCTTTGCAGGGGGAAAGAGTTGAGGAGACAGGTCATGTCTCAGTGTATGAATGGTAGATTTCCAAGGGTCCTAAAGACAATATTTCCTGAAAGACATTAAAAGGCCCAGGCCACATAGTATCCAGTAATGTGAAGAAAAAAAAACAACAGATCAAGCAACTGGATTGTTTGAGCTATAAAGCAGGAAATAACCTGCTTTAAGGATTCTTCCCTGCAGTGATTGGTTCTTCTGGCACTGTGTATAAAGAGTCTAAATGATTGAGTGTGTCATTTAAAGTATTTAGGATTTCATATAGGAGTACAGATGCAGGTGCCAACATTCTCTCAAGAACTGTAGAACAGAAATTTAGTGCTGGAAGGGCCCTTAGAACGTGGAATGCCAGTTGTAGGAGGCATCTTAGAGAGTCTAACACCCTCATTTTATTGATAAGAAAAGTAAGATCAAGAAAGGAGGACTTGCCCAAGGTCAAAGAATGTGTTAGAAACACAGCCAGGATCAGAACCCAGGGCTCCTAACTCCCATATCAGTGGTGATCTGCACTATGCTGCTTCAGTCAATTGAATTATTTTTGTTCTCCATAAACTAAATTTAGATTCAAATATTCTAGAACTTGTGAGTGTGGAGGTGGTCAGCACTATGTCTCATTCTAAATTGGCCAATGTGGAATAACACTTAATTCAAAATAAAATGGAATCCATTGCAAGATTACCCAAATGTCTTCCATTTGCACTATTTCTTACTCTCTGCTGCCTTGTCCATTGGCCAGAGTAACTGCTAATGATTCCCATCTGGGCCTAGCCTTCTCTTCAGTCTGGCATACACATTGTCCTTGCATTTCTCAGAGGGCAAAGAGCTTAGATAAGGAAATCTCTTGGCAGTGAGAAGGCATTTACTACCTTAGGCCTAGCAAAGAAGGTTGGTCTTTTCTACCTGTTCACTTTCCTCGTCCGTAAAGTGATTCTTTGGAGCCAATGACTTCTCAGGTCTCTTCCAGCTTTAGTTGTATGATTCTGTATAAACCTTCTGGCATTCAATAACTAGTCTTTCTTTCACCCTCTCAGAAAATATTCCATCTAGGAAAACTTGGGTTTTAGACTATCGACCTATAGTCATCTATTCCAAGCCCTTTCTTCTACAAGTGAAGGCCAGGAGAGGGGACTTTACTTGCCCAAAGCCAAATGACTAGTTAAAAGCAGAGCTGGGACCAAATTGGAGGTCACCTAACTTCCAGTCCAATGTTCTCAGCACCTAATCAGATGTCACTTTCCTCTCACATCAGTTTGTCATAAACACCTAAAAGTTTTAATACCATTTCCCATTATTTGATTATTTGATCAGGGAACATGCAGTGCAAAAGAATGACACTGGTAAGCAGAGCTGATCTTCAGTATCCTTCTACCTCCCTTTCATCACCACCTTTCATCCCACCCACTCCCAGGTCCAGCCCTCATGTGCTCAGTGGTCTCAAGAAGTCCCCTCTTCTCCTCCATAAAATAAAACCCCAATATGAAATCTTGCAATATCACTGGAACAAAGCTGACCAACTTCATGTGAGAGATGCATCGGAAGCAATTGTCACATTGACTGGATAAGTTAGAAGTTCCCTTCCTACCCTAACAGGGAATGAGTTTAAGTAGAGGAAGGATTCTTAAACTGGAGTCCAAAAGACCCTTTGGAGAAATGTTTATCTTTATTTTCACCAACCTCTAACTGAAATTTGGCATTTCCTTCAAGTATGAATGTAGGCAGCAACCCTCCCCCTGCTTACATATACTGTATGGTGTGCTCCCAAATCATATACTTACATTTTTACAAGAACTTTCACTGCCTAAGGTATAATGGTATAATGGAATGAATGTGAATCCAATTCAGTTAGTTGCATGTATTACACTGGGTAGGGGTCCATAGGCTTCATCATACTGCCAGAGGGGTTGCATGACCCAAAGAAGTGCAGAATCTATGTACTAGAGAAAACATGATGTAGCAGAGAGGACGACAGACTTCTAGTCAGAGGACACAGATTCAAACCTTGACTAAACTACTTTGCACCACTGTGACCTTCATTAAGTTATTGATAATTGCCTGGGCCTCAGTTTCTTTAGCTGCACTTCATCTTTAAAATAAAGAGATTGGATTAGATGTTCTTCTAGGTGACTTCTGGCTCAAAATTCCATGACTCTATAAGTCCCAGGTGAAAATAACAAGCCAGTGGAGCTTTAGTTTATTACACTACACTTTGGTGTAGTTTCAATGCTGTATCTCCTATAACCTATAATATAAGAACTCTCTTATGGATTAGACAGCTAGGCGGCTCAGTGAGTGGAGTGCCAACCTGGAGTCAGCAAGACTCATCTTCCTGAGTTCACATCTGGCCTCTTACTAGATGTGTGACTCTGGGCAAGTCACTTCCCCCTGTTTGCCTGTTTCCTCATCTGAAAAATGAACTGGAGAAGGAAATGGCAAATGATTCTGGTATCTTTACAAAAAAAATCCCAAATGACATCACAAAGAGTTGGACAGGACTGAAACAACTGAACAACAACAGGGATTAGATGCTAGAGAGATAGAGGATGTCCTTTCCACACCAGTGGAAAGAAAGCACATTGAAATTGCAATAAAAAGATTCAGTCTGAATCCCAGTTCTGCTACTTACTATCTGTATGATACTTCAACAAGACACTCTTTGAAGCTCAGTTTCCTCACCTATAAGATGAGACTGTCAAACTAGATGGCTTCTAGGGTCTCTTCCAGCTTTAAATCTCTCATCCTCTGAACACCAGATACCTCATATTCCTGAGAACTGACAGAAGCTTCTGTGCTCCTCTCCCTCCTTAAGGGATGAATGGCAGCATTCTATACATGTACTTATGAAGGCAGAACCAGTAAGAAGAAGAGAGTAAGGACTGAGCTACCAGGATCCAGTTTAAAAGGGATTTTGTAGAGGTCAAGAGGCCAAAGAAGGTGAATTCCACTTACTCTAGACTCTGAAGCTATGTCTGTCTCAATAACCTTTTGAGGGACGTGGAAAATGCTCTATATTTTTCAGGGATGGGACATTCCATTAATCATGGAAACCTTAATGAGGCTCTCACTTGACCAAATTTTGCAGAGCTGACTCTTTGTGCCTACTCTTTTCCATTACACATGTAATCTCCCCCTCCCAAAAATAAAACTCAGTGCACTGACTCAGGGAGAATGTTTGGTTGTGGTGAATTGAAGGGGATGGTTTGGATTTGTCATGAGCTGGCTCCAGATCTCACTCTTTCAGGCCAGCAATCGTCACCCATGTCAAGTTCCCAAAGACCGGACTCTACAGCATGTTTCTGAGTATTTTAGATGCAAGTAAAAGTGGGCCTTTGCATAAGACCTTTCATACTTTTATTTCCTTAAGTGTTAATGAGCAACACACTGGAGAGGCAGCAGCACTGCCTGAATAGCTCAACTGAGAGATCATTATGCTCTAAATAAGAGATCACTCACTGTCTGGTTTATTCATTGAAGTGGTTAGTCACATTCATGTAAAGGTTGAACACAGAGGAATGTGCCTGTGCAGTCTATAAAAATGTGTACATGAAGAAGTATGTGAGACTGTGTTATGTCTGGAGCTATTCTCTCAGAGTGAAGAAATCTGGGTTCAAGCTCTGCCTCTGGCATGCATTTGCTACATGATATTGGGCAAATACCTCAATTTCTTAGTACCATAGGCAACTCTGAAGATAATAAATTACAGGGCAGGTGCCATTCTGCTTTGGGGCAGGGAGTTTTCTCACTGGGTATTTCCCATGCCGATGAATTCATAACTCTGGACATATACATATACACATACACATACATATGCACGTATATGTGTATATATGTGTGTGTGTGTATGACACAAAACTCACAATGACCAATCGCAAATCTAGACTGCATTTGGATGCATAATGTCTAAAGCACTTCGTTCTGCTTGGTCAGACCACAGTGGGCACACTGCATTTAGTTTTGGATACCATATGTTGAGACAAACTAAAGATTATCTGGAAAATGGCAATTTGGAAGGTGAGAAAAGTCATAAAATCATAAACAGAATTGGAAGGGACCCTAAAGGTTATCTAATTCAACCTCCTCAGTTTACAGATGAGGAAACTGAAGTTCAAAGAAGTTAAGAAATTGGCCCAAAGTTCTATCTGAGTCAGGATTTGAATTCACGTTTCCCTGACTATTAACCCAGCACTCTATGTAGCATCCTATCAGGTCTGTGAGACACAAGTGAGTTTGGAGGTCTCTAGACCAACATCTTACTCAACACAGGAATCCCGTCTATATAATCCCTTATAAGAAGGGATGTACTTAGGAAAATCGCTTGATCTGTCTGGGTTCTTACTTTCATCATCCAGTAGAATAACAATTCCTGTTTTGGTATTACCTCTAGGTTTTCCAATCATATACTTCATTGTACCTCTGTGCCAGTATTATTATATCCATTTTATAGAGAAGGATACTGAGGTTCTGAGTGGTTAAATGATGAGCTCCTTTTCCAGTTAAAGACAGATGCAAACTAAATTTTGATTTTAAGTCCATCATAAGGTTGTACTGAGTCATTTTCAAGACCCTTTCCAGCTGTTTGCTTCCCTATATAGACTCTTCAGAATGCTTACATAATTGTACAGTCAATTACAGCAGCACACCTGAGGACTGCTGCTGTGAATAAATGTAACAGTCTAATCACATAGTATAATGAAAAATAAGAATAGTAGTTTCCCTGCCTTCCTCACAATGGGGCTAAAAGGTTATCAGGGAATGAGCTTTAAAGGCATTTTTTTTAATACAGTGGCTCAAATCTATCTGTACACAAAATATTTATAGCGACTCTTTTGGTGATGACAAAAAAATGAAAATTGAGGGGATGCACATCAGTTGAGGAATGATTGAACAAGTTGTGGTATATAATTGTGATGAAATACTATTATGCTATCAGAAATGATGAAGGGGATGATTTCAAACAAAAAAACAAAACCCTAGGATGATTTGTATGAACTGATGCAAAGTGAAGTGAGCAGAACCAGGAGAAAAACTTATACTATAAGAGCAATATTGCAAAGATAACCAATTTTTGAAAACTTGTCTACTCTTGGAAATACAACAATCCAGGACAATTCTAATGGATGCATATTAAAAAATGCTATTCACCTCTAAAGAGAGAACTAATGAACTCTGAGTGCAGATTAAAACATACTATTTTTTTTTCTTTTTTTTAACATAACTGATAAAGAAGTCAGTTTTTCATGGCTTCACATGTAAAATGAGTATCATTTCACTTGCCATCTCAATGGACTGGTGAGGAACTGGAGAGAAGGATAGAATTTGGAACTCAATGTTTTTAAAATGAATATTAAATAGAGGTTCAAATGCAAACACCTGTGAAAATGCTATGGAAAGTATGAGATGCTCTCTTTATTCTCTAAGGAGACTAGAAAGGCAGGAAAGTAGTTAGAACACTGGACTTGGAGTCGGGACCTACCTCTTCTATTTATCAGCTCTGTGATCACAATTGTATTATTTAATCTCCCTGGGTCTCAATTTCCTCAACTGTGAGGATGTGAAATCTGTCATTTTCTTTATGTCAAAAGGTAAATTCTTTAGTCAAGTTTCCAGTCCCTCCTAAAAGTGGCTCCTACCTACCTTTCTAAGCTTATTTCCCTATCGTTCTCCTTCATACTCTCTCCCTTCCAGGCCAATGGTCTACCAGCTGTTCATGAACTCAACCTTCAATTTCCTCTACTCCGTGTCTTTGCATAGGCTACTCATGACTCCAGTGCCCTTCCTTCTCATCTCAGCCCATCAAAATCCTTCCTTTCCTTTGAGCCTCCACTCAGATACTGCTTCCTTTCTATAGGAAGATTGTCTTGACACATCCCCCTCCCAAACCCCAATCATTAGAATTTTCTCCTTCCTCAAATTTTCTTCTATTTGCCCATTAGAATGCAAGCTCCTTGAGGGCAGAGATAATTATTTTCTCTATTGTCATTTTAACACTTACCATAACCCTGGGAGGTGAGTACTATTATTATCTCCAGATGAGGAAAGTGAGACAAACAGAGGGTAGGTGACTTTCCCAGCTAAGTATCTGAAGCTGGATTTGAACCTAAGTCTTCCTCACTCCAGCTCCAGCACTTATCCACTGCACCACCTCTCTGCCTTTATACTTAATTGTTTGTTTAATTTAATTGAGTTGAATACACTATCCACCTTACCATGTTGTGAGGAAAAGGCAATAAACATATAAGCAGATAAATCTTAGTCATTATAGTATTGATAGTATCATTTCAGAATGAAGCTTAGGCCAAAATGAAACAGCTTGATTTAGAAAAATATTCCCAGTAATGATTTAAAATATACCTCCCTGTAATTTTCTTTCATCATTCCTAGTTCTGTCCATTAGAACCACAAAGAATAAGTCCCACATGAATAGCCCCAAAAATATCTGTGGTCAGCTCTCAGTGCCAACATCCCTAAGCATTCTTTTCACTAGGATAAAGTTCCTTTAGCCATTCTTTATGTCACTTTTTTTAACCTTTCATCCTAATTCCTTGTCCAGATCTCCTAATCTCTCATAGACACAGGCCAATCACTCTTTTCTCTATTGTCACTGTCCCTCAAAAATAAGTGGTCAGTCTTAAACATTACTCCATATGGGTCCTGACCAGTGCCTGTTACAATAGGACAATCAACTTTCTCAGCTCTCTCACTGTGGATAATAAACAGTAGTGGAGCATAAAGAACATGTTCCCATGTAAGGGAGAAAATGCAAATTTTCAATTGTACAATAACCTGGGTTGTCCTCATTGGTGATCAACTATGCTAATATGACCTGAGAAGAGTAGGATAGTCCTCAATGCTCCCCAAAGACAACATCTCCTGCTTCAGGTTAATATTCCTCAAATCCCACTACCACCAACTCATCCTTTGAATCTGAAAGGTTTCTGTTCTTCAAGTCTCTTACAAATTATTCACAATGTTCCTGGGAAAAGGAATATCCCCACTATGAAGTAGAGGTTAGCTGACAATCAGTAGAAAATAAGGTGCTGTGAAATGAAGATGAGTAATTGAGATGTACAAAGACAATAAAAGATGGTTTACTAACACAAACCAGTGTAATGGGATTTCTCAGCTTATTATTATTTTTTAAAACCAAAGGCTGGCTGTGTAATTTAGCCTACAAAAGGATATCATGCTAGGAAGTAACCAGAGGTGTGCATGGCCATAGTCAAAATTATAGTCAAAGAATCTTTGACAGATGTTATAGACAACAGAGAAGAGACATGACTTGATCACTAATTGAGAACCAAATTCTCATCTCCTTTATTTCACTTCTTCTTTCCCACACTTGGAGTTGTGGTTTTATTGGTATAGAGCACTCTTAGAGATTAATTCTCCCTACCAATGCATGTTGATATCTATCTTCAACTAGATGGCACAGTGGAAATACTGCTGGTCCTCAAGTCAGGAAGTCCTGAGTTAAAATTAAACTGTTGACACTTACTAGCTATATGACCTTAGACAATCACTTAACCTCTTTTTGGCAGCTCTCTATCCAATATACTACTCTGCCTCTCTTTATTTCACTTTCTTATAGCATCATTCCCGTGGTAACTCTTGCTGTGGACTTGATCCTTGGGTCATACCAAGAGGTTGGGGATTGAGGGGAGAATGGGGATTAAAAAAAAAAAGCAGCCAAAACAAGATTACAGTTTGTTTTTTCACTTTTCCAGGACACCTTCCCCCAAGAGTCTTCTTGAATGAAAAAATCTCAGATACGATATGGGTGACACCACATAGCAGCTGGTACATCTGGGTTCAGAATGTACTGCATTAATAGTATCTTGGAAGCCTTTTTGGTTCAATACTCACTATTAGCATTTCATTCACCTCCCAGGATGGGGATTATGAGGTCTTTGACATTCTGCTTTTATTACACTGGTTCTTGATGTTCTTTTGGTCAGTTTCTGTAAGTGTCTTGATACACCACTGAAATGATTGTAAGTTTTCCCATCAATATTCCCCCAGTGACTTGAAGCAGACAGGCCTTTAATATGGCAGTACACCATTGTGAGACCAAGTTTCCATTTAAATGATAAACCACAAGAATTTTAGAAGGTCTGGTCCAATTTTATGGAGACTTCTAGTTAATATTACTCATGGTATATATATTTTGTGAAATTACTTCCAAGCCATATTCCTTGCTATAACTGGAAATCATGGTGTGTGCCTAAAGCTACATGGTAATAGAAGAATGGGAGAGAGGAAGATTCTGGCATGTGGATGAAGCACCAGGAAAATCCCTCTGAAAATACTGTTCCAAGATCAGACATGGGGTGGAACCTCCTGTTACTATGTTTAGTTCTGGGGATTTGCAAAGCTTAAAGCAAGACACGAAGGGGAAAGGAAACATTTTGCCTGACCAAACTGCGTTCTGTCTCTGGGGTTATTCCCACAGGAAGGGCCTCCCATTCCACTGTTTTGTCCCAAATACTCTGAACGATCTCTCTAAACCTTGTAAGTCTCCAGAAATTAAATCCTTTCTTTCTTTCTTCCCTCTCTTCTCCCTTTGTACTTTCTCATCCCAATTTCTCCTTCCCAATTCAGCCAACCCATTTTTTTGTTGTGTTAGTTGTTGAAAGCCTATGTTTGCCTTATTCACCATTTAAAGTATCGTTATCTCAGGACAAAGAGTGAAAGGAAGCTCAGAGGCGGAATAAAATGGGTGCTTGGTGCCTAAACAGAATTTGTTCATAAGTAAATTTCTAGACAATAGTAGGCAAACTGTGAAAGGTCAAAGCCCTCCTTCTACTCTTAATGTCCTATGAGATGGGCGGTCGATGACTAATTCATAATAGGTATAATGAGGTTGCCTTGATTTGACATCGTGACTGAGTATGCAGCCTGTTCTCCACTGAAATCCTTCTCTGATATCTCAGCAACCCATGTAGCTCTTGAAGGCTAAACAACCAAAGCCTTCTATTTAGTGCATTTATTTTGTATGTTCATAGCTATTTGCATGTTATCTCTCGCATTAGAATATAAATTCCTCAAGGGCAAGGATCAAGTTTTTATATAGGCACAGTTTTAAATGCATTGTCTGACACTTCTCCAAGTTGTGCTCAGGACTGACTGCCACCCTGAAACTTCCCTCCTGCTCCAGAATTCACACATTGAAAGTTCCCTTTAGCCCTGCAGCCTCTCCCTCTGATTGGATGGCTCTTCCCAGAACATTCCTTTTAGGGCAGCATTCTTGTCTTCTTCCTGTGCAGGCTACACTCCGGACTTCTCCTACCACGTCCCTTTGTCTCTCCCTTCAACCTCTAATTTCAGTTTCCTTTCATGGATTGTCTTCCCTGGTTAGAATGTAAACTCCTTGAGGGCTGCCTTTCTATTTCTATGCCCAGCACCTGACACTGTGCTTACCACAGTGAAACTTAATGAAAGCGAGCGGACTATTTGATTGGCATGTAAGTACCTAATAAATGGTTGTTGACACACTGTTATCTAATAGGGAACAACCAGAACATATTGATTTTTGGTGGGAGAGGGGAAGTGGCTTGACTTGGTCAGACTTTTTACTTTAGAAAAATCACTTTGGCAGCTGCTTGGAGCGAAGAGAGGCTTGCAAAGGAGGGAACACTGACAAATAGTCAATTGCTGTACTACAGGATGAGGTAATGAGGGCCTGCCGGGCATCAGCATGGCCACTATCCAAGGGGAGAGAAGTACGGTAAACTGTAGAATTTGGTTTTGAACTCAGAGCCAATCAGCCCTCATTCCATCCTTGTCATGTCTAGAAGACTAAATAAACCTGTTATTTTGAAGACAGAGGTACTTACAGAAAAAGGGGTTGGAGAGAGCTCTGTTCATCCTTTTGATTGTTATTGACTAAATAACTACTATGTCATTGACTAAACATTAGCTTTGAAATCTTTGTGATCATGAGGCTCATAGGATAAATTAGAGGTGGAAGGAGACCTAGAGACCAGCTAGTCCAGACTCTTCAAGGCCAAGGGCACTAAGGTGGCTTTTTTGATGTCATGGTAATAATCCTCACGAACAGGATTTGAATCAAAATCTTCTGACTCTAGTCATTCAATTCTCAGAGAAGTCAGTGGGACATGGTTCTGAAAGAAAACTGGAACAAAACCAACATCACTTGGTTTATAATTTTGGCTTTGTCATGAGTCAATTGTGTGACCTTGGGAAAGTCACTTCCTGAAGCATTATGACACATGAAAAAGAGTACTGGGGTTAGAAATGGGAAGAATTGCTGTCGAATCTCAGCCCTATGAGACTTTGAATAAATCACTTAATCAACTTGGTCCTCAATGTCCTCATCTTTAAAATGAAAGGGTTGGCCCAGATGACCTTGAAAGTCCAGTCTAGTTCCAATGCATTCTGTGCATCAGGTTCCTCTACTGTATTATGAGAAACTTCATTTATATTATCTCTCAGGTCCTTTTAAAATATGACATTCTATGATTTTTGTAGAAGTATAGTCATATAAAAATATATTCATATATTTATACATAAGTATATATGTATACGGGCAGCTAGGTGGTACAGTGGATTGAGGCCCTGGAGTCAAGAAAACTCATCTTCCTCTGAGTTCAAATCTGGCCTCATACACTTACTATCTGTGTGACACTGAACAAGTCACTTAACCCTGTTTGGCCAATTTCCTCATCAGTAAAATGAGCTTTAGAAGGAAATGGCAAACCGATCCAATATTTTTGTCAAGAAAATCCCAAATGGGGTTACAAAGAGTTAGATACAACTGAAATGACTGAACAACAACAATTACATGTAATATATAATACATATTCATAAAAATCTATGTCCTAAATACTTAAAGCAGTTGATCTGTTACAATACACACACACACACACACACACACACACACACACACACACACACACAGAGTAAAGACTAAGGGGTAGAATTACAGGGGAAAAGATTCCAGCTTGTTATTAGGGGAAAAAATCCATAATAATGAAACCCATACAGAAGTCCAATGGACTCCTTTGGGAGACAGTGGATAGCCCAATCACTTGATGCCTACTGAGGTTTGATGTCTACTCATCAGAGAAAGAGAAGATGAGATTCTTATTTAGCCATAGGTTAAATTAGAAAGATCATCCCCGACATCTCTTCCAACTACAGGTTGTTCAGATATTGTAGTACTGTGCTTTGTCTCTAAATGGAGGACTTCAGCCTAGATCAAGAAGGTAGTTACTTCCAGCCAAAAGAATCTATAATTTCACATGGGATGGTGTTTTCCCTTATTGTTTTCCTGAACTTCCTTTTTTCAGTGACGGGAATTCTGCCCTGAGTGACATGCACTTTACCTTCTTCACTGCCAGTTGGAGTACGTGCCCATGTCAGAGGTCAGCTTATGAACTACTGGAAATGTTCATGATTGCAGTAATTCCATTTTTCAATTTGCAAACTCAACAGTGCTCTCTCCCAGTATCCTCACCCTGGGTGTCTGGAAAAACACGATGAACAACCTTACGTTTTTGGTCTGCCTTCTAAGTCATAATCCATTTGGACATCACAGTTTTGCCTTTTTTAGTTGTTTTCCTTTCCTTGGATCTAATAGCTCCTTTTGGGGGGACTCCATTTGCCAAATTTCAGCCCCAAATGGAAAATCAGGTTTTATAAATAGCAACACTTTCTCCAGTGGTGCCTCAGCAGAGGCGGGAATCTTTGTCACTCAGCTCTTTGGAAATGCATTTCCTCTTTTGTCCCTGATGTGGTCCTGGGCAGATCCAGGCCATTGTCTGAGGCACCCACTTTGGGGGAAAATCTTGAGAAAGGGCAGCAGTGCCAAAAGGAGGCTTTTAAGTTTTCCCGCCTAGAAAACCCTATTGATGCATTTTTGTGTGCTTACTCTCAGGGGTCAGGCTTCTGATTTGACCTCTTGCTTCCACTCATAATTAGTGCATGCAGAACAGCACCTCCTCTCTTACTAATTGGCTCTTGCAATGAGCCTTTCATAGATTAAATTTGTGAATGGCTGAGTTGTCTTCCAAGGCAAATTTCAAGCATCAGCACATTCAGCTGTGTCTATGTAGCTGGTCAGAGAATTAGGAAATTATTAGCATGGGAATCAAACAAGTCCCCTGATTGCCCTATTAAAAAGAAGATAAGTTAACTCTTTAAGGGAAGCCAGGAAAGTTACCAGGAAGTTAGGTGTGTTTGCTATGTTCCCACCTGTAGATACCTGGCCTAGGGATATTCCCACCAGCAAGTTGGTGCCTTGGTTAAGGACTTAGATAGTGAGAGTTAAACTGTATAATCGCTCACGGTGTCATTTCTTTTTGATTACACTTGAAAGTAGGTTATCCCCAGATGTAGGCGATTCCATCTTGTTGACCATCTTCTAAGAAGAAGCTAGATCACTGGTCAGGAATGTTAGAACAGGTATTCTTAGTCAGTTATGAGACTTGGACTAGATGACTTCCAATGTTCCATCCGATTCTGAAATTCTTCAAACTTTGTGAGATGCAATCAACTCCACTTAAACTGAAGAGGATAAAGACCATAAGCTTGCAGTAAAGGGCAAGATGGGTAATAGAGCAGAATTTGCAACTATTTATTTTACTTTTGTAGGAAAGTTAAAGAACCAAGATTATGGGCAACAACTAAGAAACAATTCAAAGTCATCTATAGTGACAAAGAATCACAGAATCCCAGCATTCAAAAATTGGAAAGAGTTACTACTTTCTCATCCAACCCATATTGAAAGGCAACCCTCCTCTAACATAGTCAACGAATGATCTTCAAGCCTCCATTTTCCTATTTTCAATGAGGCAGCACCCACTACCTCCCAAGGTAGCCTAGTTCACTTTGAAGGAGCTCTAATGGCTAAGATTTGCATATGTGTGTGAATGTGTGTGTGTGTGTGTGTGTGTGTGTGTGTGTGTGTGTGCGTTTTCTCCTGATATCATACCTAACGTTGTCTTTTTTCAACTCCTATCCGTTGCTATTGGTTCTGTCATATGGGGCCAAGCAGAGCAAGTCCAATCTCTTTTTCTTATGGTTTAAAATTAAACAAGATGAAAAAGAAATAAAAATTTAAAATAGAAGAAATGACCCACTGAGTCAACTCCTTGTTCATATGACTCTCTGGTAGGGGTAGAAATGGGGGAGAGGGAAGGGAATAAGCATATATTAATTGTCTCCTTTGTGTCAGGTACTGTGCACAGTACTCGACAAAGATATTATTGTGTGTGTGTGTGTGTGTGTGTGTGTGCGTGCGTGTGTGTGTGTGTATCACTAAAAAGTACAGTTTATAGGAGGATAAAATGATTGCAAAATGATTATGGGAACAGTGCAGTGCTAAGCATCAATAAACCTGAGCTATAATACTGTCTTTGTCATTCACTAGTTGTATGATAGTCTATGGAGTTCTGTCTCCTCATCTGTCAAATGAAGTGATTAAATTAAAGTATCTATAAAGTCTATTCCTCTTATATGATTAATCAATCAACAAACATTGCATCTTACACATAGAGATAGGGATTGGTATGGTCATTTCAATGGTGTTGGGACCTTCCAGATGAGAAAAACTTCTACCACCGTAGGTTGAGACCTTCCCTTATAATGTTACAAAGTTGCCTAGAACATTGAGATGTGACTTGTCCAGTGTCATACTGCCAAAATAGGTCAGAAGTGAGACTTAAACCTAGGCCTCCCTGACTCTAGCTCCTTATCTACTGTGCTACTCTGCCCCATGTTTTGTACACGGCGAGCGTTTCACAAATATCTGTTGAATCCCATTTAATTGAATCAAGTCTGTTGTGTACCAAATGTGTTCTGAGTTTCAAAGTTAACATATTCCCTAAATTTTCATAAATTGTTTTTATTTAGTTGACTTTCCTAGAATCCAAGACCTTTGTGATGATCACCAGACTCAATCTCTAGTCTTACAAACCTACTATGCCATACAAGCATCCAAATGACACAAGAATAGAAAACCTGGTGCCTACAATTTGCATGTGCTCCCTCTTCTGAACTTAATTCAGTACCCTCCCTGATATAGGCAGTTGTTAAGTCAGGGCATTTGCGATCTGGTTCAAGGACTGTCCTATCTGCTAAGGAGGTAAAGCACACACATTTAAATTTTCTGAAATCAACCCAGTTTTATGAAAAGATGTTATTGGTTTTCTCCAGTCCAGGAAAAATCTAGTCCTGGTTTTCATGTCTTAACTTTGTTTATCATGAATGATTGATTTGTAAGTCCCCCTGGTGGCACCATAGGCCATTCAGGTGCTGGACTTCCCAATTATGTTAATAAGTTGTGATTTTAAGAGCTTCTTTGAGGGATGACTTTGTGTTAGCAAGAGAAGCTAAAGGGTTAAAGGAATAACTCACTACCAAACTTTGCTATATCTACAGTTCACCAGGAGAACATTTAGGTATTCTTTCCTATGGCATTATTAACCTTAGTGCTCAAACCTTTGTGTACCTTTCCTACACATACAAATGAAGCATTATTATTATTAATGATGTTATCTCATTTAAGTATATATCTAACACCAATATTCTTCTGGAGACATGACTGAGAATCATGGAATTCCATAAAATTGTACGAACAAGGATCATAGATTTAGAGGTACGTAGAAACTTGCAGGTCATTGAGTCAAACTCCCTCATATTATGGATGAGGAAATCGAGGCACAGGGAAGTTAAATGTTTTGCTCAAGCTCAAACAACTAATAATTATCTAAGGTAGAATCTGAACTCAGAACTTCTAGTCTCCAAGTCCAGTGCCTTAACCATCATGCATGTTGCAGAATCAAAATTTCAGGTGAACCAAAGGGTCATGCAAAGATATAGGGTAAGATATGGGCTGTGTCATTAAACCAATAATGACTTCGGATACAAAGGTGATATTAAACATTGAAGATATATCTGATTTAAAAAAGAAAATAAAAGAGGTGGACTGGGAATATAATGAGAATGAGGAATACCAGATAGCTGGCATGAGTACTGCATTTCTATCACATGAAATATTAAAATGCTTTGAACAGTGATTCTTAACTCGGGGATACAGAGAGGTACCAAAGGGATCCATATATAGATTTCTGGGGGTTCATGAACTTGAATGGGAAAAAAAAAATTTGCATCTATATTTTCATTAACCTCTAGCTAAAATATAGCATTTCCTTTCATTATAATTTTTAAAAATACATTATTCTGAGAAGGGTATTCCTGTATTCATTAGACTGATCACATTGCCAATGGAGGCTACAACACACAAAAAGGTTAAGAACCCCGTGTTTAGAGGGAGCCCACCAGAGTAGTAGGTGGCTCAACTAAGGAGGATTTATCAATTCCTCAATGAGGAAAATCAAACAAGACAGGAAGGGATGGATGGGTTGCAGTCTATGTGGACAGAGGGATAATAGGATCATTGATTTATACCTGGAAGGGACATTAGAGGATGACTAGTCCAACCCTGTCATTTTACAGATGAGAAAAAAGAGCTCCCAGAAGTTTAAGTGACTAGCCCAAAGTCACACAGGTAATAAGTAAGACACTTGGGATTGAAAGCCGCATTCTCTGCTGCCAAATCCAACATTCTCTTCACCACACTGAGATGACAGATCCATGAAAGTACTGAATCATCTGCATGTTAAAAAAATTAAAAATTAAAATCAAAGAGTATTTTCTTTTAGTGTCTTATTTTGGCTCTTACAACAATGACTTTCACAGAAAGGAATCATAATGTCCATTATACAGATAAAGAAAGAGCTATAAGATCACTTGATTTGACCAGGACACTAAAAATGAGGAATAAAAGTGAGACAAGAATCTAGATCTTGTTACTACTGAGTCAATGCTCTTTCCCTTACCTCTCACGCCTAACTATAGCTTTAACATCCTAATATTTGTAGCTCCCATATCCATCTCTGTCTCAGTTTACAGTTGGCAAAGTGCATTCCTTGGAACAATGCTGTGAGTTAAGTAGTAAAAGTGTTATTACTGCTATTTTACAGATGCTAAAATTGCTATTGCAAAAAATAAAATACAAAATTCCTTTGTCTAAGTCATATAGTCAAAGTTAGGTTACAAACCCAGGTCTCTTGACTTCCATTCCAGCCCTCCAGAAATAGATTTGGGGAAAAGAATCTCTATTGTAGGAGAAAGCTGGAGCACGGCACTTTCATGGAACTACACATGACTTCTTCTTTCCCTCTACCCCCTTCACATTTGAACACGCCCATGTGGCCCTAGATGCAGAAAACTGGCACAGTTGGGCTCTTTAGGAGGAAACACTTTGATTCCAGTCGGGTTTGCAAACTGCCTGGCATTGGCTGGGCTCTTCTTTGTCTATTAAGGAGATGTACCAAAAGGAGAATGAGAGAAATAAACTTTCATCCCCTTTGGGAGGAAAAATACACACACATAGCAATAGAGTCCTGCCCCTGCATCATTTTGTGAAAAATACACTCAAAGGATACACAAAAAAACTTAGGCGAATGTGCTACTCGTTGGCCTGTGAAACTAGCAAGACAAAGCATTTGTAAGAACTTACTGAATTAACAATAGGAGTATTTGAGCGGGCTGAGTTGGTTATGTGACAAAGGGTTCTATTTCCAGCTTTTACTATGAATAAATGCAGATTTTACACAGATGGGATATATCCACGTCAGCTCCCCACTGCTCTGGTTATCTATCTCTTTCTCCTTTTTCTCCTAGAAACTTTTAAGTTTTACATTCCAATTTTGAAAATTCAGTCATCAGAATCCTGGGGTTCTTTGTCAGGGATGCTCATCTTAATGGCTATGGTGGAGGCAACTTAGTATGTAATTTAAAAAACACTGGAATAGGAGGCTAGACACTTGGGTGCTGGTTGTAGTTTTACCATTAATCCTGTATGTGATCCAATCCCTTCACCTTTCTGTGCTTCAATTTTCTTTCTGTATAAAGTTGACTAGGAGAGGGATGAGAAGGGGACGTTACAGTATAGTACAAGAACCAGTGAATTTTTGACATGTAAAGACCTCAGTTCAAATTCTAGCTCTCTTACTAAGTACCTATGAGACTTTTGATCTGGGTTCCAATTTTATCATCTGGAAAAGGAATATGTTGATTTACATGCTCTCTAAGGTACTTTCTGGTTTTAAACCCATTGATAGAGCAAGTGTACAGTAATACAATAAAAAGAACAGTGGCTCTTGAGTTCAAATTCTGACTCTGAACCTTACTAACTGTATGAACTTAAGTAAATCACTTTAAAAAGTAGAGTCCAGCAATAATTGAAACACACAAAAAAGTTATGTGTCCCTTTCCATAAGAAAGGAAGAGGTAACAGGCAGGTTGATCAAACTCCATAAAAACAGGCTGCTGATGGAGCAAAAAGAATAATATAAATGAACTGAGCCTTGGTTTTCTTATCTGTAAAATGGGCTTGTAGACTTCTGAATTCCATCTCAGCTCTAGCTATATGTCCCCATGAACATATAAGTCAAACGAACCCAAAGGTCTCTTCCACCTCCAATATTCATCTGTCAGTGACTTGAAAACAATGAGCTTCTGATAGTTCTTCCTTAAAGTTAAAATGAACTCTTCATAGTTCTACTTCAAAGGAAACCTTGACTCCTTTTCATGTTATCAGAGCTGAAAAGGAGCTTAGAGACCATTTCACACAACCCCACCTACTTCTATCTTACAGATGAGGAACTCAGATTTTGCTGTTAATTGTTCCTTCCACCTCATTACTCTCTAAATGAAGAATGACATGTTCTTGCAGCAAGCACCTCTCAGAATAAACACTGCCTCTAATAAGTTTATTCACTTTGTCTTCTTTAGTATAACTTGCATAGAGAATCAGGGTTAGTAATGTAAAGCAGCCACCAATTTAGGGGGAATTAGAAATGATAGATATTCCATAAGGGGCTGAGCTGTTTGTAGATTTCCAGTTCAAGGTTAGCTATTTCTCAGCTCGGCTTACTTGGAACTGCTTGGGAAGGAGGGCAAGTGTTCCCTTAACTTGAACAAATAATTCCCTTTTTCTGTCTGGGCCTTCATGTTTTCATTTGTAAGGTGAAGGGATTGTAATAGAGGATATACAAAGCTCCTTTTCAGCTCCAAATAATAAGAACTCATCACTTGATATCCAGACACTCAAGACATCATCCATGACCACAATTCAAATTAAGGATTAAAGAGATTCATTGAGATGTGTTGTATATACTGCACAATTTGACACAACAAACATCAATAATAAATATTTAGTAAATGCACACTATATGCCAGGCACTGTGCTAAACACTAAGGATACAAAAAGAGGCAAAACATACTCCCTGCCCTCAAGGACCTTATCACATTCGAAGTACATTGACTGGCTATGCTTAGAAATATATGAAAAATCAGACATATTTCCTCATGTTAAGTCTCTCATAGTTTAGCTGGGTGATTAAAAACATACACAAGTAACCAGAGTCCAATCTAGACCTTAAGTACATTAGAACTGTGTCAACGTAAAATCATAAGTCAAGAGCTGCAAAGGAGCCTTAGAGCTCATAGGATGCAACACATCTATTCTATCATATGAGGAAACTTTGGTCCGAGGATGTGAAGTGACTTCGCCAAGGACAGATGGGAGGGAAGCCTCAGTAGTGGAATTTGTACCTAAGTGCTCTAACTTCAAAGCCAGTAATCCTTTGCCATGTTTCACCCTGGTCCCAAAAGAGAGATTTGGAAAGTGAACTCCATTACTCAATTCAATTCAGTTTAGTCAAGAAGCATTTGTTTAAGCACTTACAATGATGAAAGCAAAAAGTACCCAGAAGGAGAAGGTGCTGAACAGGACCAAATACTGCTGAGAGGCTGGGAAAGCTGAAGACTGAGAAAAGGACATTCAGTTTGCCAACTGAGAGATAAATGATTGGTAACTTCAGAGACAGCAGCTTCAATTAAATCGGAAACAATTCAATTCCGTTCAATACAATGAACATTTATGAATTTATTAATTAGCTACTATGTGCAGGACACTAAGAATACAAAGACAAACATGAAAAAAAGTTATCTTTAATGAAATGGATAGATTCTACTGTACAGATCAAGCAAGGAATGATTTTCTTATTCTATGACTTGGGAAAAGGATAAATTTCAACATGTGGGAAGAGGAGAGAATCCATTCTATTTTTTCTCTTTAAAAAGTTTTTCTTGACATGCTTTATTTTTACTTTACCCCACCCAGTGAGAGCTCTAATTATAACACAGGAAAACAATTAATCAAAGTTAACAATACTGTGACCTCATCTGAAAGTGCATGTAACATTCCACATCTGTAGCCTCATAACCTATTTTAAGTGTTTTTTAATTAATAGAATCTATGATCTCTCCCTCCTACTTCACACCCCACTGGAGGAAAAACAAAGAAAAGGAAAATAAATTTCTTGTGAAAATATACATAATCTAGAAAAATAAATTTCCTCCTTGACTATACAAATATACATATATACACATACATATATGTATATATGTATGTATGTATGCATATATGTATATGTGTGTGTATTTTTTTTAATTTTTCATCCTAAATTCATCACCTGTCTGTCAAGAGGTTGATAGCATATCTCAGCCTTGGGTTTTTAGAATCATGAATGGTAATCTCATTAATCATAGTTCTCACATCTTTCAAAGTTGTTTGTCTTTTTTAAAACAAATATTTTTATTTCTAGTTTTCAACATTCACTTTTATAAAATCTTGAACTCCAAATTTCCCCCCTTCCTTTCCTCCACAAGATGGTATGTAATCTGACAAAGTCTATAGGTTTACAATCATATTAAACATATTTCCACATTAGTCATGTTGTAAAAGAAGAATCAGAACCAAAAGGGAAAAACCATGAGAAAGAAAAAATAAATACAACAATAAATAATATTGATATTAACAATAAATAATATTAATAATAACATTAATAAGATAAATAATTTAAAAGATAAAAAAGCATGTTTTGATCTGCATTCAGACTCCATAGTTCTTTCTCTGGGTCTGGATAATATTTTCCATCACTAACGTTTTGGAATTGTCTTAGAACATTGTATTTCTTATTATTTTTAATTTATTTATTTTTAGTTTACAACATTCAGTTTCACAAGCTTCTGAGTTCCAAATTTTCTTCCCGTCCCTCCCATCCCCCCTTCCCAAGACGGCGTGCAATCTGATGTAGGCTCTACAAATACATTCACGTTAAACATATTTTCACATTAATCATGTTGCAAAGAAGGATTATAATCAATGGAATAAACCACGAGAAAGAAGAAACGAAAGAGAGAGAGAGAGAGCAAACAGTATGCTTTGATCTGCATTCAGACTATAAGTCTTACTCTGGATGTGTATAGCATTTTCCATCATAAACTTTTTGGAGTAGTCTTAGCACCTTGCATTGCTGAGAAGAGCCAATATAGTCATCAAACAATATGGCGGTAACTGTGTACAATGTTCTCCTGGTTCTTTTCTCCTCACTCAGCATCAATTCATATAAGTCTTTGCAGGTTTCTCTGAAGTCTGCCTGCTCATGATTTCTTATAGCACAATAGTATTCCATTACATTCATATACTGCAACTTGTTCAGCCATTCCCCAATTGATGGGCATCCCCTCAATTTCCAGTTCTTTGCTACCACAAAAAGAGCTACTATAAATATTTTTGTGCATGTGAGGTTTTTTCCCATTTGTATGAGCTTTTTGGGGTACAGTCCTAGAAGTGGTATTGCAGGGTCAAAGGGTATGCACAGTTTACTATAGTCATTGACCACTATGTCTTGTGTACCTAATCTATTCCACTGATCCAGCACTTTATTTCTTAGCCAGGACCAAGTAGTTTTGGTGATTACTGCTTTATAATACAATTTAAGATCTGGTATGACAAGGTCACCTTCCCTAGCATTTCTTTTCATTAATTCCCTTGATATTCTGGACCTTTTGCTCTTCCAGATGAATTTTATTATTTTTTCTAGCTCTATAAAATAATTTTTGGCAGTTTGATTGGTATAGCACTGAATAAGTAATTTAGTATAGGCAGAACTGTCATTTTTACTTTATTAGTTTGGCCTACCTATAAGCAATTGATGTTTTTCCAACTATTTAGACCTGACTTTATTTGCGTGAAAATTGTTTGGTAATTGTGTTCATTATAGTTCCTGGAATTGTTTTGGCAGGTAGACTCCCAAATATTTTATAATGTCTACAGTAACTTTAAATGGAATTTCTCTATCTTCTGTTATTGGGCCTTGTTAATAATATATAGAAATGCTGAGGATTTATGTGGGTTTATTTTATATCCTTTGCTAAAGTTATTTATTATTTTAAGTTGTTTTTTACTTGATTTTCTAGGATTCTCTAAGTATAGCATCATATCATCTGCAAAGAATTATAACTTTTTTTTTGCCTATTCTAATTCCTTCCACTTCTTTTTCTTCTCTTATTGCTAAAGCTAACATTTCTAGTACCATATTGAATAACAGCGGTGATAATGGACATGCTTGTTACACCACCTCTCCCATCTTATTGGAAATGCTTCTAGCGTATACTCATTACGTATAATACTTGCTGATGGTTTTTGGGAGATGCTACTTATTTTAAGGAAGAATTTGTTTATTCCTGTGCTCTCAAGTGTTTTTAATAGGAATGGGTGTTGTATTTTGTCAAAAGCTTTTTCTGCATCTATTGAGACAATCATATCATTTCTGTTAGTTTTGTTGTCAATATGATCAATTATGCTGATAGTTTTCCTAATATTGAATCATCCTTGCATTCCTGGAAACATCCTACCTGATCAAAGTGTATTATTCTTGTGATAAGTTGTTGTAATCTTTTGCTAATATTTTATTTTAAAAATTTGCATCTATATTCATGAGGGAAACTGGTCTATAATTTTCTTTCTCTGTTTTGACTCTTCCCCATTTAAGTATAATTATAGTACCATATTTGTTTCATAGAAAGGATTTGGTAGGAATCCTTCCTCACCTATTTTCCTAAGTAGTATAGAATTGGAATTAATTGTTCTTTAAATGTTTGATGGAATTCACTTGTACATTCACCTGGCCCTGGAGATTTTTTCCTAGGGACTTCATTGATGTCTTGTTTAATTTCTTTTTCTGAGGTGGTTATAGTTAAGTATTTTACTTCTTCTATTAATCTGGGCAATTTATATTTTTTGTAAATATTCATCCATATAGCTAAAATTGTCAAATTTGTGGGCATAAATTTGGACAAAATAGTTCCTAATTATTTGGTGAATTAATCCTTTTCATTTTTGATACTGGTAATTTGCTTTTCTTCTTTCCTTTTTTTTAAAAAATAAATTTAATCAAAGATTTATCAATTTTATTGGTGCTTTTTTTTTTCTTCACAAAACCAGCTCTTAGTTTTACTTATTAGTTCAATAGCTTCTTTAATTTCAATTTTATTAATCTTTCCTTTGGCTTTCAGTATTTCAAATTTGGTATTTAATTGGGGATTTTTAATTTATTCTTTTTCTAGCTCTTTTCAGTTGCATTCCCAATTCATTGATCTCATTCTCTATTTTATTCACATAAGCATTTAGAGATGTAAAACTTCCCATAAGAACTGCTTTTGCTGCATCCCATACGTTTTGGTATATTGTCTCATTATTCTCATTCTCTTGGATGAAGTTATTGATTGTTTCTATGATTTGTTGTTTGACCCACTCATTCTTTAGGATTAGATTATTTAGTTTCTAGTTGACCCTTTATTACATGTAGTTTTTTATTGCATCATGGCCTTAAAAGAATGCATTTAATATTTTTCCTTTCTGCACTGGATTGTGAGGGTTTTTTTTTTTTGCCCTAGTACATGGTCAATTTTTGTGTATGTGCCATGTACCACTGAGAAAAAGATATATTCCTTTCTATCTCCATTCAATTTTCTCCAGAGGTCTACTTACTAAACTTCTATTCACCTCCTTAACTTCTTTCTTGTTTATTTTGTGTTCATATTTATTTAGTACAGAGAGAAGGAGGTTGAGGTTCCCCACTAGTATAGTTTTGCTGTCAATTCTTGTAACTCCCTTAACTTCTATAAGAATTTAGATCCAAACCACTTGGTGCACATATGTTTAGTAATGATATTGTTTCATTGTCTATGGTGACTTTTATCAAGATATAGTTTCCTTCCTTATCTCTTTTAATTAGATCTATTTTTTTCAATTGCTTTGTCTGAGATCAGGATTGCTACCCCTGCTTTTTTACTTCAGTTGAAGAATAATATATTCTACTCCAGCTCTTTACCTTTGCCCTATATGTATCCCTGTATTTCAAATGTATTTCTTGTAGACAACACATTGTAGGATTATGATTTTTAATCCATGCTAATATCTATTTACGGTTCATAGAAGAGTCCATTCCATTCACATTTACAATTATGATTACTATTTGTGTCTTTCCTGTAATGCCATGCAAGAGCAGCTTTCCAGAAGAATCGTATTGTGAACATCTTTTAAGGTTCTGATTACACAGTAATTTATTCCATAACAAATCAAGGCAAACATTCACAGTAAATCAAGGTACAGCATTCAAAATATTACAACTTGTCACATAAAATCAAAATAGAGTATTCCCAACAGCTTATCACAGAAATGGCCTCATAGTTTTCACCATAGAGGCCACAAAGTTTTGAACAAAGAACAATCATTTAGTAACTCAATCATTCAAAATTAGCTCAATCATTCAGTCATCCCTAAGGAGGTTTGCCTACTAACTCAGTCATCTCAAAATACTGTAGTCAAAGTCTTCCACTCATGGGGCACACTAAGTTAACTCAGTCACTTATTCAGTAATCAATTACTAAGTACAGTCATTTAGTCATTCATTCATCCTTCATCATTCAATATTTAATCATCAGAAAATACACAGACCCTCCACCCCTAGGTCACTAGTAAACTACAATTTCATCACTACTCAGTACCCACAGAGAGATCTTTTCATCTTGACTTGAGGCAGGCAGCTCCTACCTGAATCCATCAAACAGTCACCTGGATTCAAAGGCAGACAGCTCCCAGTTTCTTGCCCAGCTCTCCTGCTCCACACTGAAGTTCACAGGGTCTAGTCCATCTCAAATCCTTCACAGTTTCTGTTTCTGGGAAGACAAAGCTTGACAGAGCCACAATAATATTCATGCACATTGCCAGCACCATCATCAATTCACTATCTCCCTGTGAAATCAACTCAGACCCACCAACAAGGTCTGAGAACTCAACATAAATCATCAACATAGAAATCAACACAGACCCACAAACAAGTTCCAAGATGTCAGCACAAATCATCAGTAAAGTCCCAGGACCTCCAAAACCCTCCTCAAGGACTTCTGTAAACATACAACCAGAGAATCCTCTTTCAGGGCTTCCAGTAAGGTCCCAGGGCTTCTGTACAAAGTATCACAAACAAACATCAGCACAGACAGAGCAGACAAACAGAGTGCCTGGATACCACAAGTTTTCTCCTTCTTGACTCTGGCACTACAAGAGTCTTCTTCTCAATTCTTGCTATCTCTAGCCCTGGGGCTCTCCTTATATAGTCATTAGCTCTTCCCCAGGAGTTCACAAGTTATAGGATTCACAAGTTGTGGAGTTCACATTTTCTGTTTCTTAACAGACTTGATACAAGGCTCAAAAGAAGCTTGAACTGAAACAAGGTGTTAATTCAATAGCTGAAACAAGGTGCGAACTACTTCTGTGCTTGTCATTACATCTGCATCTTATCCCTCCATCCATTTATGCTTTTCTTTCTCCTTTATCCCTTTCCCTCCTCACTAAAGTTTTGCTTTTGACTGCTGCCTCCCTCTATCTGCCCTTCCTCCTGTTAGTCCCCCTCCTTTTTTGCCCCTTTTTTCCCTTTTTCCCTTACTACTTCTTCCCTCCCTTCTATCCCTTCCTCCCTTTTCTTTTCCCTTTCCCCTGTAATTGCCTATAGGGTAAGTTATATTTCTATACCTAACTGAGTATGATATTTCCTCCTTGAGCCAAATCCAGTGAGATTAAAGTTCAAACAATAATTGACACTCTCCCTTTTTTCCTTTCACTATAATATGTCTTTGTGCCTCTTCATGTGATGTAATTTACCCTGTTCTGCCTCCTTCTTTTCTCTTCTCCAATCACAATCTTTTTTCAGCACTTAACTTAGTTTTTTTAATCATCACATCAAAATAAAATTAAGCCCACCCCCTTTGTTTATGTATTTCCTGTCTATATGATGTAATAAAGATCTTCCCATGTAGGGATGTCCTTATTGAATAACATGTTTTATTATTGTTGTTGTTGTTGTTTTCCTCCCTTTCCGGTTTACCTTTTTATACCTCTCTTGAAAGTCTTGTATTTGAAGATCAAATTTTCTGTTGAGCTGTGTTTTTTTCATCAGGAAAGTCTTGAAGTCCCCTATTTCATTGAATATCCATCTCTTCTCTTGAAAGATTATGCTCAGGTTTTCTGGGTAGTTGATACTTGGTTGTAATCCAAGCTCTTTTGCCTTACAGAATATCACATTCCAAACCCTATGATCTTTTAATACAGAAGTGATATTTAAATTGTTCCTTTTGGCTGCTTGCAATGATTTCTTCTCCATCTGCTAATTTCAGAATTTGGCTACAATATTCGTTGGCATTTTCAATTTAAGATCCCTTTCAAGAGGTGATCAGTAGATTCTTTGAATTACTGTTTTGCCCTCTGTTTCTAGGACCTCAGGGCAGTTTTCCATGATTTCTTGAAAGATGATGTCCAGGCTCATTTTTTCATCATGTTCTCAGGTGAACCAATAATTTTTAAATTATCTCTCCTAGATCTATTTTCCAGATCAGTTGTTTTTCCAATGAGATATTGTACATTTTCTCTATTTTTTTGTTCTTTCTATTTTGTTTGATTGATTCTTGATGTCTCATAGAGTCGCAATTCTAATTTTTGACAAATTGTTTTCTTCAGTTAGCTTTTGCACCTCCTTTTCCATTTGACCAATTCTACTTTTTAAGGAGTTGTTTTCTTCAGTGTACTTTTTCTCCCATTTTGTCAACTATATTTTAAAATTTTTCTTCCACCTCTCTTATTTGACTTTTAAAATCCTTCTTGAGCTCTTCCAAGAAGTCTTTTTGGGCTGGATACCAATTCATATTGCCCTTTGAGGTTTTGGATGTGGGTATATTGACCATGTTGTCCTCTCCTGAGTTTGTGTTTTGATCTACCCTGTCACCAAGATATTTCTCTATGGTCATTGTTTTCTTTTTTTTATTCTTCTTGTTCATGTTGTTTCCTTTTTTCTGGCTTTTAAATTTGATCTCTGCTTCTGGAACCCAGGGTGTACTGTCTCAGATTCCTTGTGCTGGGGGCTAGGGGCCTGCTTACTGGTTTTCTGTGCTGGGACCTCAGGTGCTGGCAGTTGGATGTTGTAGTGGTCTGGCAATTTACCTGGTGCTGAGCTGGAGGTGGTATGTGCTTGGTGTTGGTGCTTGCCTGCTCCTCTACCCTGTGGCTCATGATTTCCCACTGGTCCACTGAGGCTGGGCTTGCTGCTGGCTTGCTGGAATGCCTCCTATCCTGTACTGATCCTTTTTAGCCATAGCAAGAAGGACCTTTCCCATTAATCCCCCTCACCTCTTGAGCTAAAAGACTGCTGTACCCTGTCTTTCTGCTAGTTCCACTATTCCAGGATTTTTCCTGGGGCAAAACTCTCCAGGTTCTTCAAGGTCAACAAGGGAGGGTGAGAGCAACTTACTGCTCACCCTGCTCTCTTGGCTCCTGGAAGTTTAAATAAGTAACTGTCAAACATTCAGTCTGTGGGCTGATAGCCACAGGAGTAGCTGCTTTTGCTGTTGCAGGCCCTGTGCTTCTCTCACGTAACCCTCAACGGACCCTAGTACTATACCAAAAGGTTTGGAAATTGCCAGTCCTGCCCCATGGTTCAGTCCCCTGGCATCTACTCTGGCGTTTCTCTATGGTCAGGTCTGCACTGGTGCAGCCTGCACACTAGACTATGCTCATCTCCCAGTCTGTTACAACAGATCCTTCCTTTTGACCTTCTACATTGTCTTAGGCTGGAAATCTGCCACACTGTCTCTTTGTGGATTCTGGTGCTCTAGAAGTTGTTCTGATTCACTTTTTAGGGGCAGTTGAAGGAGTTTGTGGGAGGACTCAGGCGAGTCCCTGCTTTCATTCTGCCATCTTGCCTCTGTCAGTTGTTGGTCTTTATAATGCTGTTATTGTTAACACATTTTTTCTTCTGATTATTCTCATCTCATTCATTAATTTATAAAAGTTTTCAAAACTGTTCATCTGCATAATATTGATGTTACAGTATAAATGGTTTGTCTGCTTCTGTTCACTTTTTTTCTGATAGAATTTGATACAAGTGTTTCTATGCTGTTTTGAAATCGGGCCTGAGACTGAAGGGCCTTGGGAATAGCAGTTTATCCCACAAAAGCCAGTCCAGTCTAGGCTCCATAGTCATCTCTGACAGGAAAAGTTATTGTGGAGAAAGGGCTCACCTCACCACTACCAGCAACAATTGCTGACCCACTGTCACCAACAGGAAAATAAGCACAGGAACCTGCCATTGACAGCACCACACCCTGTACACTCACCTCATCCCCAGACCATCAGTTCTGTTTCCAGACTGCTCACAGCCATCATCTGGCAAAGTAGCTCCTATGGAGAAGGTGCCAGCCATCCTGACCAAATGCCAACCAACCTATCCACTGCCACCCACAGGGCAGACAAGCCAGTCTAGCTGAAGGAGTCATGAGGCAGAATGTGCCAGTCAGATCAGACAACCACTAACACTTTGTCTATCATCTCACCTCAGGCTCTGAAGGAGATAGCCAGGACTTTGAACACAAGAGCCTTGAGAATGGTTATGCTTCCAGCCCAGTCTCCTCAGCCATCATTCTGGTAAGGAACCTCTGTGAAGATGTACCTGCCAATTGCTCCTGCAGGTTACTGATCTTGTCAGTCTTTGACACTGTTAAATGTACATCAGGAATTGATAATATTTTATCAGTGGAAATGACAGTAAGGAAAAGGCATTATTATCTACTTTGCCACTCCACCCTAAGAACCAGAGATCTTTCAGTGTGACTTGGATACTTCTATGTGTGTTGTCTCTCCCATTATAATGTTAGTTTCTAGATTGTCTTTTCTATTTTTCAATTCTTTCTACTGGGGAAGCTAAATGATCCAGTGGCCAGAGCACTGGGCTTGGAATCAGGAAGACTCATCTTCATGAGTTCAAATTTGGCTTCAGGACTTACTAGATCTATGATACTGGGCAAGTCACTTAACCTGTTTGCCTCATCTGTAAAATGATCTGAAGAAAGAAATAGCAAACCACTCCAGTATCTTTGCCAAGATCACCTCAAGATGGGGTCACAGAGAGTTAGACACAACTGAACAATGATATTTTCTATATTTTTATAATGTCTCTTCCTGCTTAAACTTAAAACAGTGCTTTGCATAGAGTAATCACTTAATTTTTCATTCACTCATTGTAAGACAGATAAACACAGCACACAGGAGGGCTGCTAGCACAGATTCACTCTTAATCTTGTCAGACAGGAACGTCGCTAAGAAGGGGTTAATAATCTTACTTTATTCTAGTCTAGTTTTCTCAGAAGAGGTTTGCTGATAACAGGAAGACAAACTCCTGTAGTATTCCCTAATCACTCTTCTTGCAAGGGCCAGAGAGAAGTGGGAGTAACTACTCCTACATCTCAACTTTGTTGAGCACAACTTTGTGCATCCCCTAAATCTCTTCAGGCCTCAAAGGGGACCAGTTGAGGCATGCACAGCATTTCAGCTTGTTCATTCAACCCCAAATTCCCCACTCACTTACCAGTGCCCACCTGCTTTAAAGCACAACAGACAAAGAAGGTATATTGCCAGCAATAGCCTTACAAGTTTACATCACCTCATCCCTGTATCTCACTGCATAGTCACAGTGGATGTTTATATTATTTGTCATTATATGATGCTGTGCAAACATGGTGGAAATCTTTTGAACCGTAACTGTGAGAACTTGTATCTAATATCTGGGAACAAGAGATTGTTGTGGCTATATGGATCCTGGGAAACTGAAATTTAAGAAATAATAACAAAAATCCACTTTACACATGCTAAAATCTACCTCACTTACACTAACATCCACCTTACTTATACTCATTCATCCCTGATTTCTTACAGCACAATGGTGTTCCATTAATTCATATACCACAATTTATTTAGCTATTCTTCAATTGTTTGGTATCCCTTTAGTTTTTATTTTTTGCCACTATAAAAAGTTTCAGTAACTATTTCTTTTACATGTAGAGCAAAAAATGCTCAAAATAACTAATAATTAGTGAAATGTAAATTGAAACACTTCTGAAATTCCACTTTACACCTATAAGATTGGTAAAGATGACCAAAAAAAAGGAAAATCACAGAGGTTGGAAGAGTTATGGAAAAATAGACATATTGATGTGATGTTGATGCACCTGTGGATGAGTACAAGCACTGTGGAATGCAATTTGGAATTATACACACACACACACACACACACACACACACAAAGAGTGAGTCTATTCTAGGCTCTTGGAAAAGGCTACACAAACACAGAGATGGGAAAGGTAGTGAGATTGTTTGGCTGGCATGTAGAGTGCATGAAGGCTACTGGTATAAAACAAGTCTGGAAAGGTTTATTGAGATCAGACCATGGGATCTGAATAGCAATACAATGACTTTTTGTATCTTGTCATATAGATAACGTACAACCATTGACTTTTTCTTTTGACAGAAAAATGATAAGTTTTCTGCTGGCATGAAAATCACTCAGGGAGGGTGTGAAAATGAACTGGAGTAGGGAACAACTCTTGTTATAGAAGTCAGGTGGCATCAACAAATCAGGGGAGAAACCCCATTGGATAAGAAGGCCTGTTGGCTAAACAATGGCAGGTGTGCTCGGACTTGAGTGCAACTTTAAGTGATGAGTTGTTAATACGGTGAGAAATAATAGAGGAAAAGGTTGGCATCCTTGAAGTCAAACTTTGTTTGTTTATTTACATTAAAAGCTGAGTGACATTTGGTAAACTCAGGGGACCTATTTTTCTCATTTATAAATTGGGGAAAGGGATGAATCCTCTGATTCTCAGTGGCATTGTGAAGATCAAATGAAATAGATAAAGCATATCTTTGTCCTACAGACAAGTATTTATGTAAGGAGTAGATCAGAAAAGCTAGGGTCATCCTATATTTTCTTATAATCTAGGGAATTGAAATTAATTCTCCTCCTCCTTGAATTTCTGTCTAGTCATCTTTGGAATTCTTTGGATTCTAAGAAGTCTGAAGTGGATGTGTGCCTCTGGGAGAGTCAGGACTAAGCTGGGAATATGATATAACAACAATGACATTATTTACATAACACTTAGTCTTGGCATTGTGCTAAGCTCTTCACAAATTTCATTTCATCTGATTCTCACAGCAATCCTGGGAGGCAGGTGTTATTATCATTCCCATTTTACAGATGAAGAAACTGAGGCAAACAGAGGTTAAAATTACTTTTTCAGGGTCATATAGCTGTTATCTGAGGAAAGATTTGAAGTCAGGTCTTCCTGGCTCTAAGATTGGCACCATATCTCCTATACCACTTATCTATCATGTGTGTGTGTGCACATGCGCATGTGTGTGTGTATGTATGTATATACATATACATATATATGTAAGCTTTATTTGTTTCTGATTTGTGTGTGTCTGAGAGGGAGAGGGGGAGAGAGACAGAGACAGAGAGAGAGACAGAATCAGATAGACAAAAACAGAGAGAGAAAGAGAGACAGAATCAGAGAGAGAGAGAGACACAGAGACACAGACAGAGACACAGAGAGAGAGATTACTGGATGACAAAGAATATATTTGTGCCTTTCTCCCTCTTGACCTAAACAGAGCCTGCTTTTCCTCTACAAATCTTTCATTGATGACTCCAGCCCTCAGTGATTCCTCTGTCATTAAGGGAAATAGTAAAATATGCAAGACAATCCTACTCCTTTGTATTGGGACTGGGGTGGGCACAATGAGGGATGATTCCAGCAAGGAATCATAGAATCATGATTCCAGAACTGGAAAGGACCTTAAAGAGTATTTCGGCCAGTTCCATTTTACAGAGATGAAAGCAAGGACCTATAAGGGAAAAATGTCTTTCTTGCCATCATAAATTTAAGGAGGGATGTGGGGATCTGAATTAGAATGGTGGTCATTTAAGTAGAGACAAGGGAATGAATGCAAGAGATATTTAAGATAAATTTAGTGATATTTGGCAACTGATTACATATATTGGATGAGAGAAAATGAGTAGTCAAAGATGATTTAATCATGGACCTGAGAGACTGGAAGGATGGTGGTATTATAACCAGAAACAGGAAAATTCTGAAGAGGTATAGGTTTTCTACATTGAAAAAAAATGAGTTCTTCTCAGGATACATTAAGTTTGAGAAGCCTACAAGACATCCCATTTGAAATGACAAAGGACAAATGGTGATATGGTGTTGGTGCTCAGGAGAGATACGAAAGATGGATATATCACTCTGGGAGTTATCTATATGTTGATGGTACTTGAACCTATGGAAGCTTATGAGGTCACCAAGAAAGAATGGAGAAAGGGAATTAAAAAGAGATAACACAAAGCCTTGGGTGATAAATACTCAGAAATAGGATGTGGATAATTATCCTTCAAAGTAGACTGAAAATATGAAGGTAGACATGTGGGGAAGAAACCAAAGAGAACAGTGTAATAAAAATTAATGGCAGATATCGTTCTTTTTCATGTTTGGTTCTCTTTCTTTTTTCCCAGTGCTCACTCCATTGGTCACAACCCTTCTATACAACCAGACTAATGTCCAGTGTGAAAGTATCTGCAGATCCTACACTTGATTAGATGCTGCCATGGGGTGGGGGGTAAAGGGAGGGGAGAAAATTTGAAACTCAAAGGATTGTGGAACTGAATCTTGTAAACTAAAAGTAAATAAACAAATCAATTTTAAAAAATTAATAGCAGAACAAATATTCGGAGGAGAGAATGGTCAACAATGTAAAATGCTACAGAAAAGTAAAAAAGGTTGAGGATTGGGAAAAGGATATTGGATTTGATTGAAGAGGAAATTGGTGACTTTGGAGAGGAGCAGTTTTAATATAGAGATAAGACTGGAAAATAAACTACAAGGAGGTGATAAATATATGAAAGAAGAGCAAGTGGAAACAATGACTGTAAAAAGCTGTTATCAGGAGCTTAGGTGCAAAAGGGTGGAAAGATGTATGATAGTAGTTTGAGAGGATGGTGTAACGATACTGGGATTTGAAGATCTTCCACGCCCCTTGAGCTTGCTGACGTAGCAGGAAGGGGTGGAGCAAGAGAACACCGGAACCAAGCTAGTCTCCGTGCGGTGCTGACTGGAAGCGGCGGCAGAGGCAGTAGCTG
>CM053581.1:264935160-264954680 GCA_028627135.1 Pseudochirops cupreus | reverse complement strand
AAAAAAATTAAAAAAAAAAGAAAAGAGCATTTTATTTGGCTCACACAAGCTTATCCCTTCGTCCCTTGCTATTGACGTATATCCAAGGCAGAGAAGCAGAATGTTCTATCGATTTGGTCTCATTAGAAGCAGATATGATCTATTACTGCTTCAAACAGACCCATACTAATGTTATTCATTTTCATTTGGAAAAACCGGGCTTCTTGCTTTATGACAATGATGGCGGGGGGGGGGGGGGAGGGAGTGTAAGCAGCTGAGCTATAAGAGCAAGAAGGCAGTAACTGCTGGCAAAAGCCCTACTGAGGGCATCAGCTTGTTTTTCACTCTGATACTTTCTTTAGGAAGTATATATTCAATCTGTGTATCAAGCTGATTGAAATTTCAACTACAGAACATACCAAAAGCTAAAGCAGTGAGGATTCTATTATGAGGTCCACAACAGCTGTGTTCCTGTCCTTGACAGCAGCATCCAAGCCCTTCCCTATTCTCTTAGTTGTATCATCATCAAAGGTCACGGTAGTGGGGAAGTCAGCAGGCCTGGGGCACTGACAACTTGAATTCTTGACCGCTGAACAGGGGGAAAAAGGCAGCCATCTGGCCCACAGCATGGAAAGAAGGTGACCAAGGACATTCAGGGAAATTATAACTTTTCCACAGAAAAGCTATGAAAAGTCTAGTGTCCATGTAGACTTAGGATTTGGAAGTCTTACCCAACTAGAACCATAGGATTTAGAACTGGAAGAGACCTTAGAGATCATCTAATACAACCCTTTCATTTTATACATAAAGATACTGAGACGCAGGCAGGTGATTTGCCCAGGATTGTTCAGGTAGTAAGCAGTAGCAGTGGACAGCTGAGTAACACAGTGGATAGAACCCCAGGATTGGAGTCAGAAAGATTCCTCTTCCTGAATTCAAATCCAGCCTCAGATAGTTGCTAGTTGTGTGACCCTGGGCAAGTCACTTAACCCTGTTTGCCTCAGTTTCCTCATCTGTGAAATGAGCTGGAGAAGGAAATGATCAACCACTCCAGTATCTTTACCAAGAAAATCCCAAGTGGGGTAATGAAGCATTGGATAGAAATGAAAATGACTGGAAGACAGTACCCATAAGGAGACTGATTCTTTGCTCTAGGTTTCAATGAATAGAGGATTTTAGCATGGTGGAAAGAGAGAAGGTTAGGGCTACAGAGAACAAAAGGCAAAATATTGGCTGAGGCTACTGAATTTAGACATACCACTAGTCTCCATGGCCCTTTTCCTAATTCCTTTGGACTTAAAAACCATGCCCCCTCTACTTCTGGCTTATCCAAGAACTTTCCTCAGTATCTGGGGCTTCCTTGCCCTGAAACAGCCTACAACTTTGGAGGTTCAATGACCATTAAATATCTCTTTATTATTCTCCCATTAATGACTTCCTCCTGGAGGAATCTGTGCATGTTCAAACCATCCGGCATTATTTTAACTGGAGGGGACCATCTCCACTCATCTTGATCTATATTCTGCCACTGGACCCAGATGGCTCCAGAGGGGAAAGTGAAGCTGGTGACCTTGCACAGCCCTTCCTCACTTAAATCCGACTCAGATGCATGGCATCACCTTCCTGATACCACGGTCCTCCTCCAGGACAAAGAAAAAACAACAATAGTTTTATTTGGAGCAAGAAATTACCGAATGGAACAAAGATGGAATGCTACAGCTAATCTTAACATTCTTTAGACATTAAAAAAATGACTCAAATGTGTTTACAGTCTTTTGAACTTTTAAAAAAAGCTTATGATTATTATTATTTTTAGTGCTAAAGGATGACCTCTTCAATACCAATTAAATCTTTCATGGAGGATTGCCAGAATCACCCACAATGAGATTTATCTACTCTCCAACATTCATAAATCTACAAGTATAATCTTCTAAAGGCACAGGGCTCATCATATCACTCCCCTGCTTAAAAGATTTCAGTAGCTCCCTATTGACTCCTAGGATAAAATCCAAATTCTTCAGTGTGACTAAATGTAAATACTTCTACAATCTGGATTCACAATAACTCCTTAAAATCTCTTCGTTTTCCTTCCCTATGAGCACTCTCCCTCCATTTCCCACACTGCTCTTTGCCTTTAAGAACTTGACCATCCTGATGATCATGCCAGAAATACCCTTCTTCAGAATCCATATCTTCCTTCCAAATGCAGCTCAGGTACTTGTCCTCCATGAAACCTTGCGTGTCTATCCTATTTGTAAATGTTTTCCCTTCTCAAATGTCACCAAAGCACTCTGTCTGCACCTTCCCATTGCCCCTTTGTACTTATCTGTGTAGATGTCACCTCCAAGCCCCCTGTAGAATATAAGCTCTTTGGAGGACAGATTCTCTCTCTATGTGTCTCTCTTTCTCTCTGTTTTTTTCTCTGACTCTGTCGGTCTGTCTCTCTATGTCTCTGTTTTTCTCTCCTTCTCTGTCTGTCTGACTCTGTCTCTGTTTCTTTGTCTCTCACACAATTTCAAAAACACTTTATCATAATACTATTTAAAATAACAACATCTTCCATTTGTGTAGCAATGGATAATATTATATTTGCATTATTTTAACTAACCTTAACAACAACCTTTTGAAGTAGACAGAATGGGGATTATTTTCAGTATTTTACAGTTAAGAAAAGCTGCAGAATCAGAGTAATTAAGTGACTTATGTCAGGTCATCAAACTGGTATGATAGAGTTATTTCTGTTTTTTCCATTATATATACTTTCTCTCTGTTTCCCCTTTCTCACAATTTTAACCTAATTTGAATGCTTGGCAGTTCAGCTCAAGAGAAGACCTCAGTGTCCAGTATATTTTCTTGCCAGGTAATCTTCAGAATCTTCCTAAGACATTTCAAACAGAAATGATTCAATATCCTGACATGGCACTGGTAGACTGTGCAGGTTTCACAGGCTTACAACAATGAGGTCAACACGACTATGGAGACCTTCACTTTAGTATGCAGCCTAATACCTATTTTCTCCCACACTCTGCTTAAAAGCTTCCCAAATGGTGACTGAAATTTTAAAAGGTAATTGTTCAAGTTTTACCCTCATAGAAGTGTTTACATTGAAGATGTAGGAGAAATGGATCACTAATTTATGGTGGAGAAGGACTTCGGAATGCTCCAGTTCAATCTCTTCATTTTACAAATGAGGAAACTGAGACCTACAGAAGTAGGTAGTAGAAGTCCCTACAGAAGGTCATCAAGGTGAATAAATTGAAGAGTTGGAGCTCACATTCAGGTTCTCTGATTGCAGATCCATCATTTTTTCCCCCTCAATGGCTCTATTCACAGTCCAAAGAGTAACTTCTATGATAGAATGTTAAGTCCATGAGGGTTACTTTATTTATTTAAGGTTGTGAACATACCTGGTGCTCCTTGAATCACATAAAATTGGTAATTACTTAATGTGTTAATAAGGAATAACTTAACAACAACAACAATAATAATTGTACATAAATACACAAAGGACTTATGATTTCATCAGCATACGAATACCCACGGTGGGAATTCCCCTCCATGAGCATAAATCACAACCCATTAAGTTTAATACTTAAGTCCCAAGGAATGGCCTAATAATATAGAGGTTAAGTAACGTGACCAGGGTCACAAAGCTAATAAGGGTCAAAGGTGAAATGTGAATGGACTAGCATAACGCCAGGCCCTACACTTTCTCTAATATACCATGCTGCTTTTATCCATGAATGACCAATAGCAATAATAGTAAAGCATGTAGCTTAAAGGACTCTATCAAGCCTCCTATAAAAACAAACAAACAAACACCACTCCTGATTTATAGATAACCTTCAGGAGTTGGACCCATAGCATGATTGCTGGATTTAAATTATTTATCTCATACATCCTGTCTCTCCAACTAGAGTTTCTATCCTTAAGGGCTTCTCTGGGTCCTTCAGAGCACTCAACACAGAGCCTTCCACACAGTAGCTACTCAGTACATAATTGTCAGGGAATTGATTGATTACAATTGTAAGACCTAAGGCATCTAATAATTTACATGTTGTCTCCTCTATCAGAATGCCACTCTTTGAGGGCAGGGGCTGCTTTTGGCTTTCTTTATATCCCCATATTTACTTAGCTTTGTGTCCAGAACATAGTAGCGATTTGGTAAAAGTTCATTTGATCAGAATTAAAGTGGGATAGTCATGAAACAAGAGAGAGGGTTCAATTGAGAATTTCAATGGTATCCATAAAATGATAAGAAAGGACCAGGGGTCAGGTCACCAAAGGCATTGGATAGATCTCTGCATGGGAAATACAGAGAAACAAGGAAAGGCACTGCACAGGATAGAAAGCATGAAGAAGTTGTGATCTGGAGTTGTGAACTGTCAATTTGCAATGACTGGAGAAATGATCACCCTGATAAAATCATGCATTCACTCATTCATCCTACAAGTTTTCTTTGTCCCTGAGAGTATAGTTTAGACAAAAGAACCTTAGAGTTGGAAATGATCATAAAGATATTGGGCATGTCATTTTACCTCTGTGTTTATTGGTTTCTTCATCTGCCAAATAATAGGGATGGAGAGGACAACCTCTGGGGTGCTATACAACTCATCAGTTTGTTGTCTCATGAACCATCTAATTTCAGAGAAACCAACTGAGTTCCAGAAATGCTCAGTCACACACCTAGTTAGCAGAAGAACTGGGATTAATCTAGAACGATTTCCACTCCACCTAACCATTATATTTCATCTCTGGGAGAGAAGAGCTTAAGAAGTTCTATGGAGGAAGGAAGATAGTAGTGGACGTCCATTCAAGAAGACCAAGTTTTGCTTCTAGAATCTTCCATTTAGTACTTGTACAACCTTGAGTAAGTCGCTTAACAACACTAGGCCTCTGCTCTTCATGTGTAAAATGACAGGTTTTGATTAAACGACCTCAAAAGTCTCTTTTGTCTCTAAATCAATGATCTTATGAGCTAAAGAGAAGGAAATGGTCAAGTTCAAAGCAAAAAGAAAATAGCAAAGAGCCACCTAAACTTAAATTCTAGTAGAAATTCAGGCACTGCATGTCACAAGATTCAGAGCTAAAATAGATCTTAGAAATCGCTGAGTTCAATCCTCTGACTTACAAAAGAGAAGACTGAGACCCCCAAAGGGAACTTGACTTGCCCAGGCACACAAGTAGTGAGTGAGTAGTAGTATCAGAATTCCAATCTTTGTCATAGGAGATATCAAGATAAAGTGGGTAGGGCACTGGACTTGGAATCAAGAAGACTTGAATTCAGATCCTGCCTTAGACTCTCAATAGCTGTGTGACCTTTACCTTTCTAAACCTCAGTTTCCTCCCATGGAAAATAAAGGACTTGGAATACAAGGCCTTTAAGTCACTTTACTTCTAGCTCTGAGGATCTGACCTTAGGTCCTTTGATTCCAGAATGAGACCTATTTTGACTATAACAAGACTTTCTCTGTTTTTCTAGCTGTAATAATTTGCCCCAGTTTGACACCCTTGGTGTCCTGAAAGACTTGTAAGCAGCTTATAGAAAGGCTTTCACGCAGCAAGGAGTGGGGTGGGTGGATGGGAGGTGTTACTTTCATGCGATCACTTTTCAGAGTCCATTAGTACTTAAACTACAGTCGTTTCTTTAGTACCTACTCAAAAGATACCTTTAATTTTGTTTAAATAACCATTTAAATGCAAGTGATTTCCTTTGTAATTGTATTTCATTTAATGCACTTAAAAATATTATTCTGAGGTAAGTGCCAGAGGAGTCCATGATATAAAAAACAACAATAACAAACCAAAAAAAAGCCCACTTTAGAATCCCTATTCTGAGGCTGCCTTCCATTCATTCTGAATGGATCTTGCTTAAACTGACTCATGCATGTATCCTTTCCCCCATTAGAATGTATGCTTCTAGAGAGCAAATATTGTTTCTGCTTTTACTTTCCATCCCAAGCATTTACCACAGTGCCTAGCACCTAGCAATCATTTAATACTTGCTTATAATTTGATTGATAGGTTGATTACAAAGATTGATAGAGAACTGAGATCTGGGTCCTACAATTAAGTGTTTATCATGAAAGCCAGAACCCGTCCCCCCTTAAATCTCCCACCACTGCAGGAGTGAGATGTTGTCTTTGCCCCAAAACAGTCTTGTTTTCCTTCTCCTTTTCCGATGTTCTTAAAAAGCTGAGAATAGTTTATCTTTGCAATTTGTAAGTTTATTTGTGGCTGCAATTCTGAGGCTCATCATGGCAGTTTTATGAGAAAGCCAGGCCCATTGTCTTTAGAAAACTAAAGTGATTAACATTGATTTGTTTTGTTACCCAATTGTTTAAATTATAATAACTCCCCAGCAGAGTATTTTTTAAGTCCAGCTGTGTTTGTGGATTAAGATCTCCTGACTCAAATATTTACAGTGTTCCAAAAATTAAGAGAACATACAGTGTCAGGATTTTTCCATATGGTACTCCTCCTGATGGAATAGTCTCTTGGTTAATTTGGAAGACGGGTTCAGAGGCAATTTCAGGAGACACCATCAAGTACAGAAAACTGGACATTCATACACATGTGAAATAGCCATGTTGGGTTTCTCTTCCTGAACCCTTTGTTTGCATTGGGAGCTCTGAAGACAGGAAGGGAGGAAGAAGAATGACACAATTCTAGCAGAGTTCATGATTGTGTCTCTTGAGGGAGCAGGAGCAGAGGGGTCAAGTGATTTGTTCAAAGGCACTCAGCACATGAGGGGCAGGAGGACAAAATGTACTTCACACAATGTTACAGAAACAGAGTATTAGAATTTCAAAAACAGAAAAAAAACCTTCACTGGTCATCTGATAGAATTCATTCATCTGGGTGAGGAGGAAGGGAATGTTATGTTCTCAACATGGGAAACAATTAGAAAATAACACCCTAAACAGCATAATCTAGAGCTAAACTCGCTGCTCTGCTTGCTTCTCTCGGAACTGGGCATTCCATTTTCCTCCTATGTGCCCTTGTATAACCTACCCCTGTGCTTGGCATGTACCTCCCTTTTCTGCTCTTCCTTTTGGAGTCCTTCAGGCCCTAGCTCATGGGGAGCCTTCTCTGGACAGTCTTTCCCAATTCCTTTAGCTATGGTTTCTCTTCCTTCCTTCCTTCCTTCCTTCCTTCCTTTCTTCCTTCTTCCCTCCCTCCCTCCCTTCCCCTTTCTTCTTTCTTTCTTTCTTTCTTTGTTTTTCTTTCTTTCTCTCTTTTTCTTCCTTCCTTCCTTCTTTTATTTCTCATTCTTTCCTTTCTTTCTTTTTCCCTTTCTCTCTCTCTTCTCTTTCTCCCCCTACAATCGTAGCACACATATGCATACATACATGCATATATGCATATATATTTATATGCATATATGTGAACTGTACACACATGGGACCATTAGAGAATAATATCCAAGAGCAGATCATTAAACAACTTTGTTCTTAAGAATTTCATAGGCTAATGAGGGAGACAACATGCAAACAATGTATAAACGAGCTATATTCAGGATGAATGAGAGATAATCATCAGAGAGAAGGCTCTAGCATTAGAGGTGATCAGGAAAGGATAACTTTGCCCTTAAAGTAGCTGCTCTTGGAGGTGATAACAGCCTCTAAGGAATTCAAAGAAAGGAACAGATCTACTCAAATTGTATTCGGAGGAATATGATGGCCTAAAATAAGTGTAAGTGTCTTTCAAAGTTTGAAGCACTATGCAGATACAAAGAAAAATCCCTTGACTTAATAGTAATTGGAGCATAGGTTTTGGAGTTGGAAGGATATTAGCTATTTTAAAATTTATTTAATTTTTAATTTATGGAATAAAACAAGCATTTCCATAACAGTATAATAAAAAAGATGATTGCACATGAACCTGCAAACCTATCATGTACAACTTGCTATTCCTTTTAAATATGTAATAAAGTCATCATGTATTTTTTTTTCCTTCTCTCTTACTTGTCCCTGCCCTAGAGATGGGCTACCATTAGATAGAAATAGGTAATATATATGTTTATATATATATATATATATATATATATATATACACATATACATATATATACATATATATACATACATATATACATATATATCCATACACACATATACATACATATGTATATGTGTGTATGTGTATATGCATATACACACATACATACATGTATATATGTATATGTGTGTATGGATATCTGCATATACACACATATATGCATGTATGTATGTATAATGATTCTATACACATTTATTGGTTCTTTCTCAGGATGTAGATAGCATTTTTCTTCATGTCCTTTATTTTTGGTTTATTTGTAATAGTCAAAATGCCTCCATTCTGTTAACGAGAGTCCTGCAGAGCTGAAATGACTCACCTGAGTTAAAACTGGTAACAAGTAGCAGACCTTGTCCTCTGAGTTCTAGTCAATGTTCTTTCCATAACAGTATAAATTCCTTCTTCTTCCTCATCTCACATCACTCAGACGCCTTCTGCCATTATCTTCTCCTTCACTTCTGTCTCATATGATAAAGTAATCTTACTCCTTACCCAGACTAATTCATCCACCTGTTCAAGCGATCCCATTCTATCCCATCTTGTCCAACAGATTACACCCCTGTCATTCCCAAGCAACCAACCTTATCTTCAATATTTCCCTGTCTACTGGGGCCTTCCTTAAACCTACAAATACACCCTTACCTCTCCCATCCTCAAAAAGTCTCCACTTGATTTTTCCATCCTCACTAGTTGTCATTCTATATCTGTTCTGCCCTTTATGGTTAACTTCCTTGAAGAGAGGGTCTACACTAGGTGCCTCTACTTCCTCTCCTCTCACTGTCTTAACTCCTTACAATTTGGCATCCAACCTCGTCATTCCACTAAAACTTCCCTCTCCAAAGTTACCAATGATTTCTTCATTGCCAGATGAAAAATCCATTCTCAACCCTCACTTTTCTCAACCTCTCTGCAGCCTTTGCCATTGCTGATCATTCTCTCTAGCTTCTGGGGATAGCACTCTCTCCTAGTTCCGAATCTATCTGACTGCTCCTTCTTAGCCTCCTTTCCCAAATATTCATCCAGATCATGCCCTCTGAATGTAGGTGTCCTGGATATTCTTCTCTTCTCCTTCTAGTCTACTTCACTTGATGATCTCACCAGCTCCCATGGATTTAACTGCCACCTCTGTGCTGACAATTCTTAAATCGACCCATCCTACACTGACATTCAATCTCCCATCTCCAAATGCTTTTCAGACATCTAGAATTAAAGATGCAGTAAACATCTTAAAGTCAACATGTCCAAAATCAGACTCATTACCTTTCTCCCTAACCTTCTCACCTATTCCCCCCCATTCCCTAATATACCCTCCCACTGCCTCAGGCTCACAACCCAGGTGCCATTCTTGATTTCTTATTATCTTTCACTCCTCCCACATCCAATCTGTTGCCAGGGTCTGGTGATTTTGCCTTCACAACATCTTCCAAATTCTCTCCCTCCTTTCACCTGACACTGTCACCTCCCTGATCTGGGTCCTCATTACCTCATGCTTAGTCTACTGCAATATCTTCCTGGTGGGTCTGCCTTCCTCAAGTACTTTCTCTTCTCTAATCCATCCTCCATTCAGAAACCAAAGTCATTTTCCTAAAGTGTAAGTTCAACCATATCACCCTCCTACTCAATAAATAAACTCCAGAAGTTCCCTATTGCCTTCAGCAACAAATAAAAAAATGCTTGGTTTGGCCTTCAAAGACCTTTATAAGCTGACCTCCTTCTACCTTCCCAATCTTACTACATCTTACTCTCTGCCATGACCGCCTTGCTGTTTCACAAATAAAACTCTCCATCTCTCAACTCCAGGTACTTTCTCTGGGTGTTTCCCATTCCTGGAATGCTTTCCCTCCTCATCTTCATCTGCTGACTTCCCAGGCTTCTTTTAAGTCCCCACCAAAGTCAGCTCGAACAGAAAGCCTTCCCTAACCCCTTTTAATTCTAGTGCCTTCCCTCTGTCACATATCTCTGACTCATACTGTATATAGTTGTTTATACGTTTCTGTTTGCTTGGCCCCATTACACCGTGAGCTGCCTGAGGAGAAGAGTCTGGCTTTGCCTTTTTGTGTATTCCCAGCACTTAGTGCAGTGCCTACCACATAGTAGAACCGTAATAAATATTTATTAACTCACCAACTCTTAGAGACCTTGAGTTCTGGTTCTTAATTGATTTCCTTTCATTCTAGTGCCTTTTTTCTGTTGACTATCTCCAATTCATTCTGCACATACCATGTTTGGACACAGATATTTGCATGTTCTCTCATTCATCTGTGAGCTTCTTGAGATCAAGGATTTTTCTCCCCTTCTCTTATTCCCAGTGCTTAACACAATTCCTGGCACACAATATGTACTTAATGAACATTTGGTGACTGACTTGCTATGGCACTTTCCCTGATAACTGGGTGGTTGAGTGGAGAGAGTCCTAGGTTTGAGATTTGGAAAGATCTAACTTCAAAGCTCTTGCTTCAAATACTTAATAATGTGACTCTGGATAAGTCATTTAACTCCTCTTAACCTCAATTTCCTCATCTGTAAAAGGGGTGCAATGGATTCAGCTTCTAAAGTCCTAAGATTAGCTGTGTGACTTCACTGAAACACAAGCTTCTCTCCTTACACAGGGTTGTGTAGGGATCGAAGTATATAAAACACAATTTAAATGTGTGTGTGTGGGAGGGGAATCACTGTAGTATCGTGGAAAGAATTTTCTGTGGAAAATCACGTTCCATCTCATGCAACTAAAAATTACTGAAAAGTATAGCAAGGACCCAGTGGTTTTAAAGGAAAAAGAAAACAGTCAACTGACATGCAGGACCTTCCAGAAGAGATGGAAAGTACTGTTCAGAAAAGATGTGGAGGAAACCGAGAAGCTCCTGGTAGGGGCAGGGAACCTGCAGGTCCCCGAGTGTGGCCCTTTGACCAAATCCAAACTTCACAAAACAAATCTCCTTAATAAAAGGATTTGTTCTGTAAAACTTGAACTCAGTCAAAAGGCTGCACCCAAGGATGTACAAGGCCACACATGGCCTCCAGGCAGCATATTCCCCACCCCTACAGAGCACTGGAAAGAAATCCTAGCTCTGACTCTTAATTACTGCACACCTTCAAACAGGCCTTCACCATTCTAGTCCCCATCGTCCTCTGTGACATAATGAGGGAAGTGAACTATGTGGCTTCTGAAATCCCTCACTGCCCCCAAACTATGATTCTACATCACTTTCCATCTCCAGACTTCAGTTCCCTCCTCTGTAAAATGAATAAGCTGTATTGGTTGTGCTTTGAGGTTTTTTCCACCTCTTAATCCAGTGATCCCACTAGAGTTTTGAGCAGTATCAGTAGCACCAGACAGGGATGTGGGCTATGTTTGAGAGTCCAACTGGATTGCCATTTCTGTGTCAGAACTCTCTCGACATGGTTTATCTCCTCCTGTTGTTTTCCATATTAACAATGTGGCTAAAGGCTAAGGGTGAGAGCTGTGTACTGTCTTGGAATAGTCTTCAGCCATATAAAAACAAGAATAATCCTCAACAATGCATGATGCAATAACAAGTAATCCTTAAGAATGCTGAAACCATGCAATCCACAAAACAGTATGAGGTAGAGCAGGAGACAAGTGCCTCCTGACTCATAGGAGTTCGGTGGCCAATGTTTGAGCTCCATTGAATAGGAAAGATTTACTTTCTTTTAAGTTCTGGTATGATTTAGTCAACTAAGGATTTAATTAGATACAATAAGAGTTGGTAAGAAATTTAGGCCTGGCTAACAGAAAATTGAATCTCTGGATTTTTCTGGAGGCCATGCAAGCCATGAATAAAACAATGTCATTGGTTTAGAGAAAAGTCAGGATGATATAAAGAACTTCAGTGAATGCTTCCTCCTATATCATTGTTGTGGTTTGCCCTTCAATTCTGAAGAGGACCAATGCCATCACAGTGTGATGTCTTGACTTGCTCGTAAATTGGATTTAAGTGAGGCAGAGTTGCACAAAATTGTCAGCCTCACTCTCTCTTCCTGAGTCATCAAAGTCCAGTGGCAAGACAAAAGTCAAGATGACTGGAAATGACCCAGGATGCAATGGATGACTCTGGCCTCTTGAATATCTGACCAAGCTCTAAGCACTCCACAGGGCCTGCTTTAGTGGCCTTCATGGCTATTGAAACAAATTGTTCTCATGTAACCAATCCATCAGGGGGAAGTCTTCACATCCTCAGAGTAGGATATTTCAGAGTAGACATCCTCTTAGCTCACTGACAGGTCTGAAGCCTCTCAGTCACCCTCAACCTGGTTTTGCCTGTCTGCTGAGATGGTTTTACTGGAGTGTGGCTGCTGTATATGCTACAGCTTCTAGGAGCCACAGGTAAGAGTCTTCCTATAACAAGTAGCTCCTGGTAGAACAAAGAGCTTTACCTGCTAGAATTAATAGCAGCACAAGAAAGAGCTCACCAGGTGATCCACTCACATGGGTTCACTTCCTGGAACACAGGGAACTCCACTGAGAGTTGAGACCACAGACCGAGAGCTAAAGTCATAGCTTCTGTTACTCTGGGATTAGAAATGTTGTGATTCACTCGTCTATTGACCTTCAGATCTGGGAGAGTGTTGTAATAGAAAAAGCACTGTATTAAGAGTCATAGGACCTCTATTGGAATCTTGAGTATGCCATTTAACTACCTTTATGCCCTTGGACAAGTTCCTTCTTATCTCCGGACCCCAGTTTCTCATTCATAAAATAAGATGGCTGGGTTAGATGATCTCTAAATTCCCTTCATACTATCCTCTTTGAGCCTCAGCTTCCCTATGGCAGGATAATAATGAAGTAGAGATAACAATAAATACTAAACTTCCATGAGATATTCTATTGATCATCCACTACTCACATGAGACTCATTTGAAAAGCCAAATGAAGAGGATTGATTGGGTGTTTTCAAAGTCCCTTCATAGCTCTGACATTCTATGTTTAAATCTTTTTTTTTTCCAGTTCTCACATTCTCTGTAAGTGCATCCCTGCTCTCACCTTCTATGTTCTAAGGTCCTTTGTTTCTAGCTGTCACATTTTGTGATTCTAAGTGCTATACAAATGTAAAGAATTAGTTCTAGTTTCTGTTTCTAGTCAAGGTGGATGTAAAACTGGTCCTGTATAAAAGAGGAAAGACCTAGTCATCTACCTTATTATGAATTTCAACTCATAAGTACAAACAGCAACAATTTACCTCCTGCTCCCCTCCCAAACCCCCATCAAGGGGAATGTTGTTGCTAACTCCCAACTGTGTCCCAGTTCTAAGTGGCTGCATCAGGCACAGTCTGAGTGACTATTATAACATCCCTCCCTCTACCCTCTTCTGCCCTGAATTACATAACGATAGTCATCAAGAATGTCAAAAGCAAAAGAAAAAAAAAGAGAGAAATAAAATAAACAGGGATCAATCTATCAATGTTTCCTAAATGAGGCCTTCAGAAGACAATGTCTGCCTAGGGAGCAGGGCCTTGGTTTGTTAATCCTGATGACCTCTGCTTTGAGAGTTTTTCAGTGGTGATAGTGTTTTTGTTTTAATGAACTCACAGCTCCACTATATATCCTGGAGTAAATGCTATCCCCACATGAGTAGAGCATTAGTTTTCCAATTCCTATTAGCACTAATGGGCAGAGTAGATATCTAATTTTCTCTCTGAACATGCTGAGAACTCACCTCATTGTGTCTACCTAATTATGGCTTGAAATATGATTCTTAGACAAAGTACTTCAATAGAAAGAACACTGGACTGGAAGTCAGGGGGCTTTGGTTCTGATCATACGTCTTGGTGGGATTTGGGGCATGTTGCACTGCCTCTTGGAATCTCAGGTTATTCATTTATAAAATGAGAAAGGATTGGAATAGATGATCAAACCTAGGAAAATCTTGCTGCCTCTATAATGCTACTAATTTTTCCTCTATGAATATTTGCATGTGTTAAAGATGTAAAAATAAAAAGCAGACAGACACCAGCAGGAAAGCACTTTGCATATTCATTTGTAAAGAGTAGGGAATAAAAACATGCTTATAGTTTTATCAATGAATCAAAAATAAGTCTGACTTTTATGGAGAGAATAGGTGCAAAATGGACCATTGGTTATGTGGTGGAATGTTTATTTAGCATTTATTTAGCGTGGAATCAGAACACCTGGATTCTAATCTCAGCTCTGCCTCAAACTTCTTGTATGACTATGAGGCAATCACTTTGTTCCTTTGAGCCTCAGTTTCCCTATCTGTAAAATGAAAGCATTTAAATGAAATGATCTCCAAGGGTCCTTTCAGTACTGTCATTCAATATTCTATGCTCTAACACTACGTTTTAAAATCTCTTACAGATCAACATCCTATGTTCTAAAAGTCTAGATGCTAAAGTCTCTTACAGCTATAATATAACTTTATAGACATGCTATTTATTATTATGGGACAATGTGCAGGTCACTTCATTCCTCTTTGCCCATTTCTTTTTATATGTTAAATGGGGATGATAATGTTTCATTATTACGAGGATCAGATGAATGTGTGACTGAATTTCTTTATTCAAATATGACAAGGATGATGATTCCCTCATTCTCATCTTGTTCAATGAAATTTGATAGAAATGATACTGAGACAAGTGACTAGCTTGCTATTATTCTTATCTACTTAATGTTCTGTCAACTGTTGCCTAGTTGAATAAAATTACTGCTTTGGATATTTGAATTAGAATATTAGGCTATAAGTTCATGCTCTGTAGATGAACTGAAATCATCTTTGGTATAACTGATCACACATAGGACAAACAGGAGTGATATATTCTTTATCCAATTCCCAAGCAATTTTTATTTAATTTATTTTAAAATTTTCATATTTTATTTTATTTCATTTTATCCCTGTATTTGAAACTTTTTATTCCACGCAACTTGGATACTATCAGCATTTTGATAACAAATTTAAAATATTCTTAAGCTTTTAAAATCAAGGCTATGTGCTTATGGACAACAATTTTGTTTGTGATAATGCTCCAATCTGATTATAATTCATTTGTTGAAATTTCTAGAGTATTTTGAGGTCTTAATTTACAGCCTAGGGATTGGTTTTCCGTCATTCCATTAACTACAGCAATATTTAATTCTAGTCACCAGATCACGTTTCGCTAGATCTTTCATAGATACTAGACTTTTTTTTTTCAGTCTACAGTGATGTTGCATGGCTTTTTACCATTTTCTTGAATAAATGATTTGTTCTGGGTTTTTTTTGTCTGTTTAGGTTTTTTTGTTGTTGTTGTTTTACTGTTTTATTTTTTGTCAAAATAATATCGACTGAGTTCTTTTAGTTGCCATCCAGGCAGAGCTTTTTGATTTCCTCAGATCTCAGACATTCCATAAGTTCTTTCTGGAAGCAATATCATTCTGTTCTGCTCTGCTCAGCAAATCTAAGAGTATGCACCCATCAACAACCATTACTATTGTTCAATGAAGTGATATATGCTTGTTCTGAGGGTATTTTTGTGAGATTTTGATCTGTTCATCATGTGTTCTGAGAATGGTTATCAATTATCTTTCTTCTCTTTGGAGAGGAAATGTTCATCTTTCTATAGCTACTTTAGGGTGATGGCCCTTGAGTTTCATCAATATTGTAAGAGTTTTTTAATATACATTCTAAATCTGCTGTGGTTAATTTTTAAGTTTTAAAAGTGTATATTAAGGCTAGTATTGTGTGATTCTTAATTTATCTAAATGTACTCTTTCCTCTGAGCTTTGACTTCAAGACTCCAGTAAGTCTCAACATACTCAGCTACAGCCTTCTCCTAAGTAACTTTACATTTGTTGTGTACTCTGTAGGGGAGATCAAAAGAGGTATAAGTATTGCTTTTGTCCACTAGTTCAACTTACACTCTGATTCAGGATGAAAGCTTCAGTTTCTTTTTCCTTAGAGTATGTTCAAAATGTTACACTGATTTTTAATATAACCATGACATTTTAATATAACCAGAGAAAGATGTCACGATATAAAGGAGTTGTTTGATACAAATTTTTGGTGGAGATATAAAGCTTTATTTTATCCACATGCATCATTGATTAAAAAAAAAAGTTTTGTTTTCATTCCCTCTTTAATTCAGAAGCCATGTTCTTGTAGTTCAATTCAAGAGGAATGATAATGGATTTAAGGGTATATAGAACCATAATCAGTAAAAAAAAACAGTCTTTTTGAAAAATACCACATTCAGTATAAATTTTTCTTGATACCTTTGTGTTGATAGCATGCTTTAAGTAGAAAATAGTTTTCCATAATGGCATGAAATCCTATACTATTGCCCCTTTACTTGGATCTGCTTTATATACTGACAGCACAAATGTCTTCAATAATTATGAATAAGTTGTTCTTCATACATATATGCTTTCCAGCACATCATTTTGCTCTTCAATCAACATATTGTTTTCTTATAATTGTTCATAGATTTTTTTTTAGTGATACAAACCATGAATGCTTTGTACAAAGTGCATAATCATATAATTAGTCTATATTTGAAGGGGTCGTGGTGTTCTTATTTTTTTAGGTTGTACATATGTGATACCTTTTAAAAACAAAACAAAACAAAACAAAACAAAATATTCTTTGCTAGGATTCTATTCACTGTGAAATATTTTTGTCAATAGTTATGGATTTTTTGTGGACCCACTCTTTGAAGTTTTTGTATCGAATTGTTTATTTTGTTCATTGTACTGCTTTGACTTCATGTATCGTTGCAAACTTTTAGTTTTATTTTCAGTTGCTAATTAAGGAAATCATGAATATCTGATGTACCTTTTTGTTTTCTGGATTCTATTACACATTTATTTTTCATTGCATTTGACTGAACCATATGACATTTAAGTTTTTTTTTTAACTGCCTGTACCAAATTGAGAATGGAATTATTTTCTAATGCCTTTCATCAGATATCCAGGAGTTCTCTTAACAAGTCATGATTGGGTCTGATGCCTAGCATTAGATGTATTCCTTGATAATTCCAAATTCCCTCCTACAGTCTGACTTTGACACTGACTATGCACAGATACTTGAGTGCACTTCCTGACTTTTTTTTTTGACTCTGCAATTTACTGATCTTGATGAAAGAGTTGGAATACTCTTTGTTTTATACGGTCCAGACCAGAGATCTCGAGGCCACATGTGGCCTTCTAGGTCCTTGGGTGCAGCTTTTTGACTAAATCCAAGTTTTACAGAACAAATCCTTTTATAAAGGAGATTTGTTCCATGCTGTCTGGATTCAGTCAAAGGACCACACTTAAGGACCTAAAGGGCCACATGTGGCCCTGAGACCACAGGTTCCCCACCCCTGGTCCAGACTCTCCCTCTACCACCGTTACCAAGCAACCTTTCCCCTTTTGACGTATCTAATCTATCACTCAATTCAGATCCTGCTAGCCATTGATCTCCAGGATGTTCTCCTTCCTTCTTTAATGACTGCCTGTCTCGCTGTCATTCATCTATCTATAACTCTTACCCTTATGCTAAAAGTCTTCACCATACATTCTGATCTTCCTTTGAATACTCTAGCCTCCTAGGTCCTCAATACACCCTATTTTCATAACTTATTCTTCCTTTCAATCTTAGCAACAAAGAGAGATGATCACACCCTGGATCTTGCCATCACTCACAAGTGTTTGACTTCCATATTCTGAACTCTGAAATTCCTTTATCTGATCATAATCTTTTATCAGTCCATCTAGCCCTATGTCACTTATGCCCCAATGCTGCTCTTTATCTTCACAATGGTCTCTAATCTCTCTATCCTTTGGTTCTTTCCAGGCCATGGCCTCTGCACTGGCCTCCCTCTTCTCCCTTTCCTTTCTGACTCTGATGAATTTGTTCAACCTTGGGTTAGAGTTTGTATAATCTCAACTGGGACTTCTTGGTAGAAAGGCAATCCTCTTAAAACTTCCTATTTTGCTATCACTCTTTGCACAGTATCTGTTTCTAATATTGTCATCTCTCCTCAGGCCCCTCAATGTATCTACCATGGCAGCTAAGTGGAGCAATGGAAAGAGTGCTGGGCCTGGAGTCAGGAAGACCTCAGTTCAAATTTGACTTCAGACACTTACTTAGGTGTGTGATTCTGAGCATGTCAGTTAACACCTGTCTTCCTCAGTTTCCTGAACTCTAAAGTGAGGATAATAATAGCACCAAAATCACAATGTTTTTCTGAAGATCAACTGAGATGATATTTATAAAGCACTTAGCCAAGAGGGCAGAGCCAAGATGGCAGAGTAGAAACAACACTTCCCTGCTGCTCTGGCTTCTACCTCCTACAATACATGTAAAAAATGACTCTAAACAAATTTTAGAGCTACAGAACCCACAAAGTGGCAGAGAGAAACAAATCTCCCAGTGAAGGAAGCCTGGCAGGCGGGCAACAAGGGTCCATCATAGCACGCTGGGAGATGAGAGCACTCCCACCTGAGCCACAGTTTTAGCCCCAGGGATCAGCAGCTAGAGCAGACTTCATGAGAGTAAATGACCAAGAGCTGTAGCAGTTTCCAGACTTCTCAATCCATAAATGCCAAAGACAAAGTAAAAGCTTTCACATTATTCCTGCAGTTGGGTGGGAGAGAGAGGAGAAACGACACCTAATTAATGCGCAGTTTACAGAAGGAGAATGGACTACATCATTTTGACCAGCAAGTCATGCCCAATTGCAATGATGCCCCAAAGGAAAGAAAGGCTTTGGAGGATGAAGTGATTTTCCTTCACTTCCAACTGTTTCAAGCTAGAGTCACTGCCAAACAGCTTGAAAAAGAAAATCTCATGCTCCAGTCAGGGTTGATGGCCAGCAGAACTATAAATGAGATTCTTTCCTTGGAATTGGACTCTTTGAAACCAAGTCTCCAGTCCTCTGAGGAAAATATCACAGGCCTAGAAGATGAAAAGAAGATACTGACTTCAATGATTAAAAAACTTAAGCAAGAAAGATAGAAATTGCTTTCTCAGGTGAAATTGAGAGGTGGTAGAGAAACAGAATGAGAGGAGATGGGGAGAGACAGTATGGGGTTAATCATCTCATATAGAAGAGGCAAGGGATAACTGTTACAATGGAGGGAAAGAATGGGAAGGCAAAAGGGAATGAGTGAACCTTACTCTCACTGAATTTGGCTTAGGGAAGGAATGACATACACTCTAAACTGGGTATCTTGCCCTACAGGAGAGTAAGAGGAATGGGGATGAGAGGGGAGATGATGGAGGGGAGGGCAGGTTAGGGGGGGAGGGTTGTTAGAAGCATAAACTTCTGTAAAGGGACAGGGACAAAGTAGAGAACAGAACAAGTCAGGGGTGGGATAGGAAGGAGGGAAATACAGTCAGTCTTTCACAATATGTCCATTGTGGAGATGTTCTGCGTAACTACACATGTACAGCCTGTATTGAATTGCTTGTCTTTCCAGTGGAGGTGGGTGATGAGGGAGGAAGGGAAAGGATCTAGAATTTAAAGTTCTATAATCAAATGTTTAAAA
>CM053581.1:264904112-264934660 GCA_028627135.1 Pseudochirops cupreus | reverse complement strand
AGGAGATCCATCTTGCCCTACTGGAAAGTCAGAGGGGTGATGGGGGAGGATATAGGTGAAAGCAGATTGGGGGAGGGGGTATACAGAGGGATTGCTGTTTTGGGGTGGTAGGTAGGGGAAAGATGGGGAGAAAATTTGTAACTTAAAATCTTGTGGAAATGAATGATGTAAACTAAAAATAAACAAAAGTTAACTTATGAAAAAAAAAAGAAATTGCTTTCTCAAAAAGATTTACTGATGACACCCTTCACAGCCCAGAAAGAGGTCAGGAGGTCTTTTTTGGAATTAGCTAGAAAGTTTTGCCTGTCTTCCCTGTATCTGAATGGTTTGACCAATGTGTGGCTGCGACCAGTGTTTTAGCAGTCATATTTGCTTGATTTGTAAATGATACTAGGAACTCAGAAGAAAGCACCATATTGGACAGGCTTATTTTTCTATTATCTAACAAATTTTATATTATATTTAGAAAAAAGTAAACTTTGGAAGGCAGTGCTTATGTGGATATAATAGTAGTTGGTTTCTGAATGGGAATAATAAAACCATCCTGTGGAAGAAATAAATAAAAAGTAATAAATAAATAAACAAACAAATAAATAAAAGTATAAAGCACTTGGCACAATGCCTGGTACAGAATAGGTACTTAATAGATGCTTTCCCTAAAAAACAAAAAAAAAGGTGAGCATGCTCAGTAAGAGCTCTTTTCTTCTTTCCTCATCACACATCCCTCAGATATATGTTCTCATTATCTCATTTCACGCCCCACATAAAATTTCTGCTTGCAAAGCAAACCCCTCTCTTATGTATTCCCTCCTATCATCTCCAGTTGGCTGCCCCATTATTATCCCAATTTTCTAATTTTTAGTCTTTCCCTTTCTACTGGCTCCTTGCCTATTACCTGCAAGTGCACTGATTTCTCCACCACCTTAGAAAACATTCCCCATATCCTCCCATGGCCTTTAGCAACGTTTTCTGTAGCTCCTCTCCTTCTCAGCTAAACATCTTGATATAGCCATCTGCAAAAGTTCCTATGTTTTTTTTCTTCTCACTTATTTCTTTTCAGTGTCTGAGAAGACTACATTGATGTCCTTCACTAGTATAATTTTATTCTCTACTTATCCTCATGACTCATTTAATTTTCCATTTAAGAATATAGAATTCAATTTTAGATGCCATATCATTTGGTACATATATGCTTAGTATTGATATTAGATCTTTGTGCATGGTTCTATTTGGCAAAAATGTACTTTCCCTATTTATCTCTTTTAATTTGGTTTCCTTTTGCTGTTGCATGGTCTAAGACTATTATTATTATTCCAATTTACTCAATGGATTTTACTCTAATCCCTTATTTTAACTCTGTTTCAAATGTTTTTTGTAAATATTGTTGAACTCTACTTTATAATCCATTCTGATATCTTTTTTTCCTTCACCCCACCCCTCTCTCGCCTGTTACTTTAGCATTTTTTTCAAGCCATCAACCTTGCATTTTATCCCTTACCTTTTCCTCTCTTTAAGAGTCTGTTTTGCTTCTGATTGAAGCCTCCAATGACTCCCTATTACCTCCAGAATCAAATATAAAATGCTCTGGTAGGCATTTAAAACCCCTCATATCCTGATCCCTTTTTTCCTTTCTAGTCTGCTTATAGTTGATATTGTATTATGTGTTACACTATACAGCTACACTAATCTATTCCCTGTTCCCAATACATGAAATGCTAATAACTGACTGCTTTATCACTGATTGACCATTATACTTGCAACCACTTCTCACCTCTTCCTGGCTTCTGTCAAGATGCCTCTCCAGCCCTAACTTCCTCAATTGGCCTTTCCTTCTTCCTTCTCCACACTGTCAGTTTCTTCCTTCTGAAATTTATATTTCTTTTGCACATTAATCATGTATATACATAATTATCTGTGTGTTGTTTCTTCCATAAGAATATGGATTCCTTGAGGGCAGTGACCATATTTTGCCTTTCCTTGCACCCTCAAAGTGTGTGTGCCTAGAAGAGAAAAAGTACCTAATCAATGACTATTTGTCAGATTGACACATTTGTTCAAATGTTATAGGAAAATATGTTAATAGCAAATGGCACATTAAAAAAATGCTCTTTTTTATATAGTCTAGTTAGTCCATGCTTTTGAAATATAAGAGAGATTTTCAGAATCCCAGTATATTTTTTCATGAAATATGTGAGACGGTATTTTTTAATCAACTTTGTTATCATATATATTTTTGGATTTTGCTTTAGGTAAAGATTTTTAATGGCCTCAGGTTCTTTAACCTTTCCCTCTTTTTATTTTAGTTATTAAGTTCATCTAGTATTTGGTCTAATCTAGGTTTGAGGATAAAGTTATTTCTTACTATTACTTTGCACTTGTTAGCAATATATTGTTACGTGATGCGTAGATGAAAGTACTATCGACAAAAAAGTGTGAAGACATTGCCTAAACTGGTAATATCTGTTTCTAATTTTATTAAAAGATAGTATTGGAATATAATGAAAGCACTCATATCTTCAATAAATTTCCTGCAGGCTCATGATTTTCCCATTTTAGTGGTCAGTGCCATTTACACCAAAGCATTTCTAGGAGGTGAAGTTCTGTTACTACTGATCTGTTGCATTGCATCTTGCCTTCTTGTGCTATCAAGATGGAGAGCCATTTGCTCTGCTATCCCCCATGTCAAGTCAGTCATCAAGACTACTTAGTGTAGGGCTAACCTGCAATCCTGTGTCACACCTACTATTTCTTTGCTTCTTAGAAGCAAATACATCACACAAACTGAGTCCCAACCCATTCAGTAATACCAACAAAACTGTTTTCCACCACTTCCTACCAGGACTTCACAGTTCCAAAGCACATTAAATCCTGGTTGTAAAGCCCCCACCTATCTCAGCATGCATGTTAGATTGGACTTTGAGGGAGTTTTGGTTTTGATAATCATTATCAAGTTGTTCAATGGAGTTCAGCAATAAAAAGGACTGGTACAAGCTGCATCTTTGGAGTTATTATTTAATATTTAATTGTAGATTGTTAATATAATGCTATTATACTATATAATATAATGATATGATATATGTAATATTACATATATGATATACATAATATATAATACAATGATAAAATAATTGGTTTTTGTAGTTCAATTAAAAAAAATAGTTTAGTTCCTTTTGTGTTGGCTCATTGAAAGTAAAAAATCCTTAATATAGATTGAGTAGTAGACTGGACAATAAGAATGATATATACCTCATTACATTCCCACATGATTTTTGGTAGTTTCTGCCAGGTCTCTGTATTTGTAATGGTAATTAATTTAGATGTACTTAGCCTAAGGGCTCAGTACTAAGGGTAAGTACCTCTGGGAAAGAAACAGAAGGTGTGAACTCTGTCTCTTGTTGCTGACATAACAGAAAGGGGTTGGCTGAGACAGGAAGACAATGTGTGTGTGTGTGTGTGTGTGTGTGTGTGTGTGTGTGTGTGTGTGTGCTGCCCGTATAAGAAGAACTCCAGAGGACAGACAGAATCAAGAATCTTCCTCCTCGTGGCTCCTAGTGGAGGGAGCAGGATTTTTACAGGATCTGGAATCTGGGCTGCTAGACTGAGAACTGAGTTTTATGAGACCAGAACCTGGTGAAGACAGAAGCTGCCTGGAAGGCTGCCATTTCTTCTGGGTCCTAGGGCCAGCCAAACTGCTGGAGATTGGAGAAGCATGACCAGGATAAGATTTTGTTTGTTTGTGGCTTGGTTGATCCTTGAGTTACAAACAATAGAAGTGGTGAAGGTTTTGAGACGTGCTGGACCCTGTGAACTTCAGTGTGTACCAAGAACTGCCTGGAGGACTGGACAAGGACCTGGGAGCTGTCTGCTTCTGAATCCAGATACTTGTGGATTCAGGTAGGAGCAGGAACCACGGAAGGGGATCCAGGGAATCTGAGAGACCACCCCGAGTCAAGATGAAGGAAAGGCCTCTCCTCAGATATAGAATGCCTGATGAAATTGAAGGTTACTAGACACTGAGGGGTGGAGGGTTTGTGTGATTTTCTAATGATTAAGGATACTTAGTGACTGATTGCTAGATAAGTGACTGATTAAGTTAATCTACGATTGCCCCATGAGTGGAAGACTGATTATTGAACTGTGAAATGATTGACTGATTAAGTAAGGAAGGTTTCCCCCCTTAGTGAAACCAGATGATTATTCTTTTGTTCTTTGTTCGAAATATTGTGGCCACTGTAGTGAAAACTACATGGCCATTCTAATGTTAAGCTGTTGTGAACACTATATTGTGATTTTCTGTGATAAGATGTAATGTCATGAATATTATATTATGATTTGCTATGAATGTTCACCTTGATTTGTAATGGAATAAATGGAGTGTTCACTATACTGTGTAATCAGAATCTTAAAAGCTGTGCACTGTAGCATTCTTTTGGGAAGCTGCTCATGCATGGCGTTACAGTATTCTAAAAACTTTTTGCTCCATGCATCTGGGATATTATAAATTTATAGTATGGTATTATCTCAGAAGTTCCCAAACTTTCTTGGTTGGTGTCTCAGTGACATTTCCACTGCATCCCTACATCAAAAGAAATACCTAATAGTTCCATTTATTAAATAGTTAGAATCAAAAGCCTTAATAAGTATTTATGTCCTAACAATGAAATAGCTGTTTGAAAAAAATGCATATATATTGAAAGGAATTAGCATTTTATTTCATTCTTAAATAATTACAATTACTTACTAATGGTATATATGTACCTGCTCATCGCTGTACAACTTTCCAAAACTCAGAATCAGATTGGACACTGACACCTTCATTTCCCAGTCCACACTGATTTTAGTACATTACTTGCTCTTTATCCTAGCAATCTGTGGAAACCCGGCTTCAAAGAGTTATGACATCACAAAAACATTACCAATATAGCTGAAAATAGAAGCAAACAAAAACATCTCTCAAACATTCAAGAAAGTTGTCAAAAGTAATGCAGTTCAGTCTAATACTGAAACTGTGAAACTGTACTCTCTTGAATGAATAGTTTGTTCAGTGTCTGACTCATCAATTACAGCTGTGTTTTCCTCAAAATTTTAAAATATCCTATAGTGGTCCTATCTATCAAAATGTTGCTTTCAAGTTTTATGGGTCAATATTATGGTGCATGGTTGTAAGAAAAAAAGTTCGTCTATGATAATTCTCTGGTTCTGAATAGAATTCTGAAGTATAGTTATGGGGATTTGCTATCTTTCAGTCCATGGGAGATGAGAGGGTACATTCTGTCCTCCAGGTTGGGTCTCCCTCGCTATTCAGTAGATGCTAAATCGTATTATTGTTATTGTTGGTATGAATTCTTTACATAGGAAATTTATTCTCAAAAAGAGATCTTGAAGGAGATGTGAGGAATCAGTTTGGAAATCTATGCACTAAAACTCCTGAAGTTTATTCATTGGAGGTCTACTATCATCCCTTTATCATTATGCATTCATCATACTAACAATCTGTACCATCTAGGTGCCAAACCTACAGAAGACTAGAAATGGCACCTTAGTGAGGAGCAGACAATTTTCTAGGGGCAGGCACATTAACAGTAATGAGAAGTAACAGATGACACCCTGATAACAAATATGGAGAGGAAAACTATGAAAAATAAATGAAGAACTTGAAAATAGCTATCTGGATCCATATAATTCAGGGAAAATCAGTCCTATGCATCTAAATAATCCCATAGCATTTTCAGAAAACTCTCAACATTATTGTGCAAAAAAAAAGGTATTTCGAAAAGTTCAAAGTGAGGTATAGATATTAAATCATTATTATTACACTAATAAATGTTCAAAATAATGACCTCAATCATTAACCATTAAGAAGAGAGTAAAGAAGTCGGGTGGGGGCATGTAGGTGGCTCAGAGAATAGAGCACGGGCCTTGAGTCAAGAGGACCTGAGTTCAAATCCCACCTCAAACACATAACACTTACTAGCCATGTGACCTTGGGCAAGTCACTTAACCCCAATTGTCCTGCCTTCTCCCCTCCAAAAAAGAAAAAATAAAGTCAGGTGACTTATTGCACAGCTAATAAGTTTGAGGGGTGGATCTAGGTCTTTTGACTTTCAGGCTAGTACTCTATATGTTATATTGTACTGCCTTGCAAAGCATGGAAATGTAGGCACTAAATAAATAAGCTTTCATGAAAGTGAAAAGTTAGTTTGAACTTGTATGGATCTGTTACTTCATATATAAAATGGGTGTAATAATGCTTACCTATTCAAAGGGTAGTATACATCAAATGAATTTTCATATGCTGAAAGCTCTCAGAAACTTTTTTATGGTATTATTATGATTATTTTTGTTGTTGCTGTTGGAGACAGATTCTTTCTTTTCATATCATTCATCTTTACTCTGGGAAGCAGATTGATTCTAGAATTGTCCAGATGCATTAGACACTGCTCTACACATTGTAGACACTGTAGAAGAGGAAGAAAAATAAATAGCATTCTTAGAAAGCCACAATGACATCACCTCACTGGGTCATTTATGTGTGGTGTTCCTTGACTGGTGTTGACTGCCGAGGGCCAGAAGTCCAGCAAAGTGAGCGTTGGCTTGTTCAAAAGGTGACCTACAAAGTAAAAGAACGAAACATTCTCTGCTCACATTGGGATTCTGCCTGTATTGTGTTGTTGTTGTTTCTTTTCTTTTTTTTTTTTTGACTAAACCAGAAGCAGCATTTACAAACTGTATTTCCAAAGCTCTCTTAATGGGTCACTTTCATTTTCTCTGGGTAATGGACACAGAGGAAGAACAGTACTGAACGTGGAATCTACAAGGCTAATATCAATGGAGAACCGTTGCTAAGGTCCAGGGGAACATGGGAGTGGGGGCGGAATTTTTGAGGCAAAAGTATGATTAGGTCAATGACGTATCCAGAATCTCCCTCCTGAGCTTGATTTGTTCCTTTAAATGCTTTCCTGTGCTGCTCAAATCAAAACATACCTCCTTAACACTGACTTTTCTGATGCACAGTAACCTCTTTCTCCTCTTATCTCATACATCACTTAGGACCTGTATATTTCTTTGATACCACTGCCGTCATTAGTAACTATTAATAATACTACTATAACTACTACTGTTGTTACTCCTCCTCCTTCTCTTGCTATTACTATTATGCTGCTACTACTACCATTATAATATAGTACCTGAACACAATAGATTTTCTACTGAATCATATGAATAGAATGAATGAAAAAAGTATTTATCACTTCCTATGTGGCAAATGTGGAATATTCTATATATGGAATGGGCCAAAGAGTAAGAAATGTTAGAATTTAAAATATAAAATGTTAGAATAGGGAAAAGCTGGGAGGCTCAGTCAAGACGGCAGAAAACAGGTAACAACCCAGATGAACTCTCCCAATAACCTGCTCCAAAAATTTTTAAAATAACCTTTTGAATCAAATTTTGGAGTGACAGAGTCAACAAAAAGTCAGAATGAGACTTTATTCTAGCCTAAGACAACCTAGGTCTTTGGCAAGACAGATAAATCACACTAGGGTGGGTACCAGCCTGGAACCTACTAGGCAATAGCACCAGCAGCAGGCTGCGGAAAGTAGCTGTGGCCACAGGACCAGCAATAGCAGCTTGGGGAACTCAGCCCAGAAGTGGTAAAAGGACTGAACAACTGGTCAGAAAGAGATTTAAGAAGGTACTTTGCTAGCACTGGGTGTAGCTGACACTGATTAGCAACTCTATTGCCCATATGAAGATCTGGGTCTCAGTTCCAGGGTAAAGAGAGGAGTGCTTCTGGTCAGTCACAAGGGAGCAGAGGCCCTGGTTAAAGTTCTAAAGCAAAGAGGAGTGCTAGCACTTGCAGTTGCAGGGGAGCAAGGACCCTTCCTTGATAAAGACCAGAGCACAGACAAAAAGATGAGTGACCACACCTCTCCCTGCACCACATCACCTTCAAAGCACCAAAAATTTGCAGACACTCTCCTCCCTGGGACTATCTCTGAAAAGAGCTGCATGGGGAAAAAAAAAAAGTGTCTCCCAACACACTGATGAGCAGAGCCCAGCTTTAGCATAAAGTTCAAAGTAAAGATAGACTGAAAAAAATGAGCAAACAACAGCAACAAGAATAACAAAAAAAAAGTACTATGGTGGTAGGGAAGATCAACATACAAATTCAGAAGAAGAAAATAATGTGAAAACAGCTATAAGGAAAACTTCAAAAGAAAAATATTAATTGGAACCAACTCCAACAAGAATTCCTGGAAGAGTTAATGAAAAAAAAAATAAGAGTGGTACAAGAAAAATTCAGAAGATAAATGACAATGATGCAAGAAAGTTATGAAAAAAACAATTACTAGCTTGGTAAAAGAGGCACCAAAAGAATGCTGAGGAAAAGAACACCTTAAAAAGCAGAACTGGCCTAATGGTAAAAGAAGCACACAAAAATTCACTAAAGAAAAGAGCACTTTAAAAAACAGAATAGGCAAAATGCAAAAAAAAAAAAAAGGTACAAAAGCTCACTGAAGAAAATAATTCCTTAAAAATCAGAATTAGGCAAATGAAAGCTAATGACTCCCTGAGTCACCAAGAAACAAAAAAACAAAGCCAAAAAGAATGAAAAACAATAGAAGAAAATGTGAAATCTCTTTAGGAAAACAACAGACCTAGAAAAATAGATCAAAGAGATAATTTAAGAATTATAAAAAATTCAGAATTTAAGAATTATTGAAAGCTATGATCAAAAAAGGGGCCTATACATCATATTTCAAGAGAACATCAAGGAAAACTGCCCTGATATCTTAGATCCAGAGGATAAAATAGAAATTGAAAGAATGCATTGACCACCTCCTGAAAGAGATCCCAAAATGAAAACTCCCAGGACTGTTAGAGCCAAATTCCCAGATCAAGGAGAAAATACTGCATACAGACAGAAAAAAACAAAAACAAAACAAAACTCAAATATTGTAGAGCCGCAGTCAGGATCACAAAAGATTTTGCAGTTTTCACATTAAAGGAACAGAGGGCCTGGTTATAGTGCCAATGCAATATTTACAGTGCCCATGATCACAATAAAGACGATGACTATAGATATCACATGACATTTGATCGCAAAATATATCAAACTTTCCATATAGAGGACAGAACTGAAGCATTTATTTAGACACCAGAAAACTGAATCCCAAAACCAGTAAGCTGATTCCATCATAGTCCCAAAGATATTAAGAAGCCATAATAATACTGAGAGCCACAGCATCCTTCAGCCTTCCTACAAACTGATACAAGATCAATATTTACTCACAAACCTCTCTCTCTCCTTGCCTGAGCACCTCTCTTCCCCACCGTCTCTCTGGCTCTGATTCCCAGCTTCCTCTAGGCTCTGCTGCACCCTTTAGCAAATTCCCTCCATCACAGTCTCCATGTGATTACATTTAGCCTATTAGGGGGAAGAGTTTACTTTCAAAGCAAGGGAGGTCTTCAAACTCTCCCCTAGGTCTATTAAGGGGCAGGGAAGATCTTCAAATTCCTATTCCCATTACATTGGTATATTATATTCCAAAAAGCAAAGGAGCTAGAATAACGTACCCAGAAAAAAACAATAAAATTCTTTGGGGCGGGAGGGAATGGAAATTTAATGAAATAGAGAACTTTTACACATTCCTTATGAAAAGACCAGAACTGAATAAAAAATATTACATTCAAACAAAAGACTCAAAAGAAGTATACAAAAGTAAACCTGAAAAAGCAATCCATAAAGTTAAACTGTTTTCATTCCTATATGTGAAGATGATACTTGTAACTCCCAAGAATTTTAGCATTATTAGGACAGATAGAAGGAGTCTACAAAGAGGAGAAGTGTGAGTCAATTATGTTGGTATAATCTAAAAAAACAAAACACAAATGAAGGGGTGAGAGAGATGAACTGGGAGAAGGGGTAAGGGAAAGTAGAATGGGGAAATTTTTTCTCACATAAAATAGGTACATAAGAAACATTTTATAGTGGAGGGAAAATGGTGAATGGATAATGTTTGAAACTCACTCTCATTGGAATTGGCTCAAAAACAGAGGACTGCATATATGTATATTGTACATATACTATATGTGTGTGTGCATGTATTGCATGTGTGTGGAGGTATACACACTCTCATTTGGGTATAGAAATCTATTTTGCCCAATAGAGAAGTAGGAGAGGAAGGACATAAAAAAAAATGGAGGGGAATGATAATAAGGGGGGTCTATTAAGGAAGGCTGTGTCAGTAGCATAACAGACTTTTGAGAAGGGACAGGATAAAGAGAGAGAGAGAAGGATAAACAGAAGAAAATAGGAAGGAAAGAAAAATATGGTTAGACATAATAATTATGAATGTGAATGGGATGAGCTCACACATAAAATGGAAGCAAATAGCAGAATGGCTTAGAAACAAAAATCCAACAACATTTTGTTTACAAGAGACACACTTGAAACAGAAAGACACAGAGATTTAAAAAAAAATGACTGGAGCAGAATATATTATGCTTTATCTGAAGTAAAAAAGTCCAGAATAGATATCATGATCTCAGACAAAACAAAAACAAAATTAGACCTAATTAAAAGAAATAATCAGGGAAACTCCATTCTTCTCAATGGTACCATAAACAATGAAGTAATATAAAAAATAAGGGTCCAGTTTCTCAAATACATAGGATACTGAGTCAAATTTGTAAGACGACCAGTCATTTCCCATTTAGCAAATGGTCAAAGGACATAAACAGGCAGTTTTCAGAAGAAATCAAAGCTCTCTATAGTCATATAAAAATGCTCTACATCAATATTGATTAAAGAAAGACTAATTAAAACAACTCTGAGGTACTATCTCACATCTGTCAGAAATGATGAATATTAGACCAAATGGGGAGAAATAGGTACGCTAATAAATTTTTGGAGTTGTGAACTGGTCGAACCATTCTGGAGAAGAATTTGGAGCTACAATCAAAGGGTTATAAAACTTATAAAAATCTGAACCCAAAATACCACTACTAAGTCTATACCCCAAAGAAATAAAAGAAAAGGGAAAGTGGCCTATATGTACTTACACACACGCACACACTTACACACATGTGTTTGTGTATGTATACATATTCTTTTCCTGGCGGCAAAGAATTGGGAATCAAGGAAATGCTCATCAGTTAGTGGATGGTTGAACAAATTGTGGTATATGATTGTGATAGAGTACTATTGTTCAATAAAAATGGTGATGGGATGTTTTCAGAAAAAAAAAACAAATAAGAAAAAAGCATTAGAAAGACTATATAAACTGACACAAAATGAAGTGAGAAGAACCACTAGATCATTGTAGACAAAAACATCAATGTTATTAAAATAATGATTAACTGAAAAACTTGACTATTCTGATCAATATAATGATCCAAGATAATGCCAAAAGATTCATGATGAAAAAAACCCCATTTAATCAACCTCTAGAGAGAAAACTGATGAACTCTGAATGCTAATTGAATCATAATTCTCTAATTTTCTTCTTTTTTTGCAATATAGCTTATATGGAAATATGTTTTACATTATTTCACATTTAATGGATATCATGTTGCTTGCCTTCTCAGTGGGTGGGGGAAAGATGCAAGGGAAAGAATTTGGAACTCAATTTTAGAACGTTTAAAATAAATAAATGATACCTTCTTAAAAGAATAGGAAAAAGTTATGTAGATCATTTAATCTAATCCTCTCATTCTAAAGAATATGATGCTATTGCAGTGGAAAGAATGATGGATTTGTTGTCAGAGAAACTAACTCCATACTACCAATATGAAGTTGGACAAATCATTGAGCCTCTGTCGGTGTCAGGTTGAGCCAGAGGCCTCTAAGGACTCCTTCAACTCTAGATACATGATCTTGTGATTCTAATTTAAAACTCAGAGAAGTGAAATGCTTTAGTCAAGGTCACACAATCAGCTAATATCAAAGCTGGGACTACAATTCTGAAGAAACAGAATACTAAAGTCTCAAACTTATTAAATAAAAAAATTAATTTACAAAAAAGTAATTAAAGTGCTTTAATTTCATAGCAGAAATAATTAACCAGTTAATGTAAGCCACCCACTATTGATCACAAAGTTCATTGTCTAGGTTCAAATTTACTAGAATACACTAATATATTATAATAACATTACAGAACAGCTTCCTGTTGTGATAATTTTGCAATTGTTTTGACCCATATTAATTGTGATTTCTTTGGCTTGTGGTGGAGACCTTGGGGATTTGTTATAATTTAATACCACTAATTTTTCTGACTTGTTTTCCTTCTCTTTGGGGTAAATACTCTATTCTTGAGTCACAGCAGGATGTGCAGCTAAAGATAATTGCTTAGAATTCTTCAGAAATTGCATAGAAAGATACATAAACCATCAGAGTTCCTTTTCTAGTTGAGATTCTTGATTGGTAAGGGAGAAGCCATGCCAGTTAATAATATTCCTAATAATTGCTTGATAAATTATTAAATCTGTGTTTCTAATAGATCTGATTTCCAAAAAAAAAAAAAAAACAAAACCCACAAGCTGAACTGATTTAGTTCATTTATTTTGACATGCTCAAGTCTTCTGCAACTCAGTCTAGTGCCCTTTTCACTATCCCATTCTGTATCTGCTGTTAGTCATAATTTTATGCCTATGTGTCTTGTCTTCCAAGGTCCATTGTAATTTACGTGAGATCAGAGACCATGTCTTGGCAGGTAAGTAGTACAGTAGATAGAATACTAGACCTAAAGGCCAGAAGACTTGAATTAAAATCTGATCTTAGACATTTACTAGCTGTGTAACCTTGGGCAAATCTGCTGCCTCAATTTCCTCAGCTGTAAAATAGAAATAATAATATCACTTATCTCCTAGGGCTATTGTTAGGATCAAATGAAACAGTCATTGTAAAATCCTTAGTACATTGCCTGATACAGAATAACAGCTGTATAAATGTTAGCTATCGTCATCACCATCCTCAGCATAAGACTTCTCTAAGCGCTTAACAAATATAGGACTAATAACAATAATGATACACTTGGCACAACGTCTGACGCGTAGCAGATGCTTAACAAACCCTTGTTTCCTGCTTCCAAATAATAACAATAACTATTACACACCCATTATATAACAACAGTTATTATCATATTGATTTTAATTTTAATTAATTTTAATGTCTTTTATTAAGGGGATTTGTTCTGTGAAGTTTGGATTCGATCAAAGAACCAAACTTGTGGACCACGAGGGCCACACGTGGCCTTGAAGCCACAGGTTCCCCACTCGCAGCCTAGAACAATGCATCAGAAGCCCACTCTCTTTTGTAGACTAAAAGACAACAAATCCTCACAGTGCAAATGTAGACCTTAAAATATCCTCTGTAGATCAATTAATAAACTGTATTGGAATCAAAGCAACATTACAGACTAAGGTGGACCCTACAGTTTCTCAGATATAATATTGATCTATGGCATTATAAAAACAATATTTTAATAGATATTTCCTTCCCAGATATTTCCTACATAGAATGAAAAAAAAATTCAAGACCTAGCAGAGAAATTCAGAAGCGTGTGAGAACAGAATCTCTATCATCCTGTTGCTACTGAGGTTGTACTGAGGGCATCTATAGTGAGTCTACAAAGGATGAATTTATACCATGAAACCTTTAATTCAAGTGCCAAAAACAAATGTTTTATCTATATGATAGTTATAATACTACAATTAATAATAACTAACAATTACATAGTGCTTGAGAAGCTAGGTGTTACAGTGGATAGAGCACTGGACTTGGAGTCAGTAAGACTCATCTTCATGAGTTGAAATCTGGCCCCAAACACTTACTAGCTGTGTGACACTGGGCAAGTCACTTAACCCCATTTACCTCAGTTTTCTTATCTGTAAAATGAGATGAATAAAGAAATATGCAAATCACTTTAGTATCTTTGCCAAGAAAACCCCAAAATGAGGTCACAGAGAGTTAAATATGAGTAAAATGAAGAACAACAATAACATGTAGAGCTTTCCATATGCCAGCCACTGTGCTAAATGGTTTAGAATTATAATCCCATTTGATCTTCACAAAAACTTTGGAAGGTAGATATTGTTATGGTCTTCATTTCACAATTGAAATGGCATAGCTCAAATACCTTGCCCATGGTCATACTGGTAGGTAAGTGTCTTCCCAACTGCAACCATAGAACTCTATCTACTATACCACTTAAATATAAGATTACATTAGCAGCATGGAGACTTGTTCCAGGGGCTTGTATATTTTAACTTCATCTAAAAATAGGAGAATCCTCAATAATAGCAATACATGTTCAACAATTCTACAGAAAATAAGCTGCTGTTCTATTGCTTTTATACGATTACAAAAATCAATTATTTTATCCACCTGTCCAATAATCCATAGAATATTAAATATAAAAGAATAATAGTAGGATAGAGACTTATCCCAGGACCATTTCTGTTTGAATTCCATCAGATAAGATGAGAAGAGATGATGATGATGACGATGATGATGATGATGATAAGTTAAACATCATTTATGATTTCTAAGCACATTGCATACATTATCCAATTCTCCCACTCCAGATATGTGGGCACTGCTTTCTTCCTTTAAGTATATGTGTGTGTGCATGTGTATGTGCATGCATATGTGTTGTGTATGTGTGTGTGCATAACTCATTGCACTACACTATTTTACAACAGCCTTTTTCCTTTGCCTCCCAAAGCTAACAGCAACATTTGTCTTCAAGTACTTTCTCTCAGTCCCCATGCCCTAAGGAAAGATGTCTCTAAGTCCCAAGTCCTAGTTCTCAATCTCCTCCCATCACTGTCTATATGTCAACAAGCTGGGCCATACTGCTCTTCAGCCAAATGGCTTAGGCACATATGGAGTCTATTTCTAGGAAATGTTATGCAAATTAGTTCAAAGGGGAAAAAAATACTATAGTCAAATTATGTCAATATTATCCTCAAAGCAGGATTTTGAAAATAAAACCTATCCCATATGTTCTGTTTCACTTACTTTGGGGTTTTTAATAGTTTAACCGTAGCAGCTGGTCCTGCTAACTAATTGGCTGCAACATTAAGCAACTTCAGTTCCTGGACCTTTCTAGTGATGTTCTAGAAAATATAACATGCCTGGAAATTTGCAAGTTTTCCAACAATCTGGGTTTCTGGCTTATTACTGGGTTGGAAAACTCACTATGTGTGAGTATGAGTCAGAGGGTAAATAATATATCAAGTTTATCTTTGTTATAAGCATTTGTGGAAATGCCATGGTAACAAAGAGCGGGTCCAGACCCTGGAACAATCACGAGCCATCATAGAATGTAGAGTGGACTTTAGAACACAGAATGTCAGAGCTAGATGAAAGATCTTAGAATACAGAATGTCAGACACTAAAGGGCTTATTCAAGTCATTAATTCTAACCCTAAAATTTCATTTGATGAAATTGATGGCTGCAGTGATTATGTGACTATGCCAATTTTACATGGGAAATATTTAGAACCAGGTATAGAATCAATGCTCCCTAAGTCCTGACCTAGTATTCCTAGTCACTGTCACACACTGTCTTCAGATTGTCAAACATCAGAAAGTATTTTAACAGAAATTCTCTTATGCCTGGTCACTCAAAGATGTTCAACATTGAATTTTCTGGGACCCTTATGAGGAAATGAGGTTTTTTGTTTTTGTTTTTTTAAGGGAAGATTATTAGAATAGATAGCAAGCTGGTCAGAATCAGAAAGATTGGATTCATGTCCCACTTTTGATATATATTGGATATGTGATCTCGGGCAAATCATAATAATTTTCAAATTCATCAGCAATTTCCTAAGACTAAGTTTCAGAATAAGGGTCAATCTTCATTGGTAGAAGGGTCTCATTACACCAATGAACCTATATAACCAATTGGGGGGGAGGGGGTAACTTTCTGCACTATTGTTTATTTGTCTGGAAATTCCTTCATTCAAATACAGGTATATCTTATTTCGGTTAGTGTACTAGAAGAATGAGTTAAAGGAACACAAACGAATACTATCATAAAGTGAAAACTCCTTTTGTAAAGAGAAAGTTTGGTGTAATGGAAAGCACAATAAGCAATGGCACAAAGACCAAATTTCCAGTCTCAGGTCTCCTTGAAACTTGAACTCCTTAAAAACTAGAATTAACAAAACATAAAGCAAAGACTCCATGAGATAGCAAGAAACACTAGAACAAAATCAAATGATTAAGAAAAAATAAATATCTATCTATCTATCTATCTATCTATCTATCTATCTATCTACCTGTCCATCCATTACATAGTACCCTCCTTGCCAAATGGGAAAATAGGCCAAGGAAAGATAATCTAAATACAATTGGCATGAGCTGAGTGCCCTAAATGGCATCTATCCACATGGAGGGATTTAGAAGGCTATTTCAGGGATAGTTATAATGCTGTGGGAATGGAACTACCTTGGAAAGACTGGAGGATTTGTGAATGTTCTGAAACTGGTTCCAGTCTGATAACAGCATGGCTAGAAGGAATTCTTTTTTATTGATTGCATAGGTGGAATTTGGGAGTAGGAGTGTCTTCAAAGAGGTTGAATCAGTTTCAACTCGACCTTTTGTCTCATTCAATGACTCCTTTGCTCACAGCTATATGTTGAGAGACAGTGTGGTAAGGTAGGAGGCCTTGGGGCTCCTTTCCCTTGAAAAATCATGTGACCTTCTAAAAAAGCCATACTCCTTAGCCTCTGTGTTAGTTCTTTTTTTTTTTTCTCTTAGGTGAAGAATATTAATCCGGAAGTCAGGAAAGCTAGTCACAGTAAGATTCTAGTCCAGGTTTTTCAGCCAGCCCAGAATTGATGCCTTGAGAAGCAAGAAGTGACCTTTGGGAGTGACCTTTTAACCTTAGGCCAGCAGAAACTGAGACTAGGACTCATCATAGTAGTAAGGAGACATCTGGATGTGATCTTGGTAGCACCAATGTTATATAGGAATTGAGTGAAGAGTGTGTCTCCAAGGTATTGTGAGGGGGTACAAAAGGTTGCTATTTTGTTTTCTTTTTTTCTATATCTTCAAAGTAAATATTCTTTTGTAAAAGGTAATTGATTTGAAGAGGTTAAATAGAACTGACTTGCTAGTCACTGGCATGTAAGAATGGAAGAAAGTTGGCGGGAGTTGGAGTTCATGACAGTAAAGAACAAACACTCCCAAATCCCTCAGAGTACCTGGAACCCTGAGGAGAAGATGTTGCCTGCCTGGCTCTGGAGAGAAGGCCAGGGCTTGCTTGCTACATAAGAATCTTGGGATTTCCATAAAATAATGATTTTCTTTAAAAAAGCTCAGACAGTATATTTTAAGACAGAGGGAAAAGTATTCTTTTTTAAAAATCTACTAAACACTTCCTGAAAGGAACTCCAAAAAGAAAAGTTCCAGAAATATCAAACTCCAAATCTAGCTCCCATATAAAAGGGAAAAAAAAATCAAGCATCCAGAAAGAAGCAATTCAAGTACCAAAGAACTATAGGAAGGGACACAAAGGACCTGGTGACTTCTGCTACGAGCAAGACATCTTGAAATACAATCAGTATTCCAGGAGGCATAGATTTATAATCTAGACTAATTTACCCCCCCCCCCAAAATCCTGAGAATCATTTAAAAAATTGAAAAAACCATTCTTAAATGTAATTTTTTCAAGTATTTTGGGTAAAAAGATTGATGTTTAGTAGGAATTTTGAAATAGAAACACAATTCTTTTGAGAAAGGTGGTAGGAGGGGGAGGGGATTGGTTTTATTCTGAGGGTTTGAAGAGGAAAAGAGAAGGAAGGGAAAAAGAATACAATAGTATAGAAAGGAGGAAGGGAGCTAAAACTTCCCAATTTTATTAATAAGGGCACATGAGAAGAGTACACAAACCTAGAGGAAAGAAGAGGATTGGGCATCCAAAGAACCTCATTCTTACCTGAAATAAAGGAGAGTTGAATAGATATACAATTGGAATAGAATTCAATCTGGAAACAAGCTGGATTAGTGATTGGGGGAGGGGAATATTAAAAGGAATTATAATACCAGTGGGATAATAATCATAAATGAAACAAAACCTGCAAACCCTAAAGGGGGAATCAAAGGGGCAGGAAGAAGAAAGGCAAAGAACTAGAATATAAAGCAAAAAACTAGAATATAAATTATTGCTTAGATTACATATTAGACAACTGAGGAATAGTTAAATAAATTGTGTGATAATATATAATGGAATGGTACTATATTTTAAGAAATACTGAAAGAGATTTCTGAAAATCCTAGATACTATAAACTGATGCAGAAGTGAACAGAGCCAGGAGAAGGATTTATGCAAGGGCAGTAACTTTGTTAAATTTAAAAGTAAAATAAAAATAAACCTTTGAAAGTCTTAATAACTCTGATCAAAGCAATGATCATCCATGTCTCCAGAGGTCCTATGATGAGAGAAAAAGATGAACATAAGGTACAGAGACATAGGTTTGGAGATATGAACACTGTGAAGATTTGTTTTGCTCAACTATGCTTATGTGTTAGGGATGTTTTCCCTTCCTTCCTTCCTTCTTTCTGATTTTATTTAAGTGGAGAGTAAGGGGAGGTGGGACAGCTAGCAACAGTAATGAGAGAGAGAGAGAAAGAGAGAAAGAGAGAGAGAGAAAGAGAATAAAATTTCAAAAATGGAGAGAGAAGAATAGAAAGTTCTGAAGCAAACATAGACAAGCAAGATAGTTTTCAAAGTGATATGTAGAATTTATTAAATTCTTAGGGGAAAAAAAAACCAAGGAGGCCCAGATGGTACAATAGAGTCAGGAACTCACCTGAGCTGTCCCCAAATTCTCTTCTAAACATCTTTAAAGTAACACCTCAAATTGAATTCAAGAGAGGCAGAGCCAACAAAAAGTCAAAGTGAAACAATTTTCTAGGCCAAGAAAACTTATGAGGTTGTCTGGAAAGGTCTGTAACACAAGTGGTTAAGCCCAGATCACAATGTGTGCCAGGTCCCAGAAATGCCAGCAGCAGGCCCAGTAACCAGAGGGGGAGACAGCAGAAGCTTTAGGAACTCTCAGTTCACAAATAGTAAGGAAGTCAAACAACTGATCAGAAAGAGATTACTAGAAATCTTTTGATGGCACTAGGGTTAGGACCTTGTTGCATTGCCCAGATGAAGTTCTGGGTCTCAGTTCAAGGGTGAAGAGAAGATGCAACAAGGGAGCAGAGGTCCTGATCATAGTTTCATGGTTTAAAGGAGCAAAAGCCCATGTGGCTAAAGGGGAACAATGTCCCTTTCTGGATAAAAACCAGAACACAGACTAGGAGAGAAAAGACCTTACCTCTCCTTAGATCATATCACTTTAGAATAAGCTCTAAAAATATCAGTACAAAAAAATCTGGAGCTTGGGACAGTGCCCCCTCCTTCCAAGGAGCAGAACTCAACTTTAACATAAAATCAAAAGTCAAGAAATAGTCTAGAAAAAAATGAGCAAACAATAAAAAATAACCTAGCCATAAAAAGTTAGTATAGTGACAGGGAAGATGAAGACAATGATTTCTAAACATATAAGCAAAGCTTCAAAGAAAAATGTGAATTGGACATGAGCCCAAAAAGAATTGCTGGAAGAACATTAAAAAAGATTTTAAAAATCAAATACGAGAGGTAAAGGCAACATTGGGAATATAAATGAGACTTATGTAATAAAATTATGAATAGAGACAAGAACTTGGTAAGAGTCACAAAAAGTATCAAAGAAAATAGCAAATTTCAAAAGCGAAACTGGTCAAATGGCAAAAGAGGTACAAAAATCCAATGAAGAGAAGAAATCCTTAAAAAACTAGAATTGGCCAAATGGAAAAAGAAGTACAAAAACTCACTGAAGAAAATGATTCCTGGGGCAGTAAGGTGGCACAGTGAATAGAGCACAAGCTTTCAAGTCAGGATGACCTGAGTTCAGCTCTGGCCTCAGACACTTGACACACTTACTAGCTGTGTGACCTTGGGCAAGTCACTTAACTCCAATTGCCTTGCCTTCCCCGTCCAAAAAAAAAAAAGAATTCCTTAAATATTAGAATTCAGCAAATAGAAGCTAATGACTCCATGAAACATTAAGAAGCAACAAAACAAAGTTGAAGGAATGAAAAAATAGAAGAAAATGTAAAATATCTAATTGGCAAAATCTGAAAGTCATGATTAAAAGAATTTAAAAAGAGCTTAGACTTCATCTTTCAAGAAATTGTGAAGTAAAACTGCCCTGATAGTCTAGAACCAGAAGGTAAAATAGACATTGAAAAAATCCACCAGTCACTTCCTGAAAGAGATCCCCAAAATGAAAAGTCCCAGGAGTATTGTAGCCAAATTCTAAAGTTCCTAGGTCAAGGAGAAAATATTGCAAGCAGCCAGAAAGAAATGATTCAAATATTGTAGAGTCACAGCCAAGATCACAAGAGATTTAGCAGCTTCCACATTAAAGAATCAGAGGGCTTGGAATATAATATTCTGGAAGGCAAAGGAGTTAGTTTTACAACTGAGAATCACCTACTAATTAAAAGAGAATAATACTTCAAGAGAAAAATGGATATTCAATAAAATAGAGGACTCTCAAGCATACCTGATGAAAAGACCAAAGCTGAATAGGAAATTTGACTTTCAAATACAAGACTCAAGAGAAGCATAAAATAGTAAACATGAAAAAGAAATCATTAGTTATTCAATAAGGTGAAACTGTTTACATTCCTATAGGAAAAGATGAATCTTGCAATTCCTAAGAACCTTATCACTATTAGGACAGTTAGAACGAGTATCCATATAGATAGAGGGCACAGGTGTGAATTGACTATGGTGGGATGATTTTTTAAAAATAAAATTAAGGGGTGAGAAAGAGGGATGCCTTGGGAGAAGGGGAAAGGGAGAGGAAGATTGGGGAAAATTATCTCACATAAAAGAGCCATAAAAGGAAGAGCTTTTACAGTGCACAGGAAAATGGGAGGTAGGAGATAACTTGAAAAACTTACTGTCATTGGAATTGGGTCAAAGAGGGAATATCATGCATATCAAATAAGTATAGAATTTTATATTTCCCTAAAGATAAGTAGGAGAGGAAGACGATAAGAGAAAATATAGTGGTGATTGATAGGAGAGAGGGCAGACTAAGGGAGGCAATAATCAGATGCAAAATAGACTTTTAAGTAGGAACAGTGAGAGAGAGACAGAGAGAGAGAGAGAGAGAGAGAGAGAGAGAGAGAGAGAGAGAGAGAGAGAGAGGAAATATATAAACAGGCTGAAAATAGAATGGAGGGAAGTAGCTGTCCCTAGGATGGATGGAGAGAGGGAAGAAGAAAAAAGAAATTTACATGATAATTTTGCAAGTTGTGCACAGTAGGTTTGTAATTTCATGTACAATCATCTTTTTATTGTATTATGTTATGGAAATGCTTATTTTATCCCACAAATTAAAAATAAAATATTTTTAAACAAGTATTGTCTATCTAAAACCATCAGCAAGTATTATTTGTAATGTGGATAAGCTAGAAACCATCCCAATAATATCAGGCATGAAACAAGGGTGCCCATTATCATCATTATTATTTAATGTTGTACTAGAAATGCTAGCTATAGCAATATGAGAAGAAAAAGAAACTGAAGGAATAAAAATAGACAATGAGGAAACAAAACGATCACTTTTGCAGACAATATCATGATATAGTTAGGGAATCCTAAAGAATCAACTAAAAAACTAGTTAAAACAATTTCAGCAAAGTTTCGTGATAAACCTATATTCATCAGCATTTCTCTATGTTATCGACAAAGTCCAGCGCCAAGACACAAAAACAGAGACTCCATCTAAAGTAACTGCAGAAAATATAAAATATTTAGGAGCCTACACACCAAAACATACTATATGGACTATATGAACTCAATTACAAAACACTTTTTACACAAATAAAGGTATATCTAAAAACTGGAGAAATATTAATTGTTCATGGGTAGACCTAGCCAGTAGAATAAAAATTATATTTCTACCTAAATTAATTTATTTATTCAGTGTCATACCAATAAAACTACCAAGAAATTATTTTATAGAACTAGCAAACATAATAAGAAAATTCATCTCAAAGAACAAAAGGTCAAAAATCTCAAGAGAAAAAAAAAACATGAAGGAAGGCAGCCTGGCAGTACCAGATCTCAAACTGTATTACAAAGTAATAATCTTCAAAAGAAATCTGGCACTAGCTAATAAATAGAGTGATCAATGAGGGGGATAGATTACATACACAATTCACAGTAGTAAATGATCATAGTAGTTTGATTAATGGAAAGATCCGAGGTTTTGGGACAAGAATTCATTATTTGACAAAAATTGCTTTGAAAACTGAAAAGCAGTTTGACAGAAACTAGATATAGTCCAAAATCTCACACTGTATATTGAGATGAGGTCAAAATGGGTATGTGATTTATACATAAATGGTGATATCATAAGCAATTTAGGCAAGCATGGAAAGTTGTGGTACATGATTGTAATTGAATACTATTTTGCTATAAGAAATGACAATCAGGATGATTTCAGAAAAACTTGGAAAGACCTACAGAAACTGATGAAAAGTGAATTGAACAGACACAAGAGAACACTGTACATAATAACGGCAATATTGTAAGATGATAAACAGTATATGGCTTGGCTATTCTGAGCAATAAAATGATCGAAGATAATTCTGCAGGACTTATGATGGAAAATGCTATCTATCTCCAAAGAAATAACTGATGGAGTCTAAATGCAAACCAAAGCATACTTTTCTTTTTTTCTCTTCTTTTTTTTGGGGGGGGGGGAGTGATGGGATGGGGAGTTTTTTTTCTTTTGCAACATGGCTAATATAGAAGTATGTCTTTCATGATTTCACATGATTTATATCAAATATAATCTATATCAAAATGCTTGCCTTCTCATGGAGGGAGAAGAGGAAGAAAGAAGAAAATCTGTAATTCAAAATTTTAAAAAAATACATGTTAAATTTTTTATTTATATGTAGTTGAACAATATTTAAAGAATTAAAAATATTTTAGAAAAATAAGCAGTATGAAATAGATTCACATTTTCACATAGAATCCTCTTTTGTGTCTTTTTATGTGTGAAATGCTTTTTTGTTTGTTTCAAGGCACAAGAGAAAGAATTTTTAAAAAGGTCCCTAAGGTGCCTTTTGGTTTTATGGGAAACTCTTTCCCTGTGTGAGAACTTAGCTTTTTTGGTTAATTGGAGCACGTTAATAAAGGACGTTTTTCTCAGAAAAAGGCACAATAATATTCTATATCTACTGGGGAAGGAAAACGAAAAACAGAGTAGCTTCTTTTAAAAGGCTATTTAAAGTCTGTGTCTATTAAGAGTCACCAAAACATATCTTTTCACCTTGGACATGAAGAGATTTTTCTATTTGGGAATTACAGGTTTTACTTATACTGAAGACCTTGTGTTGATACTTAAATGAGTGTATGTTCACGGAAAACCTATTTCATATGCACTGATTTTTTACTGGTAAAGATTTGGGAATAAAAACTTATTTTTGTCCTTTTGGATCTTCTCTGAAATTCCATGATGGAGTGCTGGGACTACAGATAACCCTGAGTGTTAGAAAGCAGCATTTAAAAAACACTGAAAAATTTAGTGGCAAAAGCAAATCAAACATGGGTATCCTTCAATACTTTCTGGTTTGGGTTTTAAAGCTATTGAGGGAGTTGTGTCAGATCTCCAATTGTACTGAGCTACTTATCTTCTATGAATACTCCAGTTAGTTTAGCAATCAGAGACTCATACAAGATTAAACCTGAGGGGAAAATCAACATTAAAGTGAAAGACTAGATTAAAGTACATCTAAGGTTTCTTCTAAAGCTAAAGGTCAATAATTCAACCATCTTAAAGTCTAAAGAAAGGCAGCATGACAAAAGTGATAGGGCACCAGTCTTTGAATGGAGGAAAATTGGGGTTCAGATCCCACCTCAGACACTTAATAGATATGTGCTTCAGGGTAAGTCACTTAAGTTGTCTCTGCCTCGGTTTCTTCAACTGTAAAATAAGGGCTTTGGATTCCAGTCTTTTCTAGCTCTCCTTGATCCATGATCCTATGAATGTTGGCATGTGGAATTTTAGACCTGGAAAATGCCTTAGGACAGATAATTTTAGAACTGGAAGGGATCTTAGTATGGTTTAATTCAATCCAGTCCAACAAACATTTATTGCTGACTATGTTACAGCATGGCTGGAGCAAAAAAAAAAAGGCACTGAGAAGCAACCACTGCTTTCAAGGAGCTAATTTTCTCGTGGTGGAGAGAACACAACATGCAAAGCAGGTAAGTTTTTACAAAACAATTTGAGGAGGGAGAGAATCTATAATGATAGAACTAGAAAAGACCTGAGAGACCATTCAGTACCCATCTGTCCCCCACACTCCCACTTAATTGATAGGAAACTGAAGACCCAAATGATGACTTTCCCTAGATTCTCTATGCTGCTATGGTCCCAAGAGTTTACTTGGATTTAACAAGGGTCATCCTTATGGCATTTGCAACAAGAACTGTTAAAATATCAAACTCACCATGTGTAAATACTTGGACAGTTTAAAAAGATTTTGCATCTATATTGTATTTCACCCTCTAAATCACTGAATAAAACTGACGCTGGTGAACCTCATATGGAAAAGTGAGCAAATTGAGAATGTCTGTTTGTAGTGATGGAAATCTTGTAATCAAAACATCACTTCAATTTGGAACTATGCCCAAAGGGCTATAAAACTGTGCATACCCTTTGATCCAGCAATACCACTACTAGATCTGTATCCCAAAGAGATCATAAAAAAGGGGAAAAGGATCCACATGTACAAGTACAAAAATATTTATAGTAGCTCTTTTTGTTGTGGCCAAGAACTAGAAATTGAGAGGATACCCATTAATTGGGGAATGGCTGAACAAGTTGTGGTATATGAACGTAATGGAAAACTATTGTGCTATAAGAAATGATGAACAGGTAGGTTTCAGAAAAACCTGCAAAAACTTACATGAACAGATGCTGAATGAAGTGAGCAGAACCAAGAGAACAGTGTATACAGTAGCAGCAACATTGTGCAATGATGACAGACTTAGCTCTTCTCAACAATCAAAGACAGTTCTAAAAGACTCATCATGGAAAATGCTATCCTGATCCAAAGAAGGAACCATGGAGTCTGAATACAGATTGAAGCATGCTATTTTCACTTTTTTTTCTTTCTCATTTTTTTTTCTTTTTGTTCTGATTCTTCTTTCACAACATGACTAATTTGGAAATATGTTTAACATGACTATGCATGTATAACCTTTTTCAGATTGCTTGCTGTTTTAGGGAGAGGAGAGGTGAGGAAGGGAGGGAGAAAAATTTGGAACTCAAAATCTTATAAAATGACTGTTGAAAACTATCTTTACATGTAACTGGAAAAATAAAATACTTTTAAGTGGAAAAAAATATAAGACTGGAAAGGCAAAAAAGAAAAAAAAAGCAACATCACTTCTAGAAAGCCGTTAGGTGCTTCTCAGAGTATCATAAGATTATCCAGTGATATGTCACCAAACAGAAATACTTTCTTCATTTACATTTTATTTTCCTCTGTGGTATTTAACTCATTTTTTATTATGTTCAGCCATCATAAATATTTATACTGCAATGTATGATTGGTCAATAGAGAAAAATCAATACTGTGTCGAGGCTACTGTTGAAAGTCAGCTTTTAGCAAGACGGAAAACAGAAATGCAAAAAAAACCCTACTAAGTGATAGAATATTTTTAAAAATTAAAATGCACTAGGTATATTTTGACTTTTTGACCATGGAGACCTTTGAACTTGTTCTGACTACATGCACCTCTTGTGTCCTTCTGCACTTAGTATAAAAATAGATCAAGGAGCTGATTATTTCCACCCTGGAGTCAGGGTTTATGGTCAGCTAGGTGGTGCAGTGGATAAAGAGCTGGGCCTGGAGTCAGGAAAACATCATCTTGAGTTCAAATCAGACCTCAGACACTTACTAGCTGTGTGACCCTGGGCAAGTCACTTTACCCTGTTTACCTCCGTTTCCTCATGTGTAAAATAAGCTGGAGAAGAAATGGAAAACCACTCTAGTTTCTTTGGCAACAAAATCCCAAACGGGGTCATGAAGAGTCAAACATGACTGACCAACAAAAGTCAGAATTAGTCAACCCTACTCTTGGCCATTCTCTGGTATTCTTAACTCTGAAACATGCCTACCTAGACCTCTAGGACTAATCTCTATCTGTTTCACCTTAGCTAATATCCTGGAGTACGGCCTAGTAGATAAGACACTGTACCCAGAATTAGTAGATCTGGGTTTGAATTCTATTTCAGACACTACTTGTGTTACTATGAACTAGTCATTAATCCCTTAGAACCTTAGTTTCCTCATCTTTAAAACAGAAACCATTAAACTTGAACAGTTAAGTGGCGAAGTAGACATATCACTAGGCCTGAATTCAGTTAAACATGAATTCAAATCTAGCTTCCAACATTTATTAGCTGTGTGACTCTAAGCAAGTTATATAGCCTCAGTTTGAGTTTCCTCATCTGTAAAATGGGGATAGTAATAGTACCTACCTTCTAGTGCTATTGCATGGATAAAATGAAATAATACTCATAATGTGCTTCACAAATGTTAAAGCTCTACATAACTATTAGCTCTTACTAGCATTATTTTTCCCCTACTTTACAAGATTGTTCCGAGTAATGTGCTTTTCAAGACTTCAAACACTATACAAAGGTGAGCTGTTATTTTCATAACCACACAACATTGAGGGCAGTTGAGTCATGAGAATGGTCAGTAGATGTTGCCTATTACCTTGCTCACATCATTTCCACTTGGGTGTAAGGAACATAAGCAACTACAGTGCAAAGATCAAAACTTTCAGAAATCCAGTTTAAGGAAGACAAATCATCCACTTTCTGGTACTCCTTACACTTTGACTTCCTAATTGAATACAGACATTGTAATCTGAATTTCTGTTCTGGTCACAAGATTTCCTGCTGGGTCTTCTTGTTTAGGCTCTTGGATCTCAGTGCTGTACTGACTCACTGGTGCCAATCTGGCCTGGTTTTTTAGTTTAAGCTAGATCTTCTCCTAACTTGGACCCTACCTTCTGGGCAGTAGGCCCAGGATTATTCTTTCCCCTGTCTGGAGGCTTGTCAAATCACTGGCAAGTATTGACCCATCCATATGTGAGATCTGACAGCCTAGACCTGTTCACTATTCCTTAATTTAGCTGACCTGTGGAATCTGCCAGAACACTTCTGATGAGCTAGTCTCTCTACTCATGTCTCTATTGGTCAGCCTTGTTCTTCTGTCATCTATGAGTCCATGAAAATTTCACGAAGTCAATGTTCATAATTATCTCTGTTCCTTATTGAGTTCTTCTGAATGAATTCAGTGCCTAAGGTTAAAAGAGACTCAATACTTAGCTAAAAGCTGAATAATGTCATAATTGGAAAGATCTCTGGAACACAGAATATTGCAGTATGAAAAGAGTTGAGAAGACTGTTAGAATTGGAAATTAGAAGAGGCCTTAGAAAAGATAACATTAGATAAGGAAAGGGCCTGAGAATACAAATTTCTAGAACACAGAATCCTGAAATGTTAGATTTGGAAAAGAATTCATTTTATCATATTTGCTGTGCTAGAACATACTATCCATTAACAATGGGCTACGATAACAACAAGGTATTTCCTTCCCTCAAGGTGTTTGTGAGGAAGACATCACATAAAGAGGAATTTGAAAGCTGGGGACCCATCCAGGGACAAGACGTATAGCAAGAAAATGGAGAAGATGTTCAGATAATGAGTCAAATCAAGAAAAAAGAGTACAAGTTGGGGAACCCTCCTGAAATGATGGTTTCAGGAAAGGAGTTATTCATCAGGAAAGAAGGTCTTCAGGGCTGAGGTTTCTCCTGGATGGGAAGATGACAAATAAGGAGGTTTAGAAGAAGTCTGAGGAGTGAATCAAGCTCAGAGTGAAGTGAGCATGGTTGTACCTTTCCTGAAGACACATCTTCAATAATTTTAGTTTTACTTTATTTCTATAAGGAGCGTTTTATAGTTGTACTGCATCTATGATTGTTCCTGTAATTTATATGATTAACTATACCAATTATTTCCTAATATTGAACTATCTTTCCAACCTTAGTACAAATCTAATAGGACTTTAATAAATAACATATTGGATAAATTGTTCTAGTTTCTTTGCTAAGAAAAAAAATGTTTAACACTTTTGCATCAATATTCTTTAGTGATGTTGTCAATAGGTCTCTTTTCATCTCTTCCTAGTTTTAGGCAACTGATTTTTTTTTTTCTCTCAGAGAAAGAGTTTGGTACAATTCCTTATTTCTCTTGTATTAATTATAATATTTGTCTCAGAAGTATTCATTGCCAAATTATTCTTGGCCAGGATTTTTCTCCCATTCTCTTTGGTAGTTCATTCATTGCATATGTAATTTCTCTTTCAGAGAATAAATGATATAATCTCTGTTTCTTGTTTTGTTAATTTTTAACATTTCATATTTTTGTCCATAACCATTCATTCTCTTTAAAATCTTCGTGTTTCTGCCACATAATTTTGAAATGTCATTTATGACCATTTCCCCTTTTTACTATGTATTCAAGTTCTTTTTGTTTTAATTTCAGAAAAATAAACTCCCCGCTCTTCTTGAAGTAACCCGTTGTGAAACACCTTTTGCACCTTGCTTAAACTGCCAAAGGAGTATTATATATTGACTCTAAAGAAGGTTGACAAAGTATGGCTTGCAGGTCAAATTCAGTCTGCCATCTCTTTTGGTAGCCTACAAGATAAAAATTTAGTTTTTATATTTTAAAATAAAGTTCTATGGCATTTAGAACTGTAAACACTTTCTTAGTTAATACATAGGACGGGTTGGATTTGTCTCTGGCTGTAGTTTGCTTACACTGGATCTAAAGCATGGGAATCCATGCCATGTTTAGGGCCTGAATGCCAGCTCTCCTCTAAGCTTTGTCCTCCCTTCCCAATATTCTAGTTTCCTAAAGTCCATTCCATATTGTGTGAGAGACTGAAAAAAACAATCCATAATCTCTTCTCTTCTTGGGTCACAAGCAGGCAGGTCTATCTTATAGGAGCTACAGAGACAAGTTATCACTCAGGCATCTTGTGGAAAGTCTCCCAGAAAGGACGATAGAAGTAATCAAGTCTAATACCTTTAAGATCAATATGTGCCATTTTGTATAGTTCAAAACATTTAAATATCTAGAAATAGACACTTTGATGAATTTATCCATTTTCTCAAGGACATTTGAGGAGTAGCCAGCCCATGTGTCTCATTCTCCCTTAGTTCTTAGATCGGCATGTATACATCCCAAGATTTCTACCTTCAGTCCTTTCCTTCCCTGGCCTTCTCTGCCCTCTCTCTCCCCTGCTCCCATGGAATAAACACTCTTATCCATTTCCCATAATGTAAACACAAGTCCCATACAGAAAATGGAATGTCATAATTCACTTCATCATAACCATTACCTTGGATTTTGATGAGAATCCCTCTAGGTTTTAAATCAATATCTTCTGTTGTCTCACTGAACTATATTGCGCTAACATAGACCAGGAGAAAAGAGAGACTTGAAGCTTGGAATTCCGTTCAGTGCTTCAAGAATAGGTTTGTATTTTATAAGCCCACAAGTCACTAAGGGGCAGCCAGATGGCTCAGTGGATAAAATACTGAGCCTAGAGTCAGGAAGATCGGAGTTAAAATCCAGCCTCAGATACTTACTACTGTGTGACCTTAGGCAAGTCGCTTGAATTCTCTATTTGCCTAGGAGGCAGTTTAGATGACTTGGTGGATAGAGTGTAAGGCCTGGGATTGGGAACACCTGAGTTCAAATCTGACCTCAGACACTCACTAGCTGTGTGACCCTGGGCAAGTTGTTTAATTTGTCTGCCTTAATCCATTGGAGAAAGAAATGGCAAACCACTGCAGTATCTTTGACAAGAAAATTCCATGGAAAATATGATCCATGGGGTCATGAAAAGTCAGACGAGACTGAACAACAACAATGGGGGTCTTTTTACTTTACCTCTAGGGGTCTGATTATTGCTCAGAGAGCTTAGAAAATACTCTAGGTTAGGGATTCTTAACTTTTTTTTTTGTCATGGACCATTTTGGCAGTTAGGGGAAGCTTATGGATCCCTGTATATTATTGCCTGCATTCCTATTAAAAGAAATATTAAATTTCAGTTAGAGGTTGGTGATAATAAAGACGTAATTTATTCCTATCCAACTTCACGGATCCTGAAATTCAACCATTAAACTTTACCCCCAGGTTAAGAGCCCCTACTCTAGAAGCATGTATTAAAGGTCCTAGGATCAATTATCTCATCTCTTTGAGCAACTGTGTGATCAAAAAGTTAAAGAATTAACATGCATTCAAATCTGATTTTCCTAGCAAGTCTTTTTTTTTTATATGAGATTCTTTATTAAATTTTTTTGAGTTACATCTTTTCTCCCCG
>CM053581.1:264886406-264897595 GCA_028627135.1 Pseudochirops cupreus | reverse complement strand
TCTCTGTGAGGTCTTCTTTCCTGAACTGCCCCTCTTCCTCAACCTCCCCAGGTGTCTCAACTGAATTTTTCTTTAAAAGTTAATTTGAGAATGCCTTTTTTCTACTCTCCTTAGGAACATTTTAGGGTGCTTGCCCAAGTGTCAGTTGCTTACAGTTCTGCTTAACAACCTTATAGCTCAAAATTCCTTCTCCGGCTGATTATTACTGACATATCCAGGCACATGAGGACAAATGAGTTCTTTACCCTCACTTTAAGCCAACTGGCTTTCAGGATATCATGGTAGGGATGGGAAGTGGTATTTAATCTGTATTTCTCCATTTTTAAGCTGCTTCTTACATTAAGTATCCAGAAGTGATTAAATGAAATGGTGCCCTTTGACAAGTTATTAATCTCAAGTTTACTTCCCATCTACAAAAGAGAGGGGGTAGAGATAAAGATGAAGCTTATTTATGGTCTCCCTCGGCTTATAAATCTAAGGAAATGAGACCACTCATTTTTTCCAATAGGTACACAATGTATGCATTGTGGGACATTCAGGATGGCAGCTAACGAAATTTCACATCCTAGGACATTAAGAAGGATACAGAAGCCTCCTTTGGCACCAAACATTTTGATAAATGCTTCACATTTTATGAGCCAAAGTGATCAGTGAGTGAGATTTATTTGGTAATGATGCTGGAAGGGCCTCAAACAACAATCTGTAAGTACCCTGCTAAAAGGGACAAGAAGTGCCTTCAAAAGGAAACTGACAGAGGGCTTGGCATATATCACCAGAATGGCCTACAAGAGCAGAGCCGTCAGCATGTACCAATTTAAACAGTTCGTGACTGGGAGAAGCACTGCTTAACAAGGGTAAGAGCTTAGATGGATGGAAGAACAGAGGAGGCTGTTTTCAGCTAAAATTAAAGTGAAAACAAAAACAACAACATGGAGGGGGGGATGAAGGTGAAAAGTGCTTAGGAAAAGCCTTCTGAGCAATGAAAACACATAGCTTCCTAAAACAAGTAAATGAATCACAACAGTAAATCTGTTTTCTGAGGGAACGGAAGGAAAACATCTTGTCAGAGCGCCTTTTGGGCACAGATGGCTAGAAAACAGCAAACATCCCTACATATTTTTAAAACATGTCCATGCTGTCCCAGCAGGGGTGGGGTGTGGTTTGTCGTTGGTGGAAAACGGATTTCACAGGTATAACAGATTGGTGACCCCTGGCATTGTGTGTGTGAGTTCTATTTGGTCACAGCAGAGGCCCAGCGGAAATTTCAAAAGCAAACATTTATTTTGCTGACAAATGTTTCCAAGCAGAAGGAAGCATTTGTTACAGCAGTTGCCATGCAACAAAATGTTTATTCTTCACACGTAGGGGTGTAGCCAAATGTACCTGAAAACATCACCGGTGATGGGATGCTGCATCTATCCCTGAAGTATGACAGTTGGCCTGGTCTTTCCTGTGGTGACTCCATGGGTACAGGGGCTCCATGGTGGTAGGTGTTTGGAAAACATTTAAGCATTTAAGACAGCAAGAATGTCCAGAAGAACTTGATTTGTAAAACAAATAAACAAACACTTGAAAATGGTTGTTGATCCCAGGAATGTTGAGAGTATCACTGGAGAGAACTTCGCAAATCTCCCATCCAGGTGGATGAATTTTGAAATATCTTAAAGATGAAATGAATCAGAGAGAGAGGAAAGATATCCATTATGACCTCATTAATTAATTTTAGAAAAACAAACAAAAAACATGTATTCAATGTCTAAAGCATCCAGGAGCCTGTATTAGTCACTGTGGAATATTTGAAGAATTAGTCACCGTTCCTGACCCCAAGAAACTTGTGCTCAGGTGCTGAAGGTGGGGTGGATTTTGTGTGTGTGTGTGTGTGTGTGTGTGTGTGTGTGAAACATTCACATGAGTAACTATAATATAAATCAGAATGTGAAAAGGAGACATCATGGTAATAAGGAGACCTAGGTCCAAATCTTGCCTCTGATGCTTATTACAATATTGTGTGACCTTAGTCAAGTTGCTTAACCTTTTGGGGTTTCAATTTTCTCAACTGTAAAATTAAATGGTTGGACTAGAAGGCCTTTACAATTACTTCCATCTCTAGATCTATGCTTTTTTGTAAGAAGAGAACAATGAGAACTCTGACAAATGAGAGGGCACAGAATCAAAGAACCTTAGACTTGTGCTTAAAAGTCTTTGTGTGGCCCCAATCTGAATCCCTTCTGTATCCCTGCTAACAAGTGGTCATGGAGTCTCCTTTTCAAATCTGACTCTTTGTAAAGTCCACCTATCGTTCCTAGCCCTGTCCTCTGCAACCAAACAGAACAAGATTCTTGCTTCCTTGTAACAGCCCTTCAGATGCTTAAAGATATATCATGGAACCTCCAAATCTTCTTTGATTCATGCTAAACATCCCTAATTCCTTCTAGCTCCCTCTTTATCACAAAACAAATTAAAATAAAAATATAAGAAAAAAACATAATGAGATCCTTCATCAAATACTTGAACAAAATACAGATAAATTATATTTAGCATATGATGGGAAAAGACTCATAGGGGAAGGTCATACAATGATAGGATTTAGATCTAAAAGGGAACTAAGATATCATCCTTTATTTTACAGGACATTGATGCCTAAAGGAATGTTGTGATTTGCTCAATGCCACATAAGTAGCGTAGCCAAGCCAGAATCTAAACCTATGATTCCAGATCTAGAACTCTTTGCACTATGTTGGCTATGGCAAAGTATATTATTTAGTCATAGCAAGCTTGTTCCTGAAACAAAGGTTCATCTCATTACTACCAGTATTCTTCCAGTTTATATGGTTGTGAGTCATGAAACACTACAGCATTAAAAAAAATACAGTCACGGATAAGTGTCTCCCAAGAACCATGATGACATACACAGGACTGAGCAGGCTAAAACACACAGCAAATAAGAAAGTAACAAAGGAGAAAATATTTAAAGGATGCCATCCAAAAAAATGTAATCTCAAAAACAAAGGACTGGCAACTTGACAAGAACAAGTAGTATCTGATAGTCTTTCTATTCTATTGGGATCCTGGCAAACTCAAGAGATGATAAGGAAGGTCTAAAGCAACCAGAACATTGAGTAGAACCCACTGTGTAGAACTTTTTGGAGGACATGAATGAGAGTCTTACTAGAAGTACAAGGAAGGGTGGGTTCCAATCTGTATTACTAAGAATAGCACATCTGTGGAATCTCAGATCTAATGGAGAATTAGCATATTCTACAGATGACAGACATTAAGATATAAGCATTAGAAATGTTGTATATGTTAAGAATGATCTAAAAAGGAGACAAATAAAAGGATGGAAAGTTTTATATAATTATCAGTTTGCATAACTAGATGTCTATCTCATCCAGGCTTGAAGTACAGTGGCCATTAATAGCCCCCATGCCCAACCCCCACCCATTGCTGATAGGTAGCTTTAACTGGCTCTGTTTTCCAACTTGGGCCAGTTTTCCTTTCAAATAACTTGGTTGTCAGTCTCTCCAGGCGTTCTCCATTTTAGTGCTGGAAATGATGGAGATGTCCAATCGATTTTAGCCCTATTACAGCTCAGAACTCCCCAAACCTCCCAATAGCAGTGTTTACAGGCATATGCCACTGTTACAGTATTCTAAATCTCCCTGCCCTTAAAAGGTATGGAATAAGGATCACCAGGGATAACCTAGCCAGAATAAAGGTCAAACTCAACTTCACTGGGGTACACTAACCAAGTTATTATTGCAAATGACAGTGTTCCATATCCCCGGCCTCTTTCAATGAGATATGTGGTTGATAATTATTACAGTATTTCTGAGGTACCTTTTATGAGGCTGGAAACGGAATAATGATGGTAAATTGCCAGGTTTGACACACTTATTTCCACTCACTGGGATAAAGAAAGTGATGTGTGTCAGAATGTCAGCAGAAAATTCAAACCTTGCATGTACACACACACACACACACACACACACACATACATACATGAACAGACGGAGAGACAGAAAGAGAGAGAGTGAGAAAAGAGGGAGGGACAGAGACAGATAGGGAGAGAAAGAGACAGGAAAAGAAAAAGAAGGGAAGGAGAGAAAAGAAAAGAGAAGGGAGAGAGAGAGAGACAGAAAGAGAGAGAGAGACAGAAAGAGAGAGATTAATATAAGAATAATCCTTCAGAAGTAAAAAAAAAAAAGTATGATCCTTACACATTTGCTCAACTTCTCTGCAACTTTAGATAAAGTAAAACCTCATTAATTTTAAATTTATGCTCATTTGGACAAAGAATAAGTTGAAGTTTACTTTTGCTTTATCAGAGAAAGGGAATTTAGAAAGCAAATTAGCACTGCAAACAAAATGGCAAAAGGGGAAATGGAAGTGCCTTGAACAAGCACACGTCTTTTTTCAAGTAGAATTCAAGAAGGATTTTCTTGCCAGGAGTTCATAAGACAGTTACAGGTAATTCTTATCTACTCATTAAAATAGATTTCCAAAGTCCTCCCTTCTAGGAAGCATCATTAGATAAACTTATGAGATGTTTTTGAAAGTTATAATACTAGATTTATTTTAAAATACGTGTTTTGGACTTTTTTTTACTATCTCCAAATGGACGTTTTTCCCCACAGCTGAGGTTCAGGACTACAAATGTAGCTAGAAAAGGGAAAGGGTTTGCTTTTCTTTAACTTTCAGACTTTCAGAAAAGTCTGTGACTTAAGTTATTTTTAGGATGTAGTTCATCATTTTGCTGCAAGTGGGTTCCTCTTAACCACATAACCCAAAAGGATGAATGCTAACCACCATCCCCTGCCCTATCCAATAAGCAAAAGAGTTTATAAGTTTCTCCAAGGGTAGGACTTCCCTTCTAGCATTGGTTTTAGGGGTAGGTAATATGATTTAATAGACCCCAGGAAGATCTATCTACCCTCCAATGCAGAACATCTCCTATACATTTGGATAGTCATAGGATAATAATAATAATAGACCCCATTTACAAAGATTTACAAGGCTCTTTACGTCTAGGATCTCATCTGAGACTCAATACTGCCCTGAGATTTATGTACTACTGGTGATTTGCTTATTGTACAGATGAGCAAACTGAGACTCAGAGCGTTGGGATAGGATGATGATTATAGTAGGGATGTAGGAGAGGAAGGATTCAAATCAAATCCAAGTCTTCCTGTCTCTGAGCCTTGTACTCTAACCCTTCCCACCACTGCCTCTCTCTATCATAAGAACTGGAATCAGAAGAAGACTGTACAAGATCATACATTTAGTCTTGCATATTTGAAAGTTATCCTGATACTTCCTATAAAAATATGAGGTCAGGGCGGCTACGTGGCACAGTGAATAGAGCACCAACCCTGGAGTCGGGAGGACCTGAGTTCAAATCCAGCCTCAGACACTTAATACAAAAAACTAGCTGTGACCTTGGGCAAGTCACCCCAATTGCCCCTTCCAAAAAGGAAATATGTGTGTGTGTGTATATATATATATATATATATATATATATATATATATATATATATATGAGGTAGATTTGTCCTAGGCTTTGTAGATAGTTGAAGAACAACAATTCTATTCCATCTAGTGTAAGGTATAGAATTTTGGAATCAGGAAAACCTGGATTCAAATTCCTAGTCAAATACCTGTTATCTGTTCATTAGCCTGGCCAAGCCACTTAATTTCTCTAAGCCTCAGTTTATTTCTTTGTTAAAAGACAATAATAAGAACATCTACCTTATCAAGTTGTTGTGAAAATCAAATGAGATGTTTGCATGATGCTTTGCACACTTTAAAGCACTATATTTAAGTGTGAGCTCTTCTTATTATTGTTATTCGCCTTTCATTGATCCCTGAAATGGAAATTTCACAAATGCTTTTGATTCCTTTAATAAAGGGTCTCTTAAGAACAACTTAAACAATAACAACTGTTTCATAAGGACAAATAACTTTGAAAGACTTTGGAACTCTAAATAACACAATGACCAACCACAGTTCCAAAGGACTCATGATAAAAGCCACCTGACTCTAGATAGATAGCTAATGGACATAATATAGTTTGAGACATTTTTGCCCTTTTTTTGGGAGGAGTGGGTCATTTCCAATGTAGGAAATTGTTTTGCTTGTTTTATTTTCAATGAGTTTTGGTGTTCATGCTTTTGCAATAGAGAAAAGAGGGAGATGGGAGAAAGAGAATGCAGACCTGAAAATAAAATAAAACTGATTTTTAAAATAGTTCTTTTAAAAAAACATCAAACTCTAAAGAATAATTCATTTTCTTTTTACTTTTAACACCTTCTACTTAAACATAGATCATTGATTTTTAGCTACTCTTGCCTTCAAAATCATCTCAACCAATCCCTTCATTTGATAGCTGAGGAAGCTAAGCTCCAGAGAGGCATGCAGTGACTTCTTCAAGGTCATATAAGTAATAAATATAACATAACTGGATTTCAGCCTGAAATACAGATCTTTTTGTATTGCATTGATGCTTTAACTCCTTTGAATCTGGGAGCCAGGGTCCCACTGGGAAAAATGATACCTCAAAATACAATATTCACTCAGGGACTGAATGCAAGGTATTGTTATTATAAGGAATCAATGATGGAAAGACATCCTGTCCTAAGAGTGACTATATTATATAGTATGGTATCGTATCATAACATACCATATTATATTATATTGATATGTAATATTATAATATATGTAATATTGATATGTAATATTCTATTTATATTATATACATATGTAATATATAAAATATATTATCTATGCATATCCATACATATGTGAAGCTAGATGGCACAGTATTTATAGTGCTGGGCCTGAAGTCAGAAAGACATCTTCCTGAACTCAAATATGGCTTCAGACACTTGATAATTGTGTGACTCTGGGCAAGACATTCAACCCTGTTTCCCTCAGTTTCCTCATCTGTAAAATGAGCTGGAGAAGGAAATGGCAAACCATTCCAGTCTCTTTGCCAACAATACCCCAAATGGGGTCATGAAGAGTCAAACATGACTGAAATTACTGAACAACAAAACCCATACATATATATACATGTTATATAATATGTTATGTGCATATCTATGTACATATACATATACATGCATATATGATAAGGGTGTATGTGTAGACACACACATATACATACATGTTGAGAGTGATGAGAGGGAGATAATGCTGGGTATCTCAGCTTGAGTAAGATGTCCAAAGTGGGAATTGAGAAATATAGAAATGGTTGCAGAGCCCTAATTCAAAGCACATAGGTAGAGGGTTATCCAGGCTGTTTCTTCAGTATGTCAACCCAGATACTATTCTTTCGGTGCTAAAGGAGATCTGAGATCCAATGGAAGTGGAAAGTCCTTCCACCAGTGCAGCAAGTGACCTTTTCAGACCTCATCTTATCCATTTCTCATTCATATATTTTTTTCTATCTTCCAAAAAAGCTCTAAACCAATGGGCTGAAAGTATTCCTTTGCTTTGTTTTTTTGCTTTTAATATTTCACAGATATTGATTTATCATTATGTTATCCTTTGGTCCTGCTGATGACTTGCCCACCTCCTTGTCTAGGGGAATATGGCCTCCATCATGTCCTTTATGCTGCTTCTCATGCCCCAGTTATCTTGGGTAATTTTGGTGACTAAGTGATTGAGAACAATAAATAAACAAACCTGGCAAGCAGCAGTACACTGACTTGTTTTCAGCAAAGTCACCAGCCCCAGCCCCAAGCTCTTCTGTAGAATGTGAAAAGGACTGAATCTTATACAATGTGTACAACCAGGGCTGCTGCTGGGAAGTAAATCCAGAGCTCTCTTTGAGTAGACATGAACAAAGCTTTGAGAACAGCCAGTAGGTGGTGCAGTGGCACCACAATGCTGCAGTCTCGGCAGTGGCCACACTATGTATTCTGCACTTTGAAGAAGGGTTCTTCAGAACTGTGAAGGGCTGTTGCCTTTCTGTCCAATTGAACGAACAACTTCTCTGCCTCTACTGCCAGACTTTATTGATTGAGTAGTACTTATTCAACTAAAGAGGAAATGGAAGAGTACTCAATAGTCTCTTCCCACTGGCCCCAGGGAGAAGAGCCATTCATTCCTTTATCTAATGATTCATCCATCTACCATTTATTAGCCACAAAGAAGAGAGTGTAGTAAAAACAGCACTCAATTTTGGTGCAACGAGTCTGAAACAAAAACCATATGATCTTGGGCAAGTAATAACTTCTTTCTAAGCCTGATTCTTCACCTGCAAAATGGGAGAACTGATATTTGTACTATCTACTTCAAAGAGGTGAAATCATGAAAGCACTTTTTAAATTGAAAAAAAAAAGTTCTATATATGAGTATGAGATACTACGTATGAGATATTATATTAGGATGTGGAAGGTGAGGGGAAAGGAGAAGGGAAACCACAAAGATAATTAAGATATGGTCCTGCCCTCATGGAGTTTAAAGTCTATGTGATAGATTTTATTTTTATTCTATTTTTATTCATTTTTACTATTCCAACATTGGTGTGGGTGGAGTCTAAGGACCCTAATTATAATTTTCTTAATAAATAAAATTTCTCATAAAAGGTGAGGCAGCAAAAATGTCACAGGTAAAGCTTTGGATTTGGAGTCAAAGACCTTGGCTCAAATTTTATCACTGACTTACTACTTAAGTGACCTTGGAAAAGTCATTTAATTTGTTTCCTTATCTATAAAAAGAGTGGATTGAACTAAATGTCCCTTGGCTTTAAAAACCATGATTTTACTACACTAAATGTTTCTTTTAGTTCTCTCAACTCCCCTTCCGTGGCTCTCTTGATTTTTTATCGTATTGCTCCTTTTATCCCTATCTAGTGGTCTCCTGTTAGCTGAAGCCTCTCCACCCATGCTGAAGGAAGAAACCTGTATTACAAGCCACTTTCTACCCTCCTATATTCTATTCTATATTCCATTCTTCTTAGCCCTTCTTGCAGCTAGTTTCAGTACTCAAAACTACTCTGTTATAATTCCTCTTTTATAAAGGAGGAAACTGAATCCAGAAGAATATTTACCAAAGATTACATTGTGACAAAATAGTATATTTTGGATGAGAGTTCAGATCTCTTAACTTTGCTACAAATCCCATTTGTATTTTACTCTTGGACAATGTCTGAACATAAAAGAATGAATACCATTGAAATAGGAGCTCTCATGACTGGAATCTTCTCTGCCATCCCTGCCACCCTCTCCCTCTACCCCACCTCTGCCTGTTGAAATGGTTTTTTTTCTGGGTGGAGCCAAGATGGTAGAATAAAAGCAGGAACTTACTTGAGCTCATCTCCCAATTACCTCCAATACTTATAAAAGAAATGACTCTAAATAAACTTTAGAGCTACAGAACCCACAAAACGACAGAATGAAACAAGTCTTCCACTGAAGTCAGGTTGGCAGGCCAACAGGAAGGGTCTATCCCATAGGGCTGGGATTGGAGTACTGTCCCACGAGAGCTGCACTAGCACAAATCAGGCGAGAGCAGAACTCCAGGGACTGAATCACTGGCAGCTATGGAGCTTTCCAGACTTCTCAACCCACAAATGATAAAGACAAAGTCAAAGGTCAGTAGGGAAACTCTGTTGGACCTGGGAGAGAGAAGAGCACGGTCCAGACCCTGCACCTAGGGTGACAGAGGTAATGGAGGCAGCAGCAGCAGCTGCTTCTGGAGCTCCAGGGCCACAGATGCTGGGGGCCTAAGTGGCTGATCAGAGGGCAATTGCAGGAACCTCTTTTCTAGAGCTGAGGTAGGATTCTCTTGCTTTGCCCTGCTTGGATCTGGGTCACAAGTCTTGGGTGCTGGTCCTGAGGTGAGGAGCAAAGCTGGCATGGCAGAGTTTTGTGGCAACTGTGAAGAAGGAGTCCTCCTTTGACAATAGCTGCACAAAACCCCAGAAATTTGGGACACAACACTCTCCACTCTGGAAGCAGAGTTTTATTGTCGTAAAGAGCTCAAACATCAAGTAATTGGCTGGGAAAATGAGCAAACAGAGGAAAAGAAATCAGACTATACTATCCTTCCTTAGTGACAAAGAAGATCAAAACATAGAACCAAAAGAAGACAAAGTCAAAACTCTAGCATCAAAAGCCTCTAAGAAAAATATGAATTAGTTGCAGGCCATGGAGGAGCTCAAGAAGGATTTTGAAAACCAAGTAAGAGAAGTAGAGGAAAAACTGGGAAGAGAAATGAGAGTGATACAGGAAAATCATGAAAAATGAGTCAACAGCTTGGTAAAGAAGACCACCAAAAATATTGAAGAAAATAACACCCTAAAAATAGACTAACTCAAATGCCAAAGGAGGTCCAAAAAGCCAGTGAGGAGAAGAATGCTTTAAAAAGGAGAATTGGCCAGATGGAAAACAAAGTTCAAAAGCTCACTGAAGACCTAGAAAGCATCCTTCAGGAAATTATCAAGGAAAATTGCCCTGATATTTTAGAACCAGAGGGCAAAATAGAACTTGAAAGAATTCACTTATCTCCTCTTGAAAAAGATCCTCAAAAGAAAACTCCTAGGAATTATAGCCAGGTTCCAGAGTTCCCAGATCAAGAAGAAAATATTACAAGCTGCCAAGAAGAAACATTTTGAATACTGTGGAAACACAATCAGGATAATCCAGGATCTAGCAGCTTCTACATTAAGGGATCAAAGGATCTGGAATATGATATTCTAGAGACCAAGGGAGCTATGAATAAAACCAAGAATCACCTACCCAACAAAATTGAGTATATTGTTCTAGGGGAAAATATAGTTATTCAATGAGGTGGAGGACTTCCAAGCATTCTTTTTTTTTTTAATCTTTTATATAACTAGGAAAAGCTCAGTGTCCAAGACCTTGGAAGGGGCATTTTCTTTTTTTTTTAAATTTTATTTTAGTTTGCATCATTCATTTCCACAAGATTTTGAGTTACATGTTTTCTCCCCATCTTTCCCCTGCCCACCGCCCCAAAACAGCCATCCTAGTGTATCCCCCCTCCCCCAGTCTATTCTCTCCTATGTCTTCCCCCTTCACCCCTCTGACTTTTCGGTAGGGCAGGATGGATCTCCCAACCACAGTGCCTGTGTATTTCAAGTTCCAGTTGGATGAAGTTAATAATAATAATAATAACAATAATTGCATATATATAGATATAGATATATATTTATAACATTTGAT
>CM053581.1:264823029-264885906 GCA_028627135.1 Pseudochirops cupreus | reverse complement strand
AATCCTTCTTCAGCTCATCTCTAGCTTTAAGGCATTCTTCATGTTTATTGGAGGCCCCTGGTGGGGGTGCTCTGGCTGCACTCTCCTCCTCCCTCTCTTTGCCATGATCCTTCTTTTCCCCAAAGAAGGAATCTAGGGTTTGGGTGCTGTTCTTACTTTGCTTCTTATGCTTATTCTTACTCATGGTTGGTCAGTCCGTGATTTTTTTTTAATCTCTATGGGGCTTTGCTTCCAGAAGAGAAAGCTCTGTCCCAAATTGCTGGTGTCCTCCCGGCTGCCATAGCTCTCAGGAAGGTGCTGGGTCCCTTCCTACTTACTTCCGGCTCACTGGATAATGAAGACTCCAGAACCGAAAGCCCAAGACCGCGATCCGGATCCAGGCCGCTCAATGTGAGAGCGTTCAGCCTCTGAACAATCGCTTAGTCCCCCTGCTGTCTGCAGGCTGCGGGCATGGAAGCTGCAATGCAGAGGCTGGTGCAAAACCTCTCCCTTTCGCTTTCCCACCTTGGAGGCGTTTTGGCCAGATGCTTTTCTCCCCCAATTTCGCAAGTCCCACTGACCTAGTTCTGAACGCTGCTCCCAGCTGCAGCTAATTCGCTCACCAGAGAGGCTCCTCTGCTCCTCCTGTACAGCTGCCCCCAGGGCACAGCCGCGGCTTTAGGCCAGGCTGGTTTCGGGTTCGCAGTGCTGATATGGTTCCTCGTAGCCGAGCTGACTTTAGTGGAAGGTATATTTGTGTGTGTTTTGGAGTTCTAGGATTAGTTTAGAGTGATATTTTATGGGTATTTTGGGGTGGCTATGTGAGAGCTGTGATATGTTGCTGCTGCTACGCTGCCATCTTGGCTCTGCCCCCCCCCCCCATCCTTTATTTTCAAAGGGACCAATGGCATCACAGGTGATGTTTTGACTTGCACCTGAATTGGATTTAAATTAGGCAGAGTTGTGCAAAGTTGTCAGTCTTCCTTTCTCTTCCAGAATCACCTAGGTTCAATGGCAGGACAAAAGTCAAGACAACTGGTCATGGTCTGAGATGTAGTGGATGACTTTAGTGTCTTTGATGTCTGATGAAGTTCTAGGCTCTTCACAGCCCCTGCTTTAGCACCTTCATGGTCATTGGAATGAATTGTTTTCATTCACTCTTTCCACTGGAGAAAGTCTTCACATGCTTGAGGTAGATATTCCACTTACAACACAGTTTTATGGGACGTGGCCACTGAGTATGCTACAGCTTCTTCGAGCCACAGTGAGAGCTGAGTGACTACAAAGGTGGATGAGCTGCCCTGAAAAGGTCTCGGCAAGACCTCATACCAGAGGTGCTAGTCTTCCCTGAACGCTGTTGATAGAAAGATAGAGATAGATATAGATACAGATGTAAATACAGATATAGATAAAAGTATAGACATAGACATAAATATAGATATAGCCATAGATAATGATATTGATATAGGCATAGGCATAGAAACAGATGATACAGATATAGATATAGATATAAGCATAGATAATGATATAGATATAGGCATAGACATAGAAATAGATGACAGATATAGATATAGATATAGGCATAGATAATGATATAGATATAGACATAGGCATAGAAATAGATGATACAGATATAGGTATAGGTATAGGTATAGATAAAGATACAGGTACAGGTAAGGATATGGATACAGATATGGATATAAACAATCCCTTCTCACAAGGATTTTTCATTCATGCATTTATCTATATCTTTGTATCCATAACTATAGATGTATTCCATTATTTGTTTTGCTTAGATCAATAAAATGCTGATAATCATTCATCAACTAGCAGAAAGGGGGAAGAGTCCAGATGTAAACTTGGGCAACTGAGCCTCAACTTAACCTCTCCAGGTCAGGTCATCAAGTACAACTGTTTATAAAGAAACCAAGGCTCAGCGGGGTCTAATGAATTGTCCAAGCTTGTCATAGCTGTAGGCAGCAGAAGTAGGATTTGAAACTTGGTGGGATCTCTTTCTTTTACTGCACTGTCGCTTGATCCCCTAAATGATCCAGACCAATAACAAGGTTTGCTGCTTCCCTCTTCCCTAAACACATTTTGTCTCTCTCTTCTTTCCTTCATCTCTCCAAATCCCAATCTTTTTACAGAGCTGGATTCAAGTCCTACTTCCTCCCCCATGCTGTGTATCATCTACTTGAAGATAATCTATCATGTCAAATGAGAAAATATACAAAAAAAAATTTTGGAAAACTTAAAGTGTTATATAAATATAAGCTATCACTGCCATCAAAGAATGAAGAACTCATAACTATTAAAAACTCAGCATTATCCTTGACATGTCAATCGTCCTTACCCCAACAGATCCAATCAAGTACAACATTTTGCTATTTCTACCTCCATTTCTATGTATAGATGATGGATATACCATTGAGGACCCCCTATATACAATACACACATACATATATGAGTGTATATAGGTATCTATATATACATATATAGACAGAGAGACAGAGAAACAGAGGGAGGGGGAAGAAAGAACAGAAACATGATAGAAAGATTCCTAGATTTTGAGACTGGAGCAGATTTCAAATCCAATCTCTTCTGCTCACTGCCTATAATGACCTTGGGTGATTCACTATACATAAATTACATTTCTTTCTCTGTCTCTCTGTCTCTGTCTCTATCTCTGTCTCTCTCTGTCTCTCTCTCTCTCTCTCTCTCTCTCTCTCTCTCTCTCTCCTTCTTTCTCTATCTCTCTCTCAATGGATAGAACACTAGGTCTGGAGTCAAGAAGACCTGAGTTCAAATCCAGCCTCAAATACTTACTAGCTGTGTAACCTTGGACAAGTCACTTAATCTCTGTCTCATTTTCCTCAAGTGTAAAATGGGAATTACAATAGCACCTACCCTGCCCCATTGTTGCTGTGAGGCTCAAATGAAGTAATATTTGTTGTACAACACTTTAGCACAGCACCTGACACTATAAAAGTAGTATATATAGTAGGTACTACATCAATGTTATTCATTATTATTATTAATTTTTACAAGTTTTGCAAAGTGTGTTACATATGTTTGCTTATTTGATCTTCCTGTCAAACCTGTGAAGTAAGTACTAGGAATTCTAGTCTCCTGAGGTTGAATGACTGCCCTATGTTTACGCAGTTAAGATGAGTTGAAGGCAGAATTCAAATCCAAGTCTTTCTGATGCCAAGTCCAATAAAGGACCAGGCTGCCTCTTTGTGAGAATACAATCCAACCCACATGGCATTTTCCTCTAGCAAATTAGAAAGGCCTTTACTTAAACCCAGAGAAAAGAAAGGCTTTTACTAAAATTGATTCTCCCCCTCCCCCTCTAAAATTTTCTTCTTTTTTGCCTAAAGCTGAGCTAATTTGTATCTGCCTTTTTCTAGTCAGGCAACCTCATACCAAGTAATTCAGTTCAGCCTTCAGTGTCACAGCCTGAAGGGGTAGAATTGATTATAAGTGATTTAGTGATTACTTGTCTTCCTTAATTTGTTTTTGGAATGGGATTTTTTTATTCTTTCTGAACCTCAACTCCTTAAATTCATTCCAAAAACAAAGTGGGAGCTTCCTCCCTTTGTCTTTGCTCAACAGTTTGTAATGCCTGGTGGTTCTTTGGGTTCTATGAGCTCTTTCTTTCAGATTCATGCCTTTGGGTTAAGGAAAGATGTCTCCAGGAGGCCCATTATTAAATACAAAAGACCTCTGGAATGGAATAACCCATTTACTCTTTATTATTTATGACTTACTAGCCTGTGACCTTATGTAAAAGTTATTATCTGCCTCAGTTTCCTTTTCCATATTATCGTTATTAACTAGAGATTATCATGAGGCAAAATTGTTGTGAAGACCAAGGGAACTGATGTCATTGAATTTACTCTGTAACCACAAAATTCTAAACAAATGTTATCTAGTGTCAATTTACGTCTACTAAATTCCTCCATTGACCAATTAGACCTCTAGAATTGAGGGAAGTTTTGCCAGTTGAACGCAAGCCCTGGAAATTTCCACGAGCTGGGAAGACGTTTGAGTATGATCCTATGGAATGTCTGCCTCTCATCTGAGGACCTGTTAAGCAAAGCTTGAAGAGGTTCAATTTAAGAAGATTGGCCATCAGGGTGCTATTTTTTTCAACCTCCAAAGATCAGAAAGATGTTCCAATAACATTATAGAGAGTTTGCAAAACTCTATTTGTAGAGAGAATATCCCAATCAATGAAATGGCTAGTGAAACACTGAGAAAGACGGAGACAGAGACAGAGAGAGACAGAGTCAGAGACAAAGACACATACACACAAAGAGAAAGACAGAGAGAGACAGAGACAGAGAGAGAGACACAGAGAGAAAGAGAATAAGATACTAGTACCTGAAAGTATACCTATAAAAAAGCACTATATTTGGAGTCAAAGATCTGTTATTTCAGTGACTCTCTAGCCATGTCAACTTGTATACATCATTTCATTTCAGTTTCAGTTTCCCCATGGAAATGGGGAATGGAGATAATATCTTTCCTGTCTACCTCATAGGGTTATTGTGAAGATCAACTGATATAGTATACATCAAATTACACTGCAACTACAAAGTGGCATAAAATATTATTATTTTTATTAAAACCTTAATAGTTTCATCAAGTAATTATCAGGGTCATGAGAGAATGGAATACAGAACAGGTACATTTTGATAGAAGATGAGATCATAGATTTGGAGCTTGAAGGAAATTTAAAGGTCACTTAATCCAACATCCCTCCCTCTCCTGTTTTTTACATACAAGTAAACTAAGAACTAGAGAAGGCAAGTGACTTTTCCAAGATCACAGAGGTAGTAAGTGATAGTGACTGCATATGAATTCAGGTACTTTGCATTCATGACCAGTGCTCTTTCCACTATAGCATCCAACATTCCAAGTAGACCTATTTTTGCTCCTCTAAAAGGGAACCATGCCATTTTCCATCATTTCTGCTCTCTGCAAAAGTCCTCAAATGCAAAAGTCCAGCAAATTCATTGTAGAAAGACATCGTTGCCTCTGCTTCCTTATTAAGCATGTTTCTTTTCCATTTCAGGGACTTTACCCCAGTCCCTTTGCTATCTGTCTCTTGACTACTATTGCACCTTATAATACTGACCTCCGGAGATAAAACCCAAAGCAGTGGTTCTCAACTTGTGGGTTATGTTTAATTTGTAACAATGAAAATACATCCCGCATATCAGATAGATTCATAACAGTAGCAAAATTACAGTTATGAAGTAGCAACAAAAATAATTTTATGGTTGGGGGTCACCACAACATGAGGAACTGTATTAAAGGGTCGTGGCATTAGGAAGGTTGAGAACCACTGCTTAAAGGATCCAAACTACTTTGCTTTGGAACTGGAATCTGGAACTGTATTGTCCTGCTTCATGAAAGCTTGCTCCACCCATCTATTGAACCACAGACTATACCATGTTTCATTATGGTTATCTTGCCATCTACTCTACAGTAACATTCTCTCTGCCAGCCTTCTCCCCCACCACACATAACATTTTTCATCTCTGGCTTTAAGAACTATAAATAGCACTACCATTTATTTGGAAACGCCTGTGCCAATCATGTCAATCAACTGCCCTATTGCTCCACTCATCATCCCTGTCTTTGACTTTCCAGAACAAAATATTTTCTTGCCCATTGATCTTCTTTTTGTCATCTACCCTGTTAGACTGCAAGATCCCTGAGGGTAAGAGGTGTCTCATTTTTGTATTTGTATCACTAGCATCTACCACAGGATCTGACACACAGTAAGCTTCCTTCCTTCCTTCCATCCATATTTCTTTCCTTCCTTCTTCCCTCCTTCACCCATCTTCCCTTTCTCCTTCCCTCCTTTCTTCCCTTCTTTCCTTCCTTCCTCCATTCTTTTCTTCCTTTTGCTGTCTTCCTTTCTTCCTCTTTACCTTCCTTCTTTCCGTCCTCTTTTCTGTTAGAAAATGTTCCAACTCCTTCCATCAATGCAAATCACAACCCATCTATGCCTTAATTAATATATCTAAGTGGGTTGCCTGAGGCCAAGAGAGTTTAAGTGATTTGTCCACACTGACATAGCTAGCCCAGAGATGTCAAAGAAAGGATTTTAAGTACAGTCTTCCATACCGCAGAACTAACACTTTCTCCATTATTCCATACTACCTCTCTTTTCCTTTCTCAGAAAATGTACAGCATTGACAATAACAATACATAGAATTTATATGGCACTTTAAGGTTTACAAAGCACCAGATATACATTATCTCCTTTGATTTTTATGGCAACTCTTTGGAGTAGGTGCTATTATTATCTGCATTGTAGAGATGAGAAAACTGGGGCTAAGAGAGGTCAAATGAGTCAAACTCAGGTTCAGCTGAACATAAATACAGCACTCCATTTACTATACCACTTAACTGTTCTCTCCCATGGACAGGATGAGTAACCTGGGTTAATTCCTATTTATTAAGGGTCAAACATCATTTCTCCCATATTATGCTTGTATATTCTCAACTATAGTCCTCCTCTGATAACTTATCACAGTGTGGTGATGCCCCTGGACTCTCGAATCTATATGAAAAGTGTATCAACTTAGTCAAACCGTTTACTGGATCATCTTGGGATGACATGCTCTGTATCTCCCATCCCTAGAAAGGCTTAAGTTCAGAGAAGCTCAAAACCAGAGTGTAGGCTGCCAGCAACATATGACCTTCAACTAAGGCCTGAAATCATTGAGTTCTAAATCACTGGATGAATACCCACACTGGTGAAATAAGACATGGTTTATTGAACATATATGGAAGAATTATTAGTCATAAACCCTTTAGTGGAAAGAAGATATTCTATTTCTAGTTAAAAAGCAAAATACAAGGAAGAAAATTTCTTAAAAATATATTCAAGTTTTGTAACAGCCCATATGCCTAGGAAAAACACAACTTAGGCTATTAGTTTTCCCCAATGGGGTAGAATCACTAACTTTAATTTATCAACTCAGCAAGATCTCTGACCACCTACTTTGTCAGTTAAGAACATGTAACAAGCTATCTCTTCTGGATTACTTTGTACAAGATATCAGGGGTCTTGAACTTTTGAGAGCTACCCATAATGCCACTGGAAGAATAATTACATAAAAAGAAACCTCTAGGTCCTAGACATTCCCCTCTGTCTCCCAGGTAAAGCATTATGCAGTTTGCAAAAAACCTAAAAGTCTCAGCCCTTTTCCTTAGCAGCATCATATACAACAGAGACCAAAGTCTGAACCTGCTAGTGACAACTCCAGTATTCTCATGAAATTTCCTTGGCCAGTACTTTTCCTGGTCCTCTCCCCAGATAGTCAAATAAATGTCAGCTCACTTATGTTAAATATTTCCTGCGTACCAGACCATTTTGCGTTCATTGAGCATAAATGGACCCATGCAGTATCAATTGATGCTAAACAATTTTCCATTCCATGTCAACTGAAAATCACCAATTTCCTGCTTCAAGCAGCATTTAATATCATGCAACACTGGAAGTCATTTTGAGGTAACATGGCACAGGGCATGTTCCATAACCTGCATAGCAAGAGTCACGGACAGATCTGAAAAACAAAGACGCAATGAGAGAAATGGATGGGGTGGGGGAAGGGAAGGGAGAGGAAGTCATTCTTTCCCTTGGTAATGGTAGAAGCATGTGTGCTACTCCGTCATATGTACCCCAGCCTAAGGATATTTTTCTAAGTATCAAGTGAAGGATCCACTTATTTTCCCCCACACACTGCCTTCTGAATCACTTCCCCAACTACCGTGGGCCCAGGAGCTTTTGCTCGGACTTTATCTGGTCTAAGGACAGCTCTCATAGTAGCTAGTATAGTCCTAACCATTTTTCGATGATGCCTTCATTTGATAGGTTTTACCCCCTCTTTCAGATTTAAAACAAAATCCAAAGAAAGATTTGGATAGGGTGCTTTTGAAGGAAATGCTTCAAAATTCAAAGTATAGCTACTGCTTTATTGTAGACCCGGAAATAAGTGAAGTAGGAAGAAACCCAGCATGTGCCTTTGGAGGAATGTAGGTTGCATTTAGATAGTGTCTATCAACAGGGGAGCAGGGAGGAGGGGAAAAAAAAAAGACAAGCAAGATTATAATAATTGTTTGGCAGGGAAGCAGCAGGATAAGAATTTGCCTCAGGCCCTCCTGTTCCCACAGCTTCAATCCAATCCTCCAAATCCCACTGAAATAGTGAATGAAACTTAAAAGCTCTAAAGGAAAAAAAAATGAGTAGGGAGTGGAGACAGCCTGTTTTATGTTTGGGTTTCTAATCTCTCCTCCCAAGTCCCTAAAGCTTTCCTTGAGCCATTCACCCCTTTCCTTTCTTCTGTTTCTGCTCCTCATCAATTCAGGTACTGTCCACATCAATTATCTTAAAGTGGCCTTATCCGTATTTTATTTAGTAGTTGTCTAAAGAGAGGATAAAGAAAAATGAAGGAGGTGTATGTGGGTGTATCTTATGGAAAACACCAAACATCAGGCCAATGTCTATGAGAATCCTAAAACAAACATGAAAATTTGTCTATTTCTGTTGAGAGTTCTATCATCTTTCTATTCACTCAGGTTCTCAGCTTCAGAATCATCTTTAACTCTCCCCTCATTCTCATCCTTCCCTCTACTCCCACCAGTCTCAATCAGTGACCAAATCTTATTGATTCTATTTTATAACATCTCTCATGTCTATCCTCTCTAGTCAGCACACACACACACACACACACACACACACACACACACACACACACACACACACACACACACACACACACACACCACCTCCTGTCAGGACTTCATCACTTCTTGCCTTGAAAATTGCAATGATTTAGCTTCTTTCTTTTCTCCAATGCACCCTCCAGGCAGGTGCCAACAATCTCCCTAAAGCACAAATTTGTCTATATTACCCCCTCACTTAATAAACTTCAGCATCTACCTATTGCCCTTGGGATAATATGTGCACTTCTTTGCTTGGTATCTAAAGCCCTTCACATTTTTGTTTCATGTGTCTGTCTAGGCTGAATTCACATTTCTACCCCTTACACACTCAGTTTTCTAGCCAAAGTGGTCTATTTTTCTATACTACATTCGTGGCATTGAATCTCTCGCTTTAATTCCTTTGCACAGGCTTTCTTTGGCAGGTCTGGGATGCCGTTTCCTCCTCACCTAGGCCTCTTGGACTCTTTAGCTCCATTCATGGGTCCAGCTCAAGAGCTATCTCCTACACTGACCATTCCGAATCTCCCAGTGGTGAGTGCTTCCTCCCCTGCACTCAATATATTTGCATTAATTTTGCATTTATTTATCACAATACTCATTGCATCTTCTTAGCAGAATGTAAGGTCCTTGAGGACAAAATGGATTTTATTTTTGTCTTTGTGTTCATAGTGCATAAGACAGTGTCTGGAATTTCATTTGTTCTTAAAGAATTTTTTTTTTATATATCAAACTGAATAAAATACAAAATGTTACCAGTAGAAGGAATATTAGACTATTTAATGCTTGAGACATGGAATCTTAGAGACAATTTTGTCGAATTCATTTCACAATAGAAGAATTTGAGGCCCACAGAAACGAAGGGAAATGACTTACCCAAGGTCAAACAGTAATTTTAGTAGCAGAACATTTAGACACAGTGGGGATAATGGGGTGGAGGTGGAAAATAAGCATTTATATATAGCACCTACTATGTGTCAGGCATTGTACTAAGTGTATTTTACAAATGTTATCTCATTTGATCCTCGCAACAACCCTGAGGTTTGTTTTTTTTTTTATTCCCCTTTTTACAATTGAGGAAATGGGCCAAAAAGTGGTTACGTGATTTGCCCAGGGTTACCTAATTACTAAGTGTCCAAGGCTGCTTTTGAAGTCATCGTTCTGACTCCAGACCCAGCACTCTATCTACTAAGCCACCATAAATAAATGTATATATGAAAAATCAGTTAAATGCTTATTTGGTGTCAGGTACTATGCTTATCATTGGGAATATGCCTAGAAACAATGGAGTAGCCCCTGTCCTAGAGGATCTTACTTTTTAACAGAAGGAATGGACACATGTTAGGGAATGGTATATAGGGAAGGAAGCTTGGTTTGAGAAGCCTCAGGCATAGAGAGTTAATCAGGAGGACAATCAGTTGGCTTGCCCTTTCCAAAAGCAATGTTATTGTTTGTTTGCTTACTGTGTCCACCATTGGAAAACGAAAAGTGGGAGTCAGGAAGGGAAGGAGAGCCAGTGGTGGTAGCAAGGCAAATGGTTTGAAGGGCATGTGCATGTCTGCTCTGGCAAGAGTTAGTGTACTCTTAAAAAATGTGTGCTTCCTCAAGACTTTTTAGTCCTAGGGGAGGAGTTCTAAAGGTGAATGTATTAGCTTCTGCCAGATACAAGAGGCACGGATAAGGAAAGGCTGGTGTTCAAGGTATGGAGTCAGTATAGAGCAATGAGGTGACAGCAATATCAAGATAGATGGCAAGATGACCTGGATTTACAACTGGATAAAACCTCAAAAAGTCTCAAATGGCATTCTATTCATTAAACGGCACATATGTAGTCTATGTTGTATAACCTGTGCTCCTTCGTATAATTCTTGCTTGCTTACAAAATCAGAGCTAACCCATCAAAGCCTATCTTGGTAACCTGAGGCAGCCCTGAATTGAAATAATACAGAAACTGTGACCCAGCAGAAAGAATGCTAGTCTAGCAGTCAAGAGACCCAAGCTCTGGCATTTACTCTGTTGGAGTAACTAGTCACATGACCTCAGCAACTTATTCCTCTTTACTTCTTTGCCTTGAGACACATCTTTAAAATGGGGATAATAATGCCTACCCTGACTTCTTTACAGGATAGTTAGGAGATCATATGTGAAAGTTCTTTGAAAAGTATAAGGAATTCTCCTTATAATCATAATAGCATTTCTAGAGGGCTTTCTGACTGAGAAAGAACTTTCCTCAAAACAACTATGTAAAACAGATAGTGCAGACATTATCCCTGTATCATACAAAAGGAGACTGAGACTCAGGGAGCGGAGGCAGGATTTGAAAGCAGGTCACCTGACCCAAAATCTAGTTTTCTTTTCCTTCAACTCTACTTCAGTCCTTTCTCACAAGACTGTGATATGAACTGAGACTCTCTAGCACAACAACCCTCTCATTTTACAGAGGAGGAATCATTTCAAAGAGGTTTAGTAACATGCGTAAGTCATTATTTTTTCAGCTTTGAACTTACTTTGTTGGACTTTTTAAAAGGGAAGAGAGGTGCAGATTTGGTGGATGTCCCATTGCTGTCCCCATTGGTAATAAAGGTCCAGGTTCATTCCATTGTGGTTACTGAGAACTGTGACACATGATCACTCGTATCACTTTCTTTAAACCTCATTTAATGCCAAATGGGCAGCTAGGTGGTACAGTGGGTAAAGAACTGAGCCTGGAATCAGGAAGATCTGAGTTCAAATCTGGCCTCAGACACTTACTACCTGTGTGACCCTGGGTGAGTCACTTAACCCTATTTGTTTCAGTTTCCTCATCTGCAAAATGAGCTGGAGAAGAAAATGACAAATCATTCCAGTATCCTTGCCAAGAAACCCCCAAATGGGATCACAAAGAGTCAGACATGACTGAGACAAGTCAACAACCACAACCACAAAGCCAAGTAACCCACTAACAGGAGACTGCAAACTCCCTGGGAGAGGTGTTTTTCAGAAACTCAAAATATAGGAAGAAGAGAGGGAATAAGGAAGATGATGGGAGTGTTGGCTACAAAAACTGTGAATTGGGAGGCATTATGGTCTATTCAAAGAGAGTCCCTAAAGTGGGATTCAGGAGGCCTGGGTTATAGCTCTGTCCTAATAGTGAACAAGACACGAATTGGTCTTTAGAGTGATAGAAGGTGACTAGAATCTGTGTGTACGAATCTATTGATAGCCTCTCATTTTTACAGTGTCAAAGAACTAGGAAATAAGTGGATGCCCATCAATTGGAAGAATGACTAAACAAAGTATGGTATATGAATATAATGGAATTGTTGTTTAGTTCTTTTTTAGTCACGTCTGACTCTTCATGACCCCATTTGGGGTTTTCTTAGCATAGGTCCTGGAGCAGTGTGCCATTTTCTTCTCCAGCTCATTTTACAGATGAGGTAACTCAGGTAAACAGGGTTCAATGACTTGCCCAGGTTCATACAGCTAACAAATGTCTGAGGCTGGAGTTGAACTCAGGTCTTCCTGACTCCAGGCCCAGAGCTCTAGCAACTGTACCACTTAGCTGCCCTATATAATGGAATACTCTTGTGCTATAAGAAATTATGAAAATGATAATTTCATAGAAACCTGGGAAGACCTGGATTAACTAAGGAAGAATGAAGTGAGTAAATCCAAGAAAACAACTTATGCAATGATAAGAATGTTATTAAAAACAATAACAGCAACAACTTCTAAAGACTTCAGAATTCTGACCAACGTATGATCACCAACCATGACTCCAGAGGATGAATGATGACGCATGCTATCCACCTTCTGGAAGAGAAGTGATCAAATAAAAATTTAGAATGACCCATATTTTTGGACATGACCAATGTGGAAATTTATTTGCTTTAATCTGTATACTTGCAACAGGGCTTTTGTTTTTCTTTCCTTTCCTTTCCTTTCCTTTTTTCTAGTCCGGGTGGGAGGTAGGAGGAAGACTGAACAAATGTTTGTTAATGGAAAAAATTAAAAAGATTACCGGAGTCGTAGTCCATAGTATCTCTGTCCTTAGTGTTTAAAATGAGGAGCCATGATATGATTGAAAGTATTAAAATGAGATACTTCTGGTCCATACTACATAATAAATCTTCCTGGTGGTGATCCATAGTCAATAGAATCTGCCTCACACTGAATTTCAAACTACAGAGGATAGTGTTATAGCTAGGTTCCAGTCAGGGAAGGAACTTCAGTAATGCAATTTGGGGTCCAACATACACTCTGTAATGGTTTCAAGATTAAAGCTTCCAGTGCACAGCTTATCAATTGGCCTATTCTTCCTAATGGGAACTGATTAAAAAAAAACAAAACACAAACACAAAAATATGTGAACAATTGATGGCTGATAAAAAAAAATTATTTCTAAATGTTTTCTTCAGTTGATCACAATATATTGTTTTGCAACTCTTTGATTACTTATTGAAAACGCACCCATAGGGTTCAGGATTCATGCTTAGTTTTACAGATTGCAAGAAGAGATAAATAACAAATTCTTCATTCTCTTACTCACCAGGGAAATTTGTGTTTGTGTTTGCACCGCTTCTTTGGTATTTATCCTCCTGCTGGCTCTTCTAGTCCCCGTATTTTTATGTTGTTATTTTACTTCCAATAGGGGAGCAGAAAAACACTCAGTCATTCCATTCCACCCCAATCCTCCAAGGGCCTAACTGGGTCAAAGTCAGCGTCTTCTCCCTTAAAATTTTCCCAATCAAATATTTTTTTTGAAATCTTATTTGAGATGAATTTTTCTCTCTATCTCTACTAATGTAATGTCTTGATGATGACAAAAAGAGAAAGAAGAGAAAACATCGTAACACACACTCACACATACATACAACCAGTTGTATGTTTGGTTCATTACATGTTTATATTCCTCTTGATTTCCTTTAGAGACTCTAGAGAACTGGCCCATTTTCATTTGGGAAGGACTGCCTGGGGTAACTGCAGTTGTAATGAGTGGCATGCAAGGCTTTTGTTTCTTGGGAAGGGGCTGCATGCCAAGCAGTACCGGCAGGGCGTTATTAAGAAACCTACTGAACCCACCTTCCCCTGTTATTTATTCCCTATGGTCTGTGGAGACATTGATGTAGTCTATGAAGTAGAAGTGGGGGTGGGGGAGTGGGGAGAGATTGACAGAATGATTTGCTATTTTTAGCATTTGCCGAAAAATGAAGGTTCTGGTCAAGAAACTCCTGAGGTTGACTGAAACAATCCCAATAACAAGAATCCTTTCCTAGATAAACTTTCTTCTAGCCTAACTTGATCCTGGATCAATGTACAGAGCTGGGGATGGGGTGGCTAAGGAGCAAATTTTAAGAGGCTTTTTAAAGGTGACCCTAAATTTGTTTCTGCATGGTGAAGTATCACTTTAGCAACTTTCACTTTCAGAATCAAATTTAATTCTGATTGGTAAATGTATCATTTGAGACTGGCGTAAGGATGTCACTGATGGTTCTGAGACTCTTTCACATTAATAAATGAAGTAGATCACAATTTGCATTCACAAGTCATAGATATTATACATATGGAGGGAAGGAGAAGGGGAAGAAAAAGAGAGAGACAGAGACAGAGACAGACAGTGAGAGAGAGACAGAAAGAGAGGCAGAGAGAGAGAGAGAGATTTGGGATCACAGGATTTAGAGCTGGAAGGTACCCAAGCTGAATCTCAGAAAGGAGAAATGACTTGTCCAAAGCTAAACTGGTATTAGGTATTGCAGCCAAATTATGATCCAAAATAAGGTTTCCTGACTCCAGTGGTGGGAACTTCTAACCATTACTCTAAATGCCGTAGTCACCAAAAAGGGCATAACAAACAAACAACAATAAATAAATAAGAAATAAACAAAAGAATGAATGAAGTGTAATAGAAGTAACATGATTTTTTTTTTAAACATTTGTTTATAAAATCCAGGTAAATGCAGCCTCTGACTCTGAAGAAAGCAAATTGGCTATTTGATCTTACCTTCTTAAATTGCTATTATCCTATATAGCTCTCATTCCTTTTTCAGTTCACCTTGAAAGAGGCCTCTACACCTGGTGCCTCCACTTCCTCTCCTCTCACGCTCTTCTAAAACTTCTACAATCTGATTTCTGTTCTCATCATTCCACTAAAACTACTCTCTCTAAAATTACCAATGATTACCAAGTTTAATTACCAAACTTAACGACTTTTTCTCAATTCTCATCCTTCTTGACCTCTCTGAAGCAGTTCACAATGTCGCTCACCTTCTCTCTAGGATACTCTCTCATCTTTGGGTTTCATGAAACTGATCTGTCTTGGATCTCTTTTTATTTATCTGACCATATGTTCTCGATCTACCTTGCTGAATGCTCATCTATGTCACTAGATAGTGGTATTCCCAAGGCTCTGTCCTCAGCCCTCTTCTCTTTTGTTTATATACAATCTCATAGGATAATCTTTTCAGCTCATGTAAGTTCAAACATCTCTTTGAAAATTATTTCCAGATCTACAAATCTAGTCCTAGTCTCTCTTCTGAGCTACATTCTGACATCATCAATTGGACATTTCTAGCTAGGTGTCCCAGAATCTTCTCAAACCCAATAGGTCAGAACCACTACCCCAAACCTTTGCCCTCTCTTGAATTCTCTAATTGCATTCAAGGGAACTGCCGTTCTCCCTGTCACCCAAACACACCATCTTGGTGTCTTCCTTGCCTTTTCATTCTCACTCACTCTGCATATCCACTTAGTTGTGAAATCTTGCCTTTTCTACATTCACAAAAACTCTTATATTCACCACTTTCTCATTACTCATGCAGCACCTTATTATCTCTCACCCAGATAATTGCAATAGTGTTCTAATTTGTACCTCTACATCAAGTCTCCCCCAAACCAATGCCTCCTCCATCCAGCTTCCAAAATGATTTTCCTAAGGCAAAGATCTGACCATGTCACACCCCACCCATTTACACAAACACTCATACTCAATAAATTCCAGCGGCTCCTTACTACCTTTAGTATCAAATATAAAGTCTATTATTTACCAAATATGAAGTCATTGTGTGTATATACATATATGTATATGCACACATATGCATGCATATAAGCACATACTCATATATATGCATAAATATGCACACATGTATAAACACTATATATTCTATGCTGACTACAGTTTAATATACATGTATGCATACATGTGTCTATAGGTGTACCTGTGTATGTATATATGTATATATTTATACATATACATAATAGCTAACATTTAGATTGTGTTTACTATGTCTCAGGAAGTATTCTATGAATGTTAAAATTGTTATCTCACTCTGCAATGGATCTTCATAACAACCCTGGGATACAGGTACTTTTATTATTCTCATTTTACAAATGAGAAAATTGAGGCAAGCAGAGGTTAAGTGACTTGACCATGGTCACACAGCTATTCAGCATCTGAGAACGGATTTGAAGTCAGGTCTTCCTGTCTATAGGCCTGGTATTCTATTCACTGCACCACCTATCTGTTCCCATATGTATGTACAGACACATATCTCTCCATACACACATGTATTTGTGCATTAATATACATATGCATACCCATAATGTATATGTATACATATATAATGCATGCATATACACATACATACATAGACACACATATGTATGTGTATATATGATTTACATCTTTTTTTTCCTCCTTAGTAGAAAATGTAGTCTCCATGTAGGCTTGGACTTGGCCATTCTTTGTCTCCCCTGTACCTGTCATAGTGCCTATCACATAGAAAATACTTAATTAGTACTTGTTGATTCATTAAATCCAAATTCCTATTACAATATTCTTCCAATTAAACATTTTCTGTGCCAAACATATCATCTGGGAGTACTTTTGATATGTTTATCCATTTAAAATTGCTCCCGTTCTAAACAGTTCTCTGGAGAAGGAAGAAGGCTTTAACATTGTCCTTTTAAGTGCATCTCCCCTTAGTGTGCTGCACTAAAAAAATCTCAAAAAAGTCTATGTGGCACAGTACTTAAGGACTTTCTGAATAACAAGTAGAGTCCCTGAAATATATTCAAAATAGCTCCTAGATAACCACACAATTAACAATTTGGGTGAGATCCCAAACCTATTATAGTTGATGGGACACTATCACTCTCAAGTCTAAACTTATGCAAATGCAAAAAACACCCACCCAATGTTACAAATTTCTTATAGGTTACTCTATATATAGAGTTTCACAAAAACAAGTAGAAATTAACAAAATGATTTTTTATTAAAAAGTAAAAAAAAAAAAGGAAAAGAAAGGATAATCAAACTTCCCTTCTCTAAGAGAAAGACTAGGCAAAAATGAGACCCAGAGCATGTGAAGGATTTCCAACAAGACTAGAGACTTGGAGTTGACTCAGAATCATCTCCTACATCCTCAAATAAGACAACAAATTGTCCAGGGTAAAATACCACCTCCATGGATCCCTAAAAAAACATAGGATAACCCTTACATATCTACAAGGGATCTCCTGCCAATGCACAGGCCAATCCAGGCGAGGATAAATAATAAAATCTCTCCAGACATTCCTGAAACACTTAGGATACCCCAAACATCTTCATTATATTCCTGCAAAACCACAGGACATTCCAAATGAAATTCTGAACTCACCTGATAATAAGACTGAGCAGGTTAGCTTAAAAAAGAAAGCAAATAAACTTACATGAGCACAAAATCCACGTGAGGCTCGCTGGAAGGGATTAAGTCCCTGGCCTTGGTTAAAATCTGTTCCGAAGCTCCCAAAGTGTTCTAAATTTCACTCATGTTTCAGAGGGCCCCACTCTCAAAGGGTCCCTGACTCTGGACTCAAATGTAATAATCTAGATTATCAGGTATGTTTCATCATACTTTTTCTTATTTCACCAGAGAACCAGAGAAAATCTCTCAAATAACTCTTAGTTTTAGATCAGAATTTTTTCTAAAAAGGACAATTAGAATTCCTTTTTTAAAAAATTATTCAATTTATAAAGTGTTGGGTATCACACATAGAACAGCTATTTATTTCCTGTGGCACAAAAGAAATACAAAGAAAGGACTTGTATGCATGCATGGACAAATAATTTATATGAAGCAGTAACTCATAACAAAGGACTCATAGGGACAAAATACATGAGGCAATCAAAAGATTCAAGAAGCATATCATCTATATACTTTCTCAAAAAGTAAAGACTCCCAGGGAACCTTAGGGATAGCTAGGCTAAGCAGATTTTACTTTCACCTCAGTCTACATTTTCTGAACAGCAACCCACTCAAGGTCCATATCTTCCAGTAAACCAGGCATGTGCATATCATCCTCGTTTAGGGGTCTCTCCTTCCAGAAAAGTATAGAGAAAGCACCTCCCACTAAATAACCAAAATCTTTCAATGATACCTTACATGACCACCAATACTGAAACCTACATCTCTCATGATCATGTTTTAGTCACCTGCCCTCAGGGAAAGAAACACAAAGGGGAAGAGGAAACCAAGGGTCTTGAGATATCATCTCAGGATCACTTACTGACATGTACGTTCAGTACTCGTAGGTGCTTATGGGAAGGAAAGAGGGAGAGGGAAGGAAAGAGAGAAAGACAGAAAGAGGGAGGGGAGAGAGAGAGAGAGAGAGAGAAGGAGAGAGAGAGAGATTTCTTTCTTATTTCATCATGGGAACATGACAGATTTTTGACATAGTTGAAAAAGGGAGAAGAAAGAATGAGCTCAGGTTGTTTCTTCTTTAAAGTGGGCAACTCTTCCTACTTTAGTTATCAGTCTTATTTGGAACAACCCTCATCATTAAGCTCAAGCAGCCAACCAGGACACTCTGATTGGACATTTCCTTTGGCTAAGGGCCAGAATTCATGTGTCACCAGAAGTCTGAGCATTGGACTCACCAGGAATCAGTTTACACATACAAGTTAATTCTGCTACATATGTATATGAGCATACTACATAAAATCCTAATAGAAGGGAGACTTCCTATTAGGAACAAAGTTTTCCAGATGTTCCTATTCACAGATGACACTGTATTTATTGCTTCAATTCCAGAAATGTCAAAGGGCCTCTTAAGTAAGAGCTAAAGTCTTCTAATATCAAACAATCTATATAACCACAATGGAAAAACAAAATGGATGAAGAGAATATACTTCCCCTATTATTCCATTAAGTTGGAATTACTTCACTTTTTAAATAAATAGTTACCAATAAACAGCAGTGGTTCTCTAATGCCATTAGGATCAGATATAAAGTCCTTGATTTATTATTTAAAGTCCTTCAGAATCTGGCCCTGGGACAACTGGGCCTGAAATCAGGAACACTTAGCTTCTTGAGTTAAAATCTGGCCTCAGACACTTACTGCTTGTGTGACCCTGGGCAAGTCACTTAATTTTTGCCTCAGTTCATCATCTGTAAAATGAGCTGGAGAAGAAAATGGCAAACCACTCCAATATCTCTGCCAAGTAAACCCCAAATGGAGTCACAAAGAGTCAGATACAACTGAAACAATTGAAAAACAACAACATGGTCCAAACTTACATTTCCAGCCTCACTACATATATCCTGATCACACTCTACCGACTAGTTGATCTGGCCTTTTTTTTATTACTCATATATAATGTTCCATCTTTTACTTTTATATATTTGTACTGCTTCTCCCCCATGTCTGGAATGCATTTCCTCATTCCATCTGCCTCTTAGAATCTTGTTTCCCTCAAAACCCAGCTCAGGCACCACCTCTCACATAAAGTCTTTCAGAATCACTTCAGTGGCTGGTGCTTTCTCCCTTCCTCAAAACTAAATTGTTTCATATGTGCGTATGTGTTTGTGTGTATACATATGTGTTTGTGTATGCATGTATGTATATATACAGATAAATGTCTGTACATGTTATATCTCCTGACAGACTGTAAGATCCTTGAGGACAGAGGCTGTTTTGTTTTTGTCCATGTAGTTTCAGCTCCTGGAACAGTGCTTGGAACATGGTAGAAGTTTGTTGATGGATGGTTTTATGTGTGTGTGTAGAGGGGGCAGGATGGGGGTGGGGGTTATATCTCATACAAACCCAGCAAGGATGGGCAATGAACAGAGCCAAAAATATAAGAGAAAGAGTTAGGGTTGCCTCAAGTTTGAAGAATTGCCCAGTGCTTCCAGCGATCCCAAGCTGTCCCCTGCCTGCCGCAAACCCCCCTGTTTCAGCATCAGTAATCTCTGGGCTACATTTTATGGCTGGAAATGATCTCTAAACAAACACTTAACTACACCAAGGGAGCTAAAGATTTAAAAGAACCCTTTGGGCAAATCCTTTTGTACAGCAAAGTTTTATAATATGAAGGATCACCCCTTAACTGATGTGCTCTCTGAGTTCAAATTTCTGAATATCAGGTTTCCTGTAAAAGAAGACACACCTGCACACAATCTGACTTATTATTGTTATTTCTAATTCTGTGAAAAGCTTAATGTACCAGTTAGGACAAGGCAAGAATGAGCTTAAACATCCTTCCCAAGAACCAAATAAACATGAAAGGAGCCTACCTTTTTGGCATCTCCACATTATGACCTGAGGCAGAACCATAGCTAGTACAAGGCAAAGTGGAACATTTATAACCACTAGACAGTAGTAATTTTATGTCCTGAGATAAGTCTCTTTTGTCCAATTGACTGGCCAGCTTTGGAAACACAGGATTTCTTGAAAACTAAGACATGCTGTCTACGGATCTGGTGCCTAGGGGTCCTTACTTAACCCATGTCTCTACATGGCTTGAGGTTCACCCATCTTTTCTTGGTTCCTGGCAGGGATATTAGCTGTAACCACATTCCCTTTAAGGTTAGCCAAGACTGTGTTGGAAAAACCAACCGGAAAAGGGACACTGTAGCCAATTTGTGAAATTCTATCTGGATTATGTTATTTCCTTGCTTATTCAGTCCCTGATTTCAGAGAATTCCCGAAGCTGGCACGGAGGCCAATAACATTCTTCAATATATGATCTGTCCATGAAGGACAACTTTATGCTGCTTCTCAAAATTATTTCAAACACCAGGGAGCAAATAGCAAGCCCCCATTGAGATATATGTACCTATTATTCCTGTGCCTTTTTTTCTTTTTTTAACACATCAAAAATGATGACTGGGGAAGGCAGTGTAGTTGAGCTCAAAGAACACTGATTTTGGAGTCAGTCAGTTAGTCAATTGGCATTTAATAGGAGCTGGGAATAAAAACACAAGTAGAAAGAAAGACCATACCAGCCCTCAAGGAGCTCGGACATAAAAGGGCAAGACAAGACATAAAAGGAAGCCAAAAGCCCTCAAGGAGCTCAGATATAAAAGGGCAAGACAAGATATAAAAGGAAGCCAAAAGCCAGGACAAGGGATGGGCCAAGTTGACAAGGGTAAAAATGGAAATGATCCCCCACTATATGTTGGGAAACCTTAACTGAATTCTGCACAACTATGTGGAGGGTGCGAGTCAGGTAAGGTGAACACATGACTTAAGGCAGTCCACAGGGTTTATCTGAGGTGACCTTATGGTATTGCTAACACCATTGTAGATAACATGGCTGACTGGAATGATAGAATAATGCCCCCAAGCTTGGTATTTTGCTATTCAAGAAAAATAATTAAGTGTCCAGAGTGGAAAGGTAAAAAAATCATCATGGAATAAAATTGCTATTCTCATTTTATACAGAGACAGCCTTTAGGAGAATTTTTGGAATAGCTAATGATTGCACTACTAGGAGTTGAGGGAGGGTGTCATCCCACTGGATCTCTCCATCTTAAAAAAATGGATGGAAGCTGGCTGTACCTGAGTTGTTAATTGAAAATTATATATTAATCTTTTCTTCACATGACAAAGACCTTTAACCAATATGTAGCAATTACTTTTTTAGAAAACACATATACTCATTTGATTATGCAATCCTCACAACAACTTTGGGAGGTACACTGGACAAAGACTGTAGCCACAAAGATCTCACTTCGTTCACTGCTGCTCCCAACATGAATATACATACATTCACCATGAAAGGGAAATTATTAATTCATTTCATCAGAAAATCAAGTGTTAGCAAAGAGCAGACCTTAGGATATAGAAGGATAAATTTAGAAAGAACTGTAGAAAATTGGTTCAGGCTGGAAGGGATCTTAGAACATATAATATTAGGACTGGGGGGCGGGGAACTAGAACATAGTATAAAGTTCAAACCTGAAAGAGACTATACATATACTCCTAGAACATGAAACATAAAATGTTAGCACAAGAAAAAACCTTAGTGGTCTTCCAAGTCCATTTAACAGATGAGAAAAACCAATTCAAGGTTACAAAGTGAAGTATTTAGTCATTTTTATTATGCAAAGCTCTGGAGCTGGAAGTGTCCTTAGAGATGACCTCTTCCAATGCTTAATTTTACACACAAGGCAATTGAGGTCCACAGACACTAAGTGAACGACTTGCCCAAGGGTACATAAGTGGCATCAGTGATAAGATTTAGAGCCAGGCCTTCTGATTTCAGAGTCCATGTTCTTTCCTCTGTAATAAAACATGTTTCTCACTATTTTAGAAAAGGAGATAGATTTTAGAATCAGAATATTTAACGCATTGCCCTGTTTATTGATAGATTCGGTCAAAAAACATCGGCTTTTATTTCTTCTAGGGAAATTGGGGTTCAAGGAATACCATACTTACATACACTTGGGTTATAGTCATATCTCCAAGCAATTTCTTGCTCATTCGTGTGACAGGTGAGAGTGAGCTGAATGGAGAATTTTACACTTCTTTTCCCTGAGTTAGTGATTATTTTGAGTGGAGAGTTGAAATCTCTAAGCAAATTGCTCTACTAACACCAATTTGTCCAATTATTTTTTGTTGTTCAGTTGCAGTCATGTTCAACTCTTCATGACTCCATTTGAGATTTTCTTGGCAAAGATACAGGAGTGGTTCACCATGTCCTTCTGCTCATTTTACAAATGAGGAACTGAGGCAAAGAGGGTTAAGTGACTTGTCCAGGGTCACACAGCTAGGAAATATCTGGCACCACATTTGGACTGAGATCTTTCTGACTCCAGGTCCAGCTCTCTATGCACTGCACCACCTAGCTGCCCCTGTTCAATCACAGGGAAGGAAATATAAACAAGGTTTCACAGCTGAACTCACTGTAAGTCTTTTATGGACCTAACTGTGGGTTCTGTTCACAACTTTCTCATTAACTAGTTGTATGTCTTTGCAAGAGTCACTTCAACTTTTCTGAGTCTCAGTTTCTTCATCTGTGAAATGAGGGGCTGGAGATGATTCATCTAATTCAGATCATTTAAGAGTCCATTTTTAAATACCATAACTTTAATTTCTATATTTCTCCAGAAGCAAAGCAGCTCTGTTCATTGTCGTGTGGAATCAGATTTAACACAGGGGTCAAACCACATCTCCTGAAACATATCAATCACTTGCAACAAACGTCCATTAGAACCTCAGCACCCGTCAGGCAGGTGTTGGTCCTATCCTGGACAACCCTGTCATACAGGAATTCCACTGCTTTTTCATCATTGAAGTAGTCATCAATGTCACAGTTTCCCACTGATGAAAATAAGTATCCAGATATTAAGTCTAAGTTTCCTGGATACAGATGGGGAAAATAATTTCTTAATTACTTCCATTTTGCACCCGGCTTCATGGGAAAGTCATATTAATTTATCATTCCATATTGATCATCATCATCATCATCATCATCATCATCCATGTCTTTTCAGTTTGTGGAGTTCATTTTTGCCTAGTCTTCTCCAGGTTTCTGGTTTCTTATTTGCAGGCTTGGATTACAGCTGTGAAGAAACTGAAAACATCTGGTTTGCATTCAGAGAGCACCCTGTTGTGTTTGCTCTTTCTGGCTGATAATTATTATCAATGAGTGGCAGCATTGTTTTACCTTTGAACAAGAACCTCCTCTTGGCCAAGAATGAATGAAATGTTGGGAGACAGTGAGCTTACTGCACAACAAATGCCTGTGTCTGCCACTTGCCGGCAACCATTCACCCCTCCTTTGATTAAAATACTGTAGAATGCTCAGAGTTCAGAAAACAAATCAGACAAATTTCTTGATTAAGCTGTATAGTCTAAGGCTTGTTTGTTTTTATAATACTGCACCGCATTTGATGTTATGTTAATAAAAAAAAGGTTCTTTCATTGTTTCCCTGGAAGACAAGAGCTGCCCTTGTCTTGTGTTCTGGTTCTGAGACATGAAGATGAGTGTCCCTTGCAATGGTAAAACCCTCCATTCTTGCTCTAGCTTGATTCTGAATAGGGATAGATGAGTGGTACTGTGGAAATTGCCCTGGAGTGTATGACTGAAAAACTGGCTTCTAGTCTGCATAAGTCATGTCCCCTCTCTGGGTCTGGGTCTCCCCATCTAAAACTGAGAGAGTTAGATTGGATGATATCTAAGACTTCTCTCCCCCACAATACTAGCTAACGTTTATAGAGAACTTTAAATCAATAGTTGCAACATGCTTTCCCTATGCAAGGGATTCCTTTTCTGCATCTCTAAAAGGAGGGTATGTGTTGAGATCGTCTCAAATGAATGAGTTGGATGAGATGGCCTCTAAAATCCCTTCAGTTCTGACATTTTAAGATAATTACCCTGCCTTTAGATGACAACAGCCCCTATTGTCTTACAAAAAAATTCTTCGAATGTCCACCCTGACCATCTTAAAAGATCATCTGGTCTTCTACATTCCACTGTGGTTGACAAATGTGTCCATAGTCCATAGCTCATTTCCCCCCTCCTCATTTTCCTATTTCTTTAGGCCGAATACCAGGAAATAGTTCCAAACGGTGAGATCTGTTAGATTGTGGAATAGTTTCCAAAGGGAAGTGGTGAAGAGCCTCCTCTGTTGGTTCATTTAAAATTAGATGAGAGTAAGCAATCAAAATACCCCATGGGGAGTGATCCTGTGTTGGCAAGAGCAGAGTGAACTCTGTTCAGTGACCTAAGAAAGAAGGTCTTTCCCACTGCTACCTCCTATGAGTCTGTCATTTTGAATATTACCATTTCTAATAATGACCTTGCCAAGGAGAAAATAGCCCCAAAGGTTCCTGCCTGAATTCTTTTCCCAAGGCTTTCTGGAGGGCACTGTCACTTTGATGTCATTGGTATGAAGCAAGGCAAAGCCAGTGTTCACATTTCGTGAGGACAAATCATTTCAAACTCCATCCCTTCAACCCAACCCCCACACACATCCCTAACAAATTCTGCCTCAAATTGCATTTGTGTAAATCTAAAAACCCATATGCATTGCATCTGAGATGTAATCCTGGGACTTCTAAATTCATCTGCACTTAACTCCTCAGACCTGGGGGTAAGGTCCCCAAAGAGCATTCTCAAATAGCTCAGGTTTCCCAAGCAGATCCATATTTCTAAACCTGGGCCTAGAAGGGGGGGAGAGGGGGAAGGGGAGTAGCGGGAAGGCAGAAGGAGGAGGACAAAAGTGTGAACGATTAGGTGCAAGGAGAAGTATGTTGAGTCTGTGACTTGAAGATTTGTTCGTCATGTGTAAAAAAAGATCAAGTCCAGCAGAACCAGAGAGTAAGAGAAGCAGAAAGAAAAGAAAATTCCTTATATACTGATGAAAAGGCACCAGACAAAGAGTCAGTAGAGATCCAGGCCTGATCCTGTCACTAACTCAGGAGAACTGTGTTACCTCAATAGGCCTTAGTTTCCTCATCTGAAAAATGGTGGGGTTGAATCAGATGGTTCTCCAGTTCTGGTATGTTAAAATTCTGTGATCACTTGGGTTCACTTCAATGTAATTCTTTATCGAATCCTCTCTTAAGGATAACGTGCTGGGAATCCTAGTTCCACAGCCTTTTTGGTGGCTTTTGCCTCAGGTAGATGAAATCCAGAGCTGTGCCTTTCAAATGAGACTGGTTATAAAGTGCCCAGAACAGAGCATTAGACATTCCTCGAGAAAAGATGGAAGCTTGCATATAGATAACAAGGGAAGTCTGGCACAAGCTGGTGAAGCCTACCCCACTACCATAGTTATTCCTCCCCACCCAACCAATTGTCTGTTTGCTCTTTTGTTATGTGGAAAAAACATCAAAGGTGGTAGGGAAAGGTTGAACTTGGGACATGTTCCCTCCTCTCAGCCCTGATGAATAATAACAATCCCTCACATTTGTATAGCATGTTATACCTTAGAAAGTGTTTTTATTTATTTCCTTTTATCCTTCCCCTTTATGTGCCAGGTAAGAATGATTTCTCTCAATTTACAAAGAAAGAAACTGAGGTTCTTTAGAAAAGAAGTGATTTTTTGAGCTTGCACAATTAGGAAGTTGAAGAACCACTTCTTCTGACTCCCAATCTAGATCTTTTTTTGCACTATAGCGTCAAGCTAAACTGCCAAGCATTCAAACTCTGCCTCAGAGAGCACAACTCCAATGGGCTGACCGTGTAGTTCAAATGCAAAACACACATTTGTCAAAAATACTATTTTATGAAGAACTCAACACAAGGCAAGCATTCACATGGTGGTCAGAAGAAGCGAGACAAGGACATTCTCAAAGTCTCTCTCAAGAATTTTGGAGTTGATTTTGTGACATGGGAAACACCAGCACAGAACTACTCAGCATGGCAAGCCTGCATCAGAGAAGGTGCTGTGCTCTATGAGCAAAGTAGAATTGAAACAGCTCAAAGGAAACAGTATGTGTGAATTTAGAGAATCCACCCCCAAATGTTCACACAGACTATTTGTGCCCGACTTGTGGTGGAGTGTTCCAAGCTTGTATTAGTCTGATCAGCCACAGCTGATCACATTGAAATTTGACTTTAGTATAGTGATATCATTTTGATTCTCTCTGAAAACAAAGGACAACAACCAGACTGCTTTTGTGATATGAACTGCAGACAAAATGAGCATGGCCATTTTTCTTCCCTGTTCAACCTAAATTGATCCTTTCAAAGGTGTTTAACAAAAAGGAAATAATTCTATGATTATCTTTATCCTCAGATCCAGAGTTCATCTTCCTTCAGTGTGGATGCCTATCAGAGAACATCCAGAATGTACCCTTCCCAAATATACTCCCTTGACCGGCTGCTGCCTGAAACTGTACCAGTGGAGATTCATCACTTTTGTTTGGCCACTGTACATCTTATAGACCCCGTTAGCATGCAGAATTAGCAGGCTAAAAGGCAGCATCATATTGTGGAAAGGCAGTGTGGTATAGTGAACAGAGACTCTAATTTCGATCACTGAACTAGGAGTCACAGGACCTTGTTTGAATGCTGGTCACTCTGCTGCTGATTACTTGTGTGTCCTTAGGCAAGTCACTGAAATTCTCTGGGCTTCATTTTCCTCATCAGTACAATGAAAGGGTTGGAATAAGTGACCTCTCTGTCTTCTTCCAGCTTTGTAGTTGTGATCCTATGTGAGGAAACTTCCCCAAATATTAGTTTTGTCCTTAGAAAAGCTGAATTTGCCTCCTTCCCCTGCTATTTTCTCATTCTGAACAGACTAACTACACTTTTCTGAACCTCAGTTCCATTTGAAAAGGGGAATATTGAACTATGGGATTGCCAAGATGTGTTCAGTGCTAAATTCTATGACTTTTCACTGGTAGGCATTAGGTCAATGCTGAGTAGTTTGGATTAGGGAGAGGGTTGGGCTTAGGTCAAATAGTAACACAACATGAGCATTTAGGAGATTTCACTGGCAACCTAGGCATTGGGCACCTAGGGAAAAAGGAATGAGAAATGGAGGTTGGCATTTGTGGAGGATAAAGCTCACTTACTCAACAATGTAACTTAGGGACAGCCCAGATTACAACCTTATAGAGACTTTCCGGCTCCTGGGAAAAATAGAAAATGTTTCTAAGAAGTACACAGGAATCAGATGATAAACACTCTCCTTGGGATCCATGCTGGGATTTATAAAGTTGTCAGGGAGAAGAGAGTCTCTAAATGTTCCTGCTATAGCCTCAAATTCCATAATCCCTCTCTTTGTTTCAATTTAATAGTGGGTGTTCATCCCAAAGAATATTCTTTTTTCTCTGTTCCCCGCTTGTCAGGTGAGAAGAAAACTAAATGGTCCAAGTTCCTGAAAAGGTACTAATAAAATATCTCATCATCTCAGAAAACTGGTCTCCAGAGGTAGTAAACAGCAGAGACTGAGCCTAGTGGTCATTTTTCTTCTGTCTTTCAGATTTCTGCAATTTTTATTGCAATCCCAGGATTTCTGACTAGTCTATCTTCATCAGAACTGGCATATTGGCCAATGTATCTTGGATTCTTTCTAGCTCAGCTTCTCAATGTCATGCTTTTTTACTTTTCTAACCTTTTCATTTCCTGCTACCATATGTTGTGATTTTAATTCAATGTGCAAAAAATCCCTCCACTCTTTTTATTGCATGGAGGGCAAAAGAGCTAGTTTAGAGGTTTCACTTGACTTGGGTTGTTTGTTGGCTTTAAACTTACTGAGGCAATAAAGTAGCATATTCTTTCCTCATTCTACATAGAGCTGAGATCTTTTAACCTAGGAAAACCAACAATTATCTTCTTCTTGCCTAGTTTTGTTTTTCTTTTCTTCTGAGTAATGAAGCTAATTATGCATTTTAGGGAATGATGTTCTGTCACAAAGGAACAAAGAACATACAAACATATATTAATGACAGCCCCTCTTTGTCTCAGGCTGTCCTAAAAGATGTTCAGAAGTCATATGAATAATTCAAAATATTCTTCAGGTGTGAAATGGTACTTGGGTCAAGATGAATTACCTTCCTGTATGTATTATTATGGAGCTTGATAGTAGATCCTACAAATAGGGGTCAAGGTATCATAAACCCACAATGGAAGACCTTCATGAATTTACACAGGCAGCGGAAGAACTTTGCACTTATCAACCTACTCCAGCTCTCCCAATGGAGGCATATATTATCATGAATTCTATTCCCTAGGGAAGTCTCCTAAGAGCTATTGTGCCCTGTAGCAATGGGTTGGGAAGATTAGAATACTGGAATGACAAAAGTACATGGAGGGATGTACCACTATTTATCTGGGAAGGAAACATGCTGGAGCAGAAAAGGTGAAGATGGAGAAATCCATTGCAAATAATAAGAATGATGCTAAGCTATGTAAGAATTCACGTTCTATGGCTATGGAGTTATTGATAATGTCATGGAGAAGTATGGGAAATGGTCTAATCTATTACAGAATGTGGCCTGATTTGATAGAAGTACTGGATTTAGAATAAAAATATTGTGATTCATAGTGTAATGCTGCCAATTATTATGCATATAATGTTGAATAAGTTACTTGGCCACTCCGATCTTCAGTATGTTCATTGGTAAATGGGGGCAAATAAGCTTATAGTTTTACCTTGGAAGATAATTCTGAGAATCATATGAATTGTGTATCACAGAGTCACAGAAACTAACAGAAGGCATTTCATAGGATATCCAGAATAACCTATATATGCCCAAGCAATGATTATCAAGCTTTTATATGAAGACATGAATGAGTGGATTTAAAAGCAACAGTATTTATTATATACTTATTTGATGCAAAGTATTATGCTAAACACTGGGTATACAAATAGAAAAGGAAGACATTTCTTGCTATCAAGGATCTCACATCATAATAGTGAAAGACAAAACATATAGGAAGGCTCATCTCTAGGGCAGATAGAAAGGTCTAGTGGTCCTTAGGATAAAGCAGTAAGGCTGATGGAGATTCATTCATTCTACCAAAGACTAGAATTTCCACTGGGGCAAGGGTGGGGGCGGGGGGGGGAGTATATGCATTTGACATTGATAAAGAATGGTAGCAAGAACTTTGCTTTATGCATCTCTACAAGGGTTGTACCCTTAGATAAATCTACAACTTCTGAAGGCAATCCACTTTAATTTTAAATAGATCTAAATGATATAAAATTTTTAAAATTCCTTATGTTAAGCTGAATGGCACAGTGAACTGGACATTAGGCTTGGAGTCAGAAAAACGTGGTTTAAGACCTATTTCAGACCTTTACTAGCTGTGTGTCCTTGGCCAAGTCACTGAAATATTCTGTGTCACAGATTCCATAGTGGTAAAATGGAGTTGGGCTTGATGACCTTCAAGGATCCTTTCAAGTCTTTGAGCCAATGACAAGCCTAAATGTGAACTTGTGAAACATTCTAGCCTCCAAACCCTCTTTCATGTTGCATCTCTTCAGGTACTTGAAAAATGTGTTTTACAGGGGTGGAGCCAAGATGGCCCCATAGATGCAGGAAAGCTCCGCAGGTCCCACATAGCCACCTCAAATACCCATAAAATATGACTCTAAACAAGTTTTATGGCTCCAGAACTCACAAAATTACAGAAAAAACACATCTCCCGCTGAAGGCAGCTCGGCAGGAAGGGCTCATTGCAGCAAGCTGGGAGCTGTAACCAGCCCAGACTGAAACCATGGCTTGGCCCAAGGGCAGCTAGGACAAGCTGCAACTGGAGCCTTCAGGAGAGTGGATCAGTGGCAGCTGTCGCAGTTTCTAGAACTATCAACCCATAAGAAACAAGGACAAAGTGAAAGGTCAGGGGAACTCAGTTGAATTTGGGGGAGAGAAGCAGTCTGGTCAAACTGCCTCCAGGGTAAGGAAGCCATACCTCCATTAGACTGCTTCAGAAGCTCCCAGCCTGCAAACTGCAGGGGGCCAAGTGATCATTCAGAGGCTAAGCATTCTTGCGCTGAGCGGCCTGGATCCAGATTGGGGTATTGGGTGATGGTCCTGGGGTGCGTTTTCAGTGAGCCAAAGCTGATAGGGGCTGCAGCGGCTTCCTAATAGGTCCAGCAGCTGCAAAACCCCCAGTTATTTGGAAGCAGAGTTCCATAGAGCCAAAAAGTCAGGTAATTAACTGGCAACATGAGCAGGCAAAAGAAGCACAGTAAGAACAGAAATCAAACTTTAGATTCCTTCTTTGAGGACAAAAAGGATCAAAGCATAGAATGGGAGGAAGACAACAGTCAGAAATCCCACACCAAAAGCTTACAAGAAACATGTAGATTTATTACAAGACATAGAGCAGCTTAGGAAGGATTTTGAAAACCAAATAAGAGAAATGGAGGAAAAATTGGGAAGAGAAATGAGAATGATGCAAGAAAATCATGAAAAGAGAGTCAACAACCTGACTGAAGAAAATAACACCTTAAAAATGGATTAACTCAAATGGCAAAAGAGGCCCAAAAAGCCAATGAGGAGAAGAATGCCTTAAAAAGTCAAATTTGCCAGATTGAAAAAGAATGTCAAAAGCTTTCTGAGGAGAGTAACTCCTTCAGAATTAGAATGGAGCAAATGGAAGCAAATGACTTTATGAGAAATCAAGATACTATTAAACAGATCCAAACAAATGAAAAAATAGAAGGCAATGTGAAATATCTCCTTGAAAAAACCACTGACCTGGAAAATAGATCCAGAAGAGACAACTTAAAAATTATTGGACTAGGGGGTGGAGCCAAGATGGCGGTGTAGCAGCAGCAACATATCGCAGCTCTCACATAGCCACTTCAAAATACCCATAAAATATGACTCTAAACTAATCCTCAAACTCCAAAACACACACAAATATACCTTCCACTAAAGTCAGCTTGGCTACGAGGAACCATATCAGCACTGTGAACCGAAACCAGCCTGGCCTGAGGCCCAGGCTGAGCCCCAGGGGCGGCTGGACAGGAGGAGTGGAGGAGCCTTGGATTAGCAGCAGCTGCGAGCAGCGTTCAGAACTAGGTCAGTGTGGCTTGCGAAAACGGGGGAGAAAAGCGTCTGGCCAAAATGCCTCCAGGACGGGAAAGCTAAAGGCAGAGGTTTTGCACCCGCCTCTGCATTGCAGCTTCTGCGCCTGCAGCCTGCAGACAGCAGGGGGACTAAGCGATTGTTCAGAGGCCAGTGCTCTTGTGTTGAGCGGCCTGGATCCAGATCGCGGTCTTGGGCTTTCAGTCCTGGAGTCTTCATTATCCAGTCAGCCAGAAGTAAGTAGGAAAGGGAACAAGCACCTTCCTGAGAGCTACGGCAGCCAGGAGGACCCCAGCAATTTGGGACAGAGCTTTCCCTTCTGGAAGCAGAGCCCCCAGAGATTTAAAAAAAAAACATGGACTGATCAACCATGAGTAAGAATAAGCATAAGAAGCAAAGTAAGAACAGTAACCAAATCCTAGATTCCTTCTTTGGATGCTTACCACTTTATCAGTGTCTTTTTCTAATAATGTAATACCCAGAAACGAACACAGAATTCCACATATGAATTTACCAGATAAGTTAGCATTAGAAACCATCATGTTTCTAATGTAATCTAAATCTAAAGTAATGTAATCAACAAACATGTATTTGTTAAGTACATGATGTGTGCCTGAATGTGCTAAATGTGGGAATATAAAGATAAAAGTGAGCCCTTACCCTCAAACAGATTTCATTCTAGTGGAGGAGAAAAAAATGTATATATAGGGGTATATGCATATATATGCATATAAAATGAACACTGGTGATTTTGGGAAGCAAGGCTACTAGCATCTGTGGTAATAATGAAAGGCTGCATGTAGAAGGTGGTTCTTGAGTTGAAGGATTCTAAAAGATGGAAGCGAAGAGTCAGAATATTTTAGGTAACAGGGGAAAGCCAGAATAAGAGCATAAAAATGATTGATGGAATTTTGTGTGTGAAATAACTAGTCAGAGAAGATGGCTTGATTACAAAATACATGGAGAGGGGTAAGGTGTAAGAAAACTGGAAATATAGAAAGGAGCCGGGTTGTAAAGAGCTGTCAATGTCAGACAAAGGATTTTAAATTTATTCTGGATCTACTAAGTATCCACTGGATTTTGTAGAAAAAGGTAGTGAAATGGCTGAGCACATAGTTTTGGAAAATCATTTTGGCAGTTTTCTGAAGGATGGATTGGAGTGGGAAGAGACTTGAGGCAGGGAGACCTAATATGAGGGTATTATAATAGTCAAGGTGAGACAGGATCAGGGCTTGAATTAAGGTGATAGCAATGTAAGTAGAGAGAAGGGAATTATGCAACAGAAATTGCAGAAAGAGAAATTATAAGACTAAATATGGGGTGTTAGTGGTGGTCGTGGTAGATGAGAGTAAGAAGTACAAAATGACACTAAGCTTGTCAGTTTGGATGTCTAGAAGAATGATGGGACCTTCCACACTAATAGGAAATTGTGGGCTGAGGGAGTATTTGAGCAAAAAGGTAATGAGTTCTTCTTTGTGCATGCTGAATTTGAGATTTTTACAGGATATCTCATTCAAAATGTCTATTAAGCAATGTATTGTTCCAGTTAGAAAAGTGACTAGGGATGGATATATGGATATAGATATCCTCAGCATAGAGATGATCATTTTTCTGGTGAGAGTTGATGTGATTTAAAAAAAATCTTGGGATACTCTTAGGTGAGATTACACACAATTTAAGGTTTGATATAGACCATAATCCAGGAAAAAAAAAACATCTCAATGGTCTGACAGTAGTAGGAGAATCAGGAGAAAGCAGTGTTATGAAAAGGCTAGAGAATAGAGAACATGCAAAAGGAAAGGATGGTCAACAATGATGAATAGTGTCAAGAGGTCAAGAAAGATGCAGATAGAAAATAGGTTATAAGATTTGGCAATTGAGAGAACTTTGGTAATGTTAGAGAAATAGTAAACAGGCAGTGAGGTTAGAAGTCTGATTTCAGAAGTTTTAGGGGAGAGAGAGGGAGAGAGAGAGAGAGAGAGAGAGAGAGAGAGAGAGAGAGAGACAGAAACACTTGGTATCCACTATAAGACTCAACTCTTTCTCATATGAATTTCTATCAATTGCGTTTTGCTATCATGTGAAGCTAATTTGCTTTAGAAAATATAAGTTTTTACCTTTGTCCCTAATAAATTTCCTCTCCTTGAATTCAGCTCAACCTTTTAACCTTCCAAGGTTCTTTTGGATTTTGAATTTGTCAACCTATGTGTTAGTTATTCCTTCTACCTCTCGGTCCTTAGAAAATTCAATGAGTTCCACTGATGTCATTATATGAAGGACTGATAAAAATATTAGACAGCACAGGGTCATAGATAAATACCTGGAATAGTCCACTAGTGACCTACAATCAAACTGATATGAAATTTTGCATTACTATTTATTGGTTCCCGCAATTCAATCATCATTGAATCCACCTATCTACACTATTGTCTAGCACATATCTCCCCTTCTTGTCCATAAGAATAACATGAGATGCTTTGTCAAATCTTTTTCTGAAATGCACAGAAAGAATATCACCATTCTTCTCCTGATTTAGTCTAGTAATCCTTATATAAAATGGACATGGAGTAAGTTTGGCACAGCTTGTTCTTGATGAAGACATGTTGCCTTTTTCTGATCATCACTTCTTTTTCTAGATATTCAGGAGCCATCCTTTTGAAAATATGTTTTAGAACTTTGCCAGGAAACAAAGTGTGCTAAAGTCCTTATAAAGTAAATACCATTTAAATATGAGCTGTCATTATTATGTATAAGGTCATTGGCTTTAGGACTAAAAGAATTATTTCCAATAATCTAATTTAATCTTGTCATTTTAACAGACAAGGAAACTGAGGTCAAGAGAGATGTTTAAAGTTACATAGGAAAAAGAGCCTCGATTTGAAAATAAGTCTTTTCATTCTGAATTCTATCTCTTTGCACTAAATCATTCATTCATTCATTCACTCCAGAAACATTTCTTAAATCCCTACTCTATTAAATCATTGTACTAGTTTTTGGAGGAGATGCAAAGTTCAAATAATTGAACTTTGTTAAAGGAAACAATCCTAGGTCTTACAATATTTAAAACATAGCAGTGGGTTGGGTTTCCAACCTATCTTGAGGAAAGCATTCTTTCTCAATTATTTCTCTTAGAATAAGGATTAGGAGGGATTGGAGCTGATCCACCCACACTATCTCGCCTAGTTCATGCAGCCCATAGCTAGGCAAACATGTAAAAGTCATTAGTTTACCTGGAGATCTTATTCTCACTTTAGGAGGGACCAACAGGTCAGAATTGGATAAATTCTTCCAATGTCTAATTTTTCTTCCCCAACTCTACACAGAGAACGAAAAATATCTAGGATTTTTTTTTTCCCCATTAATGTGCTATGTGACTTGTTATATATTTTGGGACTTTATTTCACTGACATTGGAATAATTATTCCTATTGGATTTGAAAGAATTTTGAGAATATCATATTGCAAATACTAAAGAGCCTATTCAATTTCATAAGATTCTCCTCATTGTATGATCACATCCAAGTCATTTTTAGGAGTCAAGTTAAGGAAACTTGCCTTCAAAGTACCATTCATTTAAATCAATACCTAAACAGAAGTTCAGAGACTTGGAGCTGTCAAAAGCTTAATTTTATAAGTAGATCCCTCCAATACAAATAAAAGTAATTTAGGGTAAATAAATCATCTGAAGTGCTAAGTTATAACAGAAACCTTTTTTCTTTTGTTAAACAAGAAAAGCTTTAAATAAAAATAAATATGCCATAAACTACTCAGGGAGTATATCTTTCTCTAAATCTGGATCTCAAATCATATCCTCTAGTCATAAACACAGAGGTCAGAAGCAAATGCTTTCTATTTCCTTTTCAATGTATAACATTGTTAAATTGGACTTAGAGGTATGTATGGTATTATTCGTCCCCTGGAGGTATTGAGTATAGACTCAACTAAAAGATGATTATAGAATCATAAAAATCATACAATGCTAAATTTGGAGGGGATTTTATAATGAACAATGTTAGAATGAGAAGGGACCTTAAAACATAGAATTTTAGATATGAAATGAATCTTGGCACATTTAATGCAAAAGTATAAGACATAATTTTAGAAATGGAAAATGCGTTAGAATATAGACAATAAAAACATAGAATATAGAGGAATAAAATTAGAAGGAATCTCAGAACATAGACTATTTGGATACAGAATGTTACAATACAGAATCTCAGAGCTGGAATGTACTTTAGAAAATAGTGTCAACAGAGAATGTATGAAATTAAAGCTTAAAAGTATCCTAAAACAAAAATATTAGCACAAAGGATAGGTCTGGAAGGGTTCTGGAAATCACATAGTCAGAAAATTCTAGAATCCAAAGGACTCAGAGAGTATCAAATCCATCCCTTATCTGAGCTTGAATTGCATCTAAATCATACTAGAAAAGTGTTTGCTTCAAGCCTTTGTTTGAACTCCTCTAGTGATGCCTCTTGTTTATAGGTAAGGAAGCTGATGGAAAAGGATTTTTCTAAGTTGAAACTAGTAATTAATGATAAAATTGAGACTAGAGCTCATGTCTCCTGACTAGTATTATCCCTGTTAAGATAGCGTATATAACATATCATATCATGTATAACATGTTTTTAAAAGTCCCACTATCTCCAAAGTTATTAACCCACTTCAATTAGCTTGTAAGTCTTTTGGATGTAAACCGTAGGTACTGATAATTTTGACAACCTTGGATGTGACTACACTATCCAAATGCTCACTTTTGGGCCTCAAATCCTTGCTTGTGCATGTTCCAATTTTCCATCTGACTAACCATCATGACAGGTCTGTATGTATAACCATCAAGAAACAACTGCTATTAAAGAACTCATTTATGTGTCGAGATTGATGCTCCCATAATAGATGGATTATACCATAAGGAATGAGGTTGACTGACATAATTTACAGAAACAAGCTCTTTTCAAATGGAACATGTGATCTATTGACAAAATGAACACATGTGCATGCATGTGCACAGAAATGATGTGGCTCTTCTAGTGAATTCAAAAAAGGAGATTTATGGTATTGATCCTTCTGTTTTCTCTCATGGCTAAACTTTCATCAGTCAATCAACATCTTCAGGTGTCACTATGTATAGTATAGGTATATCAATGGTAGATACAAAAGGAATGGGAATCAGCCCCTGCCTCTGGGTTGCTTGGATTTAATTGCAAAATATATACAATACAAACATAGTAGTATATACTAAGAAAACATCTGAGCAATGGAAAAGTGCAGAATATGAAACTAGGTGCTAAAGGAGGAAGTGCAATGTAGTTGGGGGGGAAAAAAGAGAAAAAAAATTAGTTTTGAAATCAAGAGAAAACTGGGTTCCAATTCAGGCACTCACACAAATTATGTAATGTGTAAGTAATTCCCCCTCTGTGTGCCTCAGTTTTCTCATGTGAAAAATGAGAGGAATTTAAAGAAATTATGTCTAAAATCCCTTGCAGCTACAAATCCTATGATATATTAAATATAGCAATTTATTTTGGGCAGAACACTGGTCAAGATTGGTCAACTGGTCAATCAATGAAGATTCTGGTTAATGAAGACTTTTTTTTTCTTGAGGGGAGTGGAATTGTATTTATCTTATATAAGGTGAAAGCCATCACTTACACACTCAAACTCATTGTGAACTGGCACGGAAGTTTTGACCTGCTCTATTTCCAACATGGACCAGCTTACCTTTCCTTAGACAATCTGATACGAACTCCAACCCACTACCATTGCCAGAGACCTGCTATGTTGAAGCCTGACATAGTGGGGACATCTGATTGGCTTTATACTACTTCAATTCAGAAGTCAAGTTATCTGTCAGCCTCAGTCTCCCCAGTAGCAATAACTACAGGTGTATAACAACATGACCAGTAAGAAGATTTCTACAAGGAGATAGTTCTACCAACTTCAATATTCCAATGGAGCTATGATCTCACTGATGTGGGTATGATGCAGACTACAATGCATTCTTGCATGCCTATCCTATCTGACTCTTGTCTGTGTCCAACCATTAGTCTGCCACAAGTGGTTCAGCTAATATTGTGGATCCCTGCTTCACTTCCTCTTAACATCATAAGTATGCCAACAGGGTACATGACTATAAACTGGTTATCTTCAATCAAGTAATCATCTCATATTTCTTGTCAACCATATATTTCTTGGAGGATATTGTCACCCTTTATACTTTCTGTCTGCTTATCCCAACTCTGTACTTCTTTATTTTCCTTTACAATATCCCCAGTTTTAATCCTTTTAAGATTATATCCATAACCCCCCCCCCAAAAAAATAATAATGGGTGACCATACAGTTAAAGAGATAAGCCTTCTTTCAAGGAAAGCTTTGGTAAAAGAATTTCACAATTGCCCTAAGGCAATCTAGGTTACTGTTCAATTCTGTGTCCATAAGCTTCTCAAAGCTTAAGGGAAAAGTGAGGTTGAGAACTAAGATTTTGACCTATTAATAAGAATTTATTGATCACCAATCACAGTAAGCATTATAAAACCTAATTCTAGTCAAGCCTCTGCCATAAGCCTTACTTACCATATAAATACCATGTTTGTTGGAGGTTTGTTTTTTCAGGATGAGTTGTTTGTTTGTTTTTTCCATTGAGATCTTTAGTATTGTGTATATCCAGGTAGATTTAAGGATTGTAAAACAGTTTAAAAAAAAAAGGAACATTTCTCTCAGACTGTTACTGAACTATAAAACATAGTCATGGGACTCTTTGGTACTTGAAATATATTGATGAAATGTATAAATGCAGAACTTCCTAATCCAGGTCTTGAGCTACACAGGGGGAAAATATATTAAAAACAAGAGTTTTAGCTGGAGCAGCAGATAAGTGCCTATGAAGGTAAACTAATAGGTAAAAGTGAAAGCCATAGTATCTTCTTTTCTTTTACATTTTAAGTGTATGTGTATGGTGGAAAGGGTGTAGGAGAGAGTTAAATATAGGGAGGTTGTTTGAGCCAAGTTAGGTAATGCAGCATCTCTTCCTCCAAACCATATCTTCTCCTAAGAGGCACTAAAACCTTGAGATTTAGGGGCAGTATTAAGAGCCAAGACTGACTAAAGGAAGGAGGCCTGAAGTTGGCACAACCTCCTGATTTTGGCCCAAGGATCCCTCTGCTAAGGTAGAAGGAAATAATTTTCTCACAAAACCAGTACTGACATTGTGTAGAACCCTGTTGGGGGAATATATGAATAGATTAATAGTGTGGTATAGTGAAGGGGGAAAAATGAACAAAAAAAAACCTCAGTGGGTTTGGAATCATAAAAGTCTTGGTTCAAATCTTGACTAATAATCACTTCATTGTGTAACCATGGACAAGTAAGTAACACAATTCCTCTAAGCCACAAATTTTTAATCTCTAAAATGAAGTCTTTGGATTAGGATAATTTATCGGGTTCCTTTCCACTTTGCATCCTATAAATCGATGAAAACTATCACCATAACCCTCAGTAAATTTGAACTCTAATGTCACTGGCAGCTCTAGAATTCTAAGGCTTACAAAGGATTTCAAAGAAGCAGTGGTTGATGAACATTGTAAAAAGGACAGCAGTAATTGCAAAGAGTAGTCATGGCTTCATAGAGAACAAGTCAAGCTAATTCTATTGCCTTTGTTGGCAGAATTACTAAGGAAGGAAAACTAACAGACCATTTTTGTGGAGATGAGACAAATAAACAATCAGGTAGTTTGGAAGGCCAGGCTCAAGAGAAATTGTTAATGATGCAGTGTCAGTGTGGCAAGACATCTCTATACAGTGCCCTGTAGGGATTTCTGTTTGGTCAGTGCTATTTAGCATTTTATTAATGACTTGAGTAAGGGCATGGATGGTATGCTCATCAAATTCATAAGTAACACAAAACAGAGAGCTAACACTCCAAAGGAGAGAGATAGGGTCCAACAGGATCTTTATAGTCTAGAGCATGGGACCTAATCAAATAGGATGGAATTCAACATGGACAAATAGCAAGTCTTGTATTTGGATGAATAAAACCAGCTTCACAAGTAGAAGATTTGCAAGGCATGGATAGGTAACAGTTGATCTGGGAAAAAAAAAATTGGAAGTTTTAGTGGACTACACATTCAAGTGAATTAGTAGTGTGATGTGCCAACCGGGGTGGGTGGGATATTAATACATTCTTGGGCTGCATTAAGAGGGTCATAGTTTCTAGAACTATGATAGTGGTGATAGTTCTACTGCATTCTGCCTTCCTCAAATATCATCTGAAGCATGTTGTTCAATCCTGGGCACCAGAATTTAAGAAGGATATTGATAAGTTGGAGAGTATAGAGAGGGGGACCAGGGTGCTAAAGGACCTTAATTCAATGATATATGAGGATTGATTGAAAGAACTGAGGATGTTTAGGCTAGAAAAAAGAAATTCAATAAGACATGATCGCTATTTTCAAATATTTGGAAGATTCTCCTGAAAAGGAGAGACTAAACTTCATTTGGCTAACCCTATATGCAATAAGGCAAAGAGGCAAATTTAGGCTTAAGATCAGGAAAAACATTTTACTAATTAAAAATGTCTAAAAATATAATCACCTCCTTCTAGAGGTAGATTCTCTCCCTAAAGTGGTATTTAAGCAGGCTAGACAATCATATGTTGAAAATGTTATAGTGGAAAACAGTTTGGTATATGGATTGGGCTAGATGGCCACTAGGGCCCTTTCCAACTCTCAGAGTTTGTGATTCTGTGAAATATTTATAGGACCTGGGTATTATGGGATATGAAAAATGAATGAAATAGTAGAACCAAAGAGGTGACCAATGTTTTGAGCTTTCCAGATTAAGAAAATACCCGTATTATATGCATGCACACATACATATACACATACACACATGTGTTATGCATGTTACCTATGTTATATACATATATACATATGTGTTGTGTATATATTATCTAAAATATATGTGTATGTTTAATAGCAGTATTATATATGCACATGTGCATATATGTGTGCAGTGTATATGTGTATAAAAATAACACTGCTACTATACACATAAGCATGCATGTTTATTTGTATAAGGCTAGACACATTCGATTTGTGGCATTGGTGAGACATCCAAATCAACATATCATTTCTTTTGCAATTATTCCACACCTATGATTTCATTAATATGGGAAAATCTTTCCACCATTGCAATTTAGCAACTCTTCTTTAATTTATAGTCTCAGAGAACTGTCTGGAATGCTGAGAATAAGTAAGTTGCTTATCCAGAATCACACAACTAGTATATGATAGAAGGAAGTCTTGAACCTTTGTCTTCTTGACTTCAAGGCAAGTTCTCTGACCACTTCTACCATACTGTTGTCTCTCTATACTCTGCTGACAGGTGGAAATATAGGGCAATGATGCAGGTGAAAGTTTGAGGGTATATAGCTCTAGATTTTAAGGTAGACAATTTGGAAATGACAACTAAAGTCATTTATGGGAAAGGATGATTTCTCCCACAAAGAAAATTTAGAGGGAAAAGTAAAGGAGCACGGATTGGGTCTTGGAGGTAGGAGGAGGGGGAAGGAGAGCACCCACAGTTAGAAGGCAGGAAGTGGGAGAAAAACCAGGATACACAAAGGAGCCTATGGGGGTTTTTCTATATTTCAAGTAGACACTGGACCTACATTAGTGGTATATTATCAGACCACACAGACTGTGTGTATCTGAGAATCCTTGTCTTGGCACTAACAAAGTCTGGTTTGCCATATAAGGGACTAAATTGTCACTTTCCACAAATTCAGATCCTTCAGTTCTCAGGATATGCCTAAACTTTATTCATAAGTTACACTAAGAATACTTCCTGGGGATGAAGGAGCCACAAATCCCACAAAATTCTTTAGGAATCTGGTCTATTAAAAAAAAGACAATGATTATGTATACACTAAAGGAAACAAACTGTCCTGGTGTATGTAGCATTGTGAGCTTTAATTATCTTCCTATGGAACTCAACAGAAGAACAGTAAGTGCCTGGTAACACACCCACAAGTGTGCACACTCTGAATGATTCACATTAATATGAGCAAGAAAGGACATAACACTTCTTTACATTTGCATAAAAATCAATGAACAAAACATTAAGGACATATGGTGTGCCAGTTACTGCACTAGGAACTGGGGATATAAGGGCAAGAGTGAAACTATTCCTGATTTCATTAGATTGTAGAAGATATCACATACATTAATAAATATGTACAAAATACATAAAGGCAGTTTGGGGTGGGAAAGGCAGGAGCAGCTGGGAAGATCAGGAAAAGTTTCTTGTAGACTTAAGCTTTGAAGGAGGTTGAAGAATCTAAGGCAGAGAGGGAAGGAGATTGAATTCTAGACACATGGAAGACAGTTCAAAGGTGGGAAAACAGGAAATGGAATATAGAATGTCATGTGTAAGCAAGTAAATCAGTTAAGTTGGATCATAGAGTGTATAAAAGAAAGTAATCTATACCAAGGATGGAAAGGTAGTTTGAAGCCAGGTACTAAAGTATATCACTTTTCAAAGGACCTTCATATATATCTTGCCATATGATCCTGACACCAACCTTGAAAGGTAGACAGAAAAGGTATTTTTATCTCCATTTGAGAGAAGAAAATGAGGTTCAAAGAGATAAAGTGTTTCCCTGCGGTCTGATGTCTCATACATGGCAATGCTGTGACTAGTACCTGAATCTTCTGATATCCTATCCAATGCACTTCCCTCCCCCCACACCATTAAGGTAGGTGGAGGAGCATTCGAATAGAGAATGAAAATGATTACTTCTCATTTCAAAGTAGTGTTCATTCAACACCTTCATCTGTATCATGTCGAATATTTGGAGGAAAACAAAAACATTCAATCCAACATCCTGATAGTTCCAAAAATCTAGATGTTTAGCCTTTAGAAGATGCAATTTCCAGATGTTTGATTGAGGTTTGTTTTTTGAGGTTGAGATATTTTTTCCATTGGGATCTTAAGTATTGTGTATATCCAGTCAGATTTAAGGATTGTAAAACAGTAAAAAGGAAAATTTCCCTCAGATTGTCCAAGAAATCTAAAGCCGCCTCATCCAAAACATACCATATCTTCTAATGGAATTTGAAGGTGCTACTTAAACCTGTATATGACCTCTGCGACTAACAGGATCAAGGTACATTGAACAGAGCATCAACTGCGGAGTGAGAGTTGGATTCAGAATCTACCTCTTACACTTAATATCTGTGTAGTAAGGGAAAATTCCCTATAATCCCTGGGACTCAGATTCATTATTTGTTAAAATGAGCTCAGGACTAGCTGGCCTTTGAGTTTCCTTCCAGTTCTAAAGTTATGATAGCAATAGATATTAGCACCTTTAATTTGGCATGACCTCAAAACTGAAAGTAGTATCAACTTTCTAATATAAACTATTAGATTATTATTAGATTAGATCTGGTCATTAGAGCAGGACTAGGGGCCTTCTGCTAGCCAAAAGGATACTTCATCACTTCTTTATAATACACATTTTTGAATGTGTCATTCTACTACTTAAAACCTTTTAACAACTCATTCATGCCTATGGAAGAAAGTCTTGACCCATATAATTTGAATCTAAGGAACCTTAAGTCCATTTGTCTCCTTTTATAGAGAATGAATTAAAGCTCAAAGGGAATTTAATAACTTAATCAATATTACACTGACCATACAAGAGCTGGGATTCGAACCTAAGTCCTCTGATTCCAAAGCCAGGGCTCTTTACCTAACTCACACTGCCTCTCGTATTTTGTTGCCAATTTTAATCTATTAGAATTTGTTTGTTGTTTGTCTTTTGTTTTTGAAGAGGACCAACAACATGACAGGGTGATGTTTGCTTGAACTGGATTTAAGTGAGGCAGAACTGTAAGACTATATCCCTTTTGTGCCTGTATCCCCAGAACATAGCATAGTGCCTGGCACATAGAAGATATGTAATAAGTGCTTTTTAATTATAGTTAATTCATTCATAAAGTGAGAAGATTCTATTTAATGCCCTCTTAAGTTCCTTCTATTTCTCAGTCTTTGATTCTATGATTTTATAATTGATTGATCTGTGTTGGGCCCCCCCAACCCTTTTTCACTGTAGATACCAGGAGGACAACACACAGATGCTAATTATCTTTGCATCTCCCCCAGACCTTAGTATAGTGCTTGTCACATGAAAGGTCCTTCATAACTGTTGCATGAATAAATGAATAAAATATATTAAATTTTATGACTTCCTTTCTTCTCCCAGGTGTCTCTCAAACAGGCCAAAGGTATGAGAAATGGGATAGGTAAAATGAGGTTTTCCCTTTGTTCTAATCCATGCCTTATTTTATTACTTTTTTACCCATATTGCCTAAGGATAATGAAAAAGACTTCTTTAAAAAAGAAACTGTAAAGTAAATACTTGCTAAACTCTAGGTCCCTCACCTCTGTGTTGTCATTTGAAGAGGTCACCAATCAAAAAAGTTCCTTTTCACAAAGTCAGCAGAGGCGAAAAAGAATGTTTTGCTGCCAAGGGAATAATAGTTATGGTGGATGAGCTTTGGAGAAGCTCACCTCAGAAAAATATTCCAGATTTTCCCACCCTCCTGGCTTTACTAGGCACTCAGTGGGGCTGTTGATATGAAGAGGCACATACACATACACACAATATGCAGTCAGGGACATGTGGAACTTGGCTGTGATGGAGTAGCCTGGATAAGGGGACACGTGACTCCCAGTCAGTCTTTTAAGATGAGATTAACTGTATTTCAACCCCATCCCCTGTTTTACAGTTTCCTTCAGTCTCTGTACCTCTAAGGATGGAAGTAACTAATACCACTTAAGTCTTTCGTCGAGAAGAGCCATCTCCCTGGGGCTCAGAGTTTCACTGACCTGGCTTTCCTCCCTTCTTCTGAAGCTGTAGATGTATTCATCTCTCTTTGGGTATTTAATGTAAACCAGATAAGCCACAAATTTATAATCACTTTGGTAAATTTCATTTCTAAGGCAAGTTGAGTCTTTGAGGCCAAAGTTTCAACTACAGATGCTGCAGATTTCAAGGACTGTGAAAACCGTTTGGGGAATTGCCCTCCCAAGGTTTCCTTCAATGTTTAGATTACAGCATGCAGTCCAGGGATATATTATGAGCTACCCTTTTGAACCTTGTCAGAAAGTCCTCATAAATTACCTTCAAGGAAATATATTTGAATTGCTATGCAGGGGGAAAAATGTAACATAAGATGTTGAACAAGTGGAAAGGACTTGGATTTAAAGTGATTAAAATTACATAGAAATACAACCATTTTGGAATGAAAGGTCCCTATAATAACAAGAGAAATACATCCCCTAATTTAGTGTCTTATTTTCTGTGAGATAAGAAATTAAATATAAGGGGGGAAAAAGGTCTGAATTCATAGTCAAAGGGTGTGAGCACTTACCTTAGCTTTACCCCTGGCTCATGTGGAACATGGTATAATGAGAAGAACACTAGTCTTGGAGTTCATAGATATCATAGGATCATCAAGCTAGAGCTAGTTGAGACCCTTCAAAGGGACTTGAGAGATATCAGAATGTAGAGATGCTTTGTGACCTGAGGAATCAGGGAAACCCTAATGGATGAGGTGACGCTTCAGGCAGAAGATGGACTTCAAAAAATGGAGAATAAAGATGAAAGGAGGATATTCTAGATGCAGGAAATACAGGAAAATGAGTGAGAGTTTGAAGAATGATGCCTATTCCAGTTAGGCTAATATATCTACATGTCATTTAGGCCAATCCTCTTACTGCAGATGAGAAGGTCTTCTCTGAGACCTAGAGAATTTAAATGAATTCTCCAAGGTTCTAGGAGTAGTGACAGCTTTGAGCTCAGGCTTTATAACTCCAAGGTCAATGTACTGTCCACTCCACCAGTATGAATTAAAGGCGATGGTTTCCACCCTTGGCCATGTGACAATGGGCAAACTATATCACCTCTCTGAGGTTTAGTTTCTTTAGCTGTGAAAAAGAAATGACAATCTCATCTCAACTTGTCATGCAGGGATTGTTGTGAGCAAAGTTCTTTAAAAATCACTAAAGTATTATTGAAACAAGAGCTATGAACCCCATCCAGTCTGTTAACTTCTAGGCTTCTATCCCCTTCTCAGTAAAACGAGAATTATGGTTCCTGCCCCTGCTGTCTCAATAGGATTCATCTAAATGACATTGCTCCTTTTTTTGTTGTTCAGTCATTTTCAGTCATGTCCAGTTCTCTCTGATCCCATCTGGGATTTTCTTGGCAAAGATACTGCAGTGTTTTGCCATTTCCTTCTCCAGCTCATTTGACAGATGAGAAAACTGCGGCAAACAGGGTGAAGTGACTTCTCCAGAATCACACAACTATTAAGTGTCTGAGGTCAGATTTGAACTCAGGAAGATGAGCCTTCCTGACTCCAGGCCTGGCACTCTATCCACTGCCATCTAGCTGCCTACATACATTACCTAGACTGTAATAATCACCATGTTTTGAACTTTCTATTTTAGGACAAATAGGAAAACATTTGGACAACAGAAGAATGACAGTCTATGTGAATGTTTAAGGTGCTCCCTTCCTAAATATCACTCCTTCCCTGAAAGGGGTCTGCAAAATGCATTCATTTATTCAGATTTGTGTCATAACTAATACTAGCTGAGAGGGAAGGGAAAAATTAGCAGATTCATAGATTGTGCTTCATTTTCCACTCCTCTTTTCAAAGGTTTCACAGAATCTAGTTGTTTTGTTTGACTTTGGTAAAACAATGTTAGCTGAGCCTCGTTCCCTCATATAACCTAATAGACTGGTAAACTCAAACCCCTTGTGAACTGTAGTCTCGTTCTTCTTGACTATCAGTTCTTAACAAGTCAAAAGCCCTCTTTAAAATAATTACCTTGGGGAAAACAAATATAAATTCCAAAGCCATTTATAAGCAGGTTAATTGTTCCTCTTAATGTCATTGTCAGAAGGAATACAGTTGAATTTTTCTAAATAGAAAATAAAAGAAAGTAACAATAGCCATTTGAGGGAGAATCCCTTGGATTTGGGAACCTTCTATGAATTATATCAAAGTATGGAAAAAAATCTGAGCATAGCAGAAACAATGAAGAAAACAAATGAAGCAATAAAGGCACAGTGATACCAACAACAACAATCGAGACACAGACCATGGGGGGAATCAGTGATTCCTGCTGTTCACATTGTGTGAGCTGGTCAGACTGGACCACTTAGAGGTCTTTGAAAAGTCTCTTCCTCAATTCTCTCATTTGACAGGAACTCCCTTTATCACCAGTCTCAGTTTACTGAACTCCATCCCTATTCTAGTGTTTGGAAGTATCATGGGACAGTGGATAGTGGATAGCAGAACTGGAGTCAGGATATCTGGATAGCTGGATAGCTTAGATGCTGACTAGACTGTGTGGCCCTGGGAATATCACCTGACCTCTTTGTGCCTCAGTTTCCTCATCTCTAAAATTAAGGGGCTGGACTTGATGCTCTCTAAGGGTCCTGTAATTTTAAGTACTAGCCTTAGAGTAAGGAAGACCTGCATTCAAGTTTCACCTCCAGCACATACGAGCTACAAAATATTGGGCAAGTAAGAGCCTTAGAGCCTACCTTTGCCTCACAATGAAGGACTATGGGAAAGGGAGGATGATAACAAAGAAGATCCCTAAGATTACTTTCAGTGATAAATGCCATGAAATTATGGATTTAGGAGGCTGAAACAAACATGGGACGTTGATTTTCCAGGTAATCATCTAAGACAAAGGCACAAAACTTGGGGTCTGAAAAACTCCTGAGTGTACCCTGAACCAGATGAAATAATAATTGGGAGATATTTAACAAAATAAATAAAAATAGAATACAACATAGTTAATGTTAATTTGTGGTTTTCTAAGTTGACATGTGGCCCCAGATCTGCTTCTGAGTTTGCATCTCTTCTATACACTAACATTTTCATTTGCCTTATAACATTTGTGCACTAAAATGGGAATAATAGCACCTAGAGAGTGAGGAGTTGTTATGAGGATCAAATGAAATAGTATTTGTAAGCATTTAGCACAAGTACTAGCACATTGTAGGTGCTTTATAAAATGCTCATTAAAATATATTTTTAAAGTAAGATCTCTGAAAATAAGACCTGTGTCTTTTTTTACTCAGACTGGCATTTGTACTTTTCAAGGTCTTCCATAGCATTTTTTTTTTAAATCCATAAGATTTTGAGTTCCGAATTTTCTCCCCATCTCCTCCCACCCATAACAACATATATTTTGATATAGGTTCTGCATATACATTCATATTGAACTTATTTTCACATTAGTCATGTTGTGAAGGAGAATTCGAACTAATGGAAGAAATCACAAGAAAGAAGAAATAAACAAAAAGAAAAAAGAGAGAGAGAAAATAATATGCTTCAATCTGCATTCAGACTCCATAGGTCTTTTTCTGGATGTGGACAACATGAGTCCTTTGGAATTGTCTTGGATCCTTGCACTGCTAAGAAGAGATAAATCTATCCAAGTTAGTCATCACACAATACTGCTGTTACTGTGTATAATGTTCTCCTGGTTCTTCTCATTTCACTCAGCATCTGTTCATATAAATCTTTTCAGGTTTTTCTGAAGTCTTCCTGCTCATCAGTTTTTATAGCACAATAGTATTCCATTACATTCATATGACACAACTTGTTCAGACATTCCTCAACTGATGTGCATTCCCTCAGTTTCCAAGTCTTTTCATGATCTCTTTTGCTATGTACCAATGAGGCCTTGGCCAAGTCAGTTCCTCTCTCTTGGCCCTACTACCTTTTCTGTAAAAGAAGAGGCCAAGGAAGGAGGAGGAGGATAGCAAAGAAAACTTCTAAGGTTGTTTTCAGTGATAAATACTATGAATTTATCAATTTAGGGGACTGAAACAAATACAGGACACTGATTTTCCTGAATCAATGACAACTTTAACTTACTTGGCATTCCATTTTCCCCTTCTGTGGCTGCAACACATTCCTCTCCACCTCTGCCTGTTAAGATCCCTGGATTTTATTAAAGCACAGCTTAGGCACCATCTCCTACGTGAGGAATTTTCTGTCTGATCCTCCTCCCCTCCCAAATAGTTAGGACTCCTTACCTAGTGAAATGACTTTGTCAATCATGCCATATTCCTCTAGGAAAATGGGACTTTTTTTAGACCCAGATTAGCTGAGTAACAACACATGGGATATGGCAAATTCAAAGCATCATAGATTTAGAACTAGAAGGGATCTCAGAGGCCATCTAATCTACCACTCTTCATATACAGTTTAGGAAAAAGAGCCAAGGAGGTTGTGACTTCTTCCAGGTCACAGAGGCCATTTAGTTCTTTGAAGATAGCTGTATTTCATTTTTGTCTTTGTAAAGTATCTCTCATGAAGTTCTCAGCATAGTAGGTGTTTAACAAATCATTACCGAATTTAATTTTACTCTATCTAACTTGTCACTTTCTCTTACCAAGTTAATTTCTTTGGTAAACTTGACCATTGCAATATTTTCAACGTTTCTTAAGGCAGAGGCTAAGTTTTCTGTCCTTGATCTTCAGCAGGGTTTTTAAGTCCTCTTTGCTGATTGGTTCTCTGTTACACAGTTATCACATAAGATTTTTTCATTAAGATTTTACAGTCCCAACTAGTGGAGTATACAGGTCTGGAATCATAGGGAGGATCACTAATTCTAGACCTGACATTTGTCAACTGGACCAAAGTTCAGAGTTCCATTACCAGACCTAGTGTTATGAAAAAGAGATGTTAAGGAAGAGGAGGAGAGAAGTGCTTGATTAGGCTTTTTCAATTGTATATATAATCAGAAACCAATAAAGAAATTCATTAATTGAAACAATCAGTGTTGGGAGCTCTCCTATGGAGTACTGTAGAAGGAATAGGAGAAGGGAGTCAAGGGGCTCCTCTTTTAGTTCCAGCATGTTCACTAAATGACCTTTCTATAGTGGGCAACTCACTTTTTTGGGTTTCTTCATGGATCTCAAGTTCTCCCCCACTTAATGACTTCCAGTAGATACCTTTTATCCCTAAAATAAAATGCAAACTCTTCATTGTGGCTTTGGAATATGACTTGAGAATATCTTTCCAAGTTTATGTACATCATTTCCCTTTCTACATACAAACTAGCCTGCTTACAATTAACCCAACTCAGCCCCCCATCTCCTAACTCTGTGCTACTGTATATAGTCAGATCCCTAACCCCCAGAAGGCACTCCTCCCTCACATCTGCCTCTTGAAATACCTAGCTACCTTTGGAAATTTAGTCTGTGTGCCATATTCTATGTCTGAAAGCCTTTCAATATCTCCTTAGCTGTTAATATAGGCTCCTTCTCCTTAAATTATCATGGAGATACCTAGTGGTTTATTTGCTGGAATCTTCCAGTGGCAACTTCCATTCCTTAAGGATAGGGACTGTTCTCAATTACCTTCACATCCCCCAGTGCTTAGAAGAATACCTTGCACTTAGTAGGCGATTAGCAAATGCTTATTGGATATGATTGAACTGGGCTGCGTTAGATAGAGGGCACTATACTAATGCTTATTATCTATGTTTCACTTTTTCTGCCATGGCCTCAGTTTCCTCATATGTAAAGCAATGGGGTCAGAGTAGATGGCCTCTGAGTTACCTTCCAGATCTAGATCTGTAACCCTATGTTATACTAGCTTCTAGTCAAGGTGAAGATAATCATTATAGAGTGAAAACTTCCTTTTTTTCTCCCCCTCATGCCTTCTTGCTCTAGTCCTGGAACTCACTGAGCCCCACTAAAGACATTTTTTGGTTTCTTCCTTTTCTCTTTTGAAGATTTTTTTTTTTTGCCTCATTCAAGGGTAATGTCTCCAATTAAAACTTCTGGAGTCTGAGCCTGGTTTGTGTATCGTTGACCACAGATTCCCCAGGATATGGCTGATTTTAGGATCCTAGACTTCTTTTGTTCCCGCAGCTATACCCACCACCCTCTTTCCACTGTCTTCCCACATGCTGGGGTCCTAAGTCCTTTTTCAATGTCCTTGGACTAGAGTCCTTGGTCTAGCCCTTCAGGTGTGACACCCAATCTCAGCCTCATTTCTATTTCTAAACTCCAAGAAAGCACAAATGTTTCTCAATCTGAGCTTCATAACTTCTGTTTTCATATAAATACTTTATGGAGGAAGAGTGCTTTCTCTTTCCAAATATTACTTTTTCTCCACCATCCTTTCTTTCTTCTTCTCTCCTCATTTTTTCTATTGAAAGATAAGGAAACAAAGCAGATAGATCTAGGCAAAGAATCAGTTGTCCAGTTTACCTTCTGTTTGCTTAATTCTATTACTGCTACTACCCTAGCCTCTGGACCCTGTTTGCTTGGTTGGATCTCTTGTATCTATTTGAATCACTCTCCCACTCCCATCCCTCCCCACACGTGCCTTCTTTTTTTTTTTTCCTTTAGCTGACATAGGGGCACAGATTTAGAATTAGAAGAGACCCTAGAGGCCATTATGCCCAACTTCCTCATTTTATATATGATTAAACTGAAACAGAAAGAACCCCAAGTATCATACAGTTAGTCCGAGACAGGATTTAAATCCTAGGCTTCTTGACTCTGGATCTAACATGCTATTGCTACCCCACACTCTGCCTGTGATGTATGCTATCAACATCAGTCTTATAACCCTGTGGAAGATCTGATCTTTGGAACTCCAGCTCCAAGAGGCTGGCCTCCCAGTTCCTGCCATCTCCTTCCTGCCTGGCCAAATCCCTAGTTCTAACTCTCCCTCATCTCACTGAACCCTCTGTTGACTATGTCCAAGTTTGAGACATAACAGTATTTAGGTTTACAGAGTATCTTATCTCTAATTTATGGAGGAGGAAACTAGACATCAGCAACATAAAATGATTTTACCCCTGGTCACACAACTAATAAGTGTCAGAACTTGGAAATATGTTGTTTTCATCACTCCTCCTCTTCTTCTCTCTCTCTTTTCTCTTTCATTTATTGACACATGGAGAGATAAGTTCCAATGATTTCATGAAGATTCCACTGACGTTTAATGGAGCATGGATTACCCGGGAGAATTGAGGCTATGTCAGTGGAAAACTTTTAAGTTGCTTTTAATGGAAGTATCTCTCTTGTGTGAGGTTGTTGCTTTGGAGATACTTTCAGTAAGAGATTTTGTATTATGGGTTTGTAAATATTTATATTTTTGAACTACTATGAAATAAACAAAAGCCATTCAACATGAATGGATTATGTTAAAGCTACCCTAGGCCTGTAATTCAAGCTGTCAAATGTGAGGAAATACCAGAGTGAAGGCTGCCATCCCAATCCTTTTGGAATAAATAGCTCTGCCCAAGTTCCTTATTTCACACAATGGATCATAAACATATGGAAGACGTTACTAAGGAAGGCAACTGAAAGGGAGAACACACACATACACACACACACACACACACACACACACACACACACACACACGCTAAATGAATTCAAGAACTATCTAGCTTCATTTCCAGAAGGGGGTAAGAAAAAAAGGAAGGGTTTGTGGAGTCTGGCATAAATGTACAGAGATGGGATTAGCATAACCCCCTCCCCCCAGAAAAGAGACAGCATGCAGCATTTTTCCTCTCCCTAAAATGTTTGTCTGCTTTTCATTTATCTTTTTTCTTTGGGGGGGAGGAATTGGGGATGTCTAGTACTATAGAATCAATGTGGCCCTAGGAATGAATTCTAGCCTTTGCTTCTGCTACAGGGTGGGTGAAGGGGTGGAGGGGCAGGGTATGTGAGTGTTATAACAATGTGAGTGTCCTCCTTAACATATAGATTAGAGGTGAAGCACAGGCATGCAGATACAGAGAGTTTGGGCTGAGTGTCCTGGCATGCCCAGGGGGTACATAGAAATTGGTCCATCCCTTTCCCCTCAGGGTGTGTCTACATACCCAGTCCACCTTCTCCATACATACTTATGGGATGAGGCCATATGGATTGGACTGCAAGAACAGTTTAGGGAAATGAATTGTCCTTATAATCACAGAATTTTATAATTGGAAGGGATATCACAGGTCATTTAGTCCAAATCATCTACATGAAAATGTGAAAAACATAAGGTAGATAAACACATTAGTTATGTTGTCGAGAGTTTTGTTTGGATATGCATCAGATTGGATGGCCTCTGGGGTACCTTCTGACACTGCCGTTCTATGAAACAGCCCTTTGTACCATCTCTGACAAGTGGTCACTGCTAACAATGGAATATGTGCATAAAGAAATGAGCATGGGAGGCTGTGGGGAATCTTGAAAAAAGCTCACTTGGGAAACAGGAGAGACCTGAGTTCTGATCCAATCCTTCCCATATATTGCCTATGTGACCTTGGCCAAGTCACATCCTCCATGTGAACCTCTGGTTTCTCTTCTATAAAATGAGGGGACTGGGCTACCTGTTTCCATTCTTCTAGTTCTGATGTTTCATCTTTCTTGTTCCAACATCCTTTGTTTTAATACTCATTTCAATTCAAACAATCTAAATTCTAAGGTCTTTGTGAGATTTTTTTTTTAGTCTTATGTTCTATTGGTGGCTAGATCAAAGACTTTCTCCCATAGCATTTTATGTTAATGAGTTTCTTTCAGTTCCAACATTCTAACTTAAGGTGCCAACTTGGTCCTATTAGAAATCACCAACATTCATATTTCAAATCAGCAAGCTCTATTAGGCCATGGGAAACTGGCGGTACTAAAATCTTTAATTTTCTGTTTTTTTTAAAGCCATAACAAAATGTCCTCCCCCTCATTCACCCCCCCCAGTACTTCAATTTTCATGACTTCTTTATGTCTTTATTTATAAAAAATTAAATTAAATTTTAAAATCTCATAAACCCCAACTTTTTTTTTAAAACCTTGATTGAGAAACATGTGTGGAGATAAATGCTACAGCATTGCTGAAATATGGACAGGAAGGAAGGTTCAAGAAGTTTTGAGAATAAATTCCCGGATTTGTAGCCCATAATTACGGGAAAGTTGAAGATGTTAGTGGTACAGTTCAGAAGCGGCCCTGATGTAGTAGGAACAGAACTGGAATAAGGGATAAAATACAGAGAGATGAGTATACAACTCACTTTAATTCTCTGAACCTCAGCTTCCTCATCCATAAAAATGGAGCATTCACTCCTAGTTTATGTGCCTCATAGAGCTGTTGAGAGGAAAGCTATCAGAGGTAGGTGAGGTGTGAGGTAGATCTGACATTATTATGGGCTATTCATTTTGAAGTTTTTGATATTGGATATGGGAAATATTGATTAATGGAAATATGAGTGACCTTGTCAGCAAAGGATCTAAGGTCAGATCCTAGCTCTTCCACGAAATGTCTATGAAGCCTTGCAGGACTCTTTCAAAATCTCTAAGTCTCAGTTTCTTCTGCTTTAAAATGCTGCATGTTGGACTAGGTGATCAATGAGCTCCCTCTGCATCTAGGTCTAAGAGCCCAGATGATCCTAACCACTACACCTTTCTGTAGAGTGTCACAGAGAAGACAATGGCAGCCCTAGCTGGTTCCATCAAGCATGGCAACTATTAACCTAAATAAAACAAAGTTACCAAATTGGTTTTGCTTTTTTTTTTTTAATGGAGAAAGAATAAATTGTTTTAGGAGTAGAAAGAAGAGATGAAGTCTGTGTGACTGAGGCTGAAAATTAATATTTTGGACAAATGGTCACTTATTTTTTCTATTTTTCCCTCATCCTTTCAAGCCACACAAGAGCAGTCAAACCACCTATGCAACTACCCTGTCAAAAAGAAACAAAAATTGGTTCAATCATTTTGAGGTTTGGGCTCCAAAAACAGCTTAAGCTAAAATTTCCAGATATTGGCATAAGATTAACTGAATTATTATGAGGATTTACATTCTCAGTTTGCTGCTAGAAATTTCCATGAAGGGATTCCATGGTGGCTGTCTGATTCAGAGGAAAGAGCTGGATTAGGAGTCAGGAATTCTGGGTTAGAATTCTCCCTTGCCATTAACTAGCTGTATGACAAGTCACCTAGCCTCTCTAATGCTCAGTTCCCTCCCTTCTACAAGGAGGGTGTTGGACTAGTTGGTCTCTGAGATCTCTTGTGACTCTAATAACACATGAATCAGTTGATAAAGTCTTAAGTTGTCATCTACATGCATGAAAAGGCAAACCTAGCATTGGTTCCATTTTCACATAATTGGGGCCCCTAAACTATCACTGGTATCAAGGAAGCACTAGGAACTCTCTCCCTTAAAATAACCTCATAGCAATGCTTTAATTTTCTTGATTTCTCAAGGTTCCAACTCACCTGTCTGGGTTGATACAATTCTGTGACATTGTTTGGATACTCCAGGCACATGTTTTTTCAGAGATCAGACTGAATTATAAACACTGCAGGTTCCATGTGTTTTTAACCAGCCCTCATTTTTAACCCTCAACAACGGGCCTACAAACTGGAGCTTTTCTGGAATGTGAGCCTCCCCCACTACCCCGTGAGGCCTTCACCACCTCTGCATCTGGAGATGCTGTCTTCAGGATTCTGTCATGACCCTTGCATCACTGCTGAACATAATTCTTGCGGTTTCATCTTGTTTGTGATATCAGGCATGAGGAAAGGGGGGAAGGAATACAATGTACAATTGATATATGGGGTATGACTAGCCTTTAGAGGAAGAGGTGCTGCTGGACCTGACATAATTTCCCTGGACTTATTAATAATCTGTGGGTCAGCAATAGTTCATGTTATCTGGTACAAGTTACTTTTACTTCAGAGTTAATAATGTTCGGTGGGGATGAGTGGACTGGACTTCATTGGGGCCCACTACAGAAAATATATTTTTAAGAAGTTTCTGAATTGTCCAACCTTGATCTAACCTTTCTACCTCCATTTTTTAATCAGAGAGGACTTTGAAGGGAAATGGGGGAAAAAATTAATATATGTCAGTGCCAGAGCCTTGTTTTGAGAAGCTGCTATGGTGAGTGAACTTTATTTCCAAATTAATGGAGTGGAAATAAACCACAAACAGGGATCTTCTTTTCTATTTGTATCCCCAGTTCTTAGAACACTGTTTTTCATGTAGTAAATGCTTAATAAATGTTTTATTCATTAATTCAAGTTCAAGTTCCCAAACTTTTAATTTTCAAATAGAACCTGAATCCCTTAACCTCATTATCAGGGCCTAAAGAAGACAATTTTTTCAAAGATGATCCCCAGCTATTTGTGTCAAATACATTGTTCCATCTCCCTAATTAAAGGCTATGTTAACAGGCAGAAGTAGTTGACCAAAACTGAGAGTGAAACATCCAAAAGGTTGTAGATAACATGCCTAGGATCAGCTGTGGGAACAACTCCAAAGCAATAACCATTTGGCTTCCTCTTTCCTTTTTTTAAGGCCACTACGTAGTGTCCTAGAATATTAGAGCTGAGATGATCTAATATCTAGGTGAGAAGCAACATTGGTTAATACAGCGAGGTCCACTGGATCTACCTTGGAGGCAGTTGGTAGTGCAGTAGATAGATTGCTAGGCCTTATGTGAGGAAGAACTGAGATAAAATCTGACAATACTTACTAGCTGAGTGACCCTGGGCAAGTCATTCAACCTCAGTTTCCTCGACTGTAAAATCGGGTTAATAATAACACCTACCTTGCAGGCTTGTGAGGCTCAAATGAGATAATAGTTATAATAAGTGCTTAGCACAGTGCCTAGCATATGATAGGCACTATATAAATGTTCATCCCCTTCACTCCCCCAGATTTAAATCCCAAGTCTGGTGTTTACTAGATACAGGATATTCATTAAGACATTTAATCTTTTGGAGCTCGTGTTTTCTCATCTGAAAGTGGAAATAACCACATTTAATTTATCTACATAGAGTCCAATATAAATGTAATCTATAGGACCTTGTCCAACGTTGTCATTTTATAGTGAAGAAACCGAGGATCTAAGGCTCAGAGAACAAAAGTGACTGATCCAAGGTAACATGACCCATCACTAACAGCAGAGAAATGAGAACCAGCATGTCTGGACTCTGGCTAGTGTTCTTTCCACACTACCCCCCAGCAAATCACCAAAATATCCTGCACCATCAAACCTTACCCAGTTTATATATTTCTGCCTTTATACAAAAAGTATGATACAGTGGAAAGAGTACCAGACCTAGAGTTAGGGGACTTGTGTTTGAACCAGCTCTGCTTTGAGCAAATCACACAGACTGTTATCTCAGGACCTCAGTTTTCCCACATGCAAAATTTGGAGGTAAAGGTGGGCTCTATGACCTCTATTGTACTTGCCAACTCTAACTCTTTGAACCTGTGAACCTATGCCAATCTTTGATTGAACTAACTTACATTATTAATGACTTAGCATGGTATTTCTCTGAAAAGGTATTTACACTGGAACAGAAATCTCTAAAAGTCACCAATATTTTAACACAAAGAAAGGGTTGGAATTTCCGGTCCTGTGATGCCTGGTGGATTGTTTCAGAGCCTTTAGTGCTCCTCATATCATGTCCCTAAGGGATAAATAAACTGGACTTACTATCCTATACCCCACCTCTCCTACATTCTTTGATGTGGACTGTCAGCTGCCCTGGTTATAAGAAATTTGCCCTATTTGTCTTTAACTATTGTACTTTCCACAGGGTTTGCATTTCTCTTCAGCAATGAAAAATGAGCTTTCTGCTTCAGAAATACATTAAAATGAAAAAGGCCAAGCATTGCATTCTATTCTATTGGCAATCCCAAACCCTAAATGCATAATCAAATATTCCTTAAGAGAATTAGCTACCATTCATGTAGTCCTTGGTTTTTCCTTCTTCAAATTTATCGTCTCGGCAGTTTTAATTCATTTTGGAAAGATACTCAAGGTTGTTGGTTTTTTTCCTTGCATTAAATTTCTGATTGATAAATGAGTTTTTTTCTATTAAAGAAAGTGTCTATGGGGCTTCCTTTTTTTAGGTCATACTTGCCCCATCTATACAAAGAGGAGGTTGAACAAAAAGACCTAAAAGTTCCCTTCCCACTCAGACACTGTCTTCTAATGTTCCAATATTTTATGATAATAATTCCCATTACTGCAATGCCTCAAGGTTTCAAAAGCAAGGCAGGGCAGTGGAGTGGTAGAGCAGCAAACTTAAAACTGATAGAGCTATGAATTTGAATCCCAGCCCTAACCCTTACAGACTGTGTAATCCTGGGGAAGTCTCTTACTTTTCTGAGCTCCCAAGTACTCATCTATAAAATGAGGATAATATTTATAGTACATTTGCCACTGTTGTTTTGAAGTATTTATATTACTGTTATTGCTGCTGCTGCTACAGTCTAAGATTCCTTCCAACCCAACACTCTTTGTTGTTGAGTTCCTATCTAGCAATGACATTCTGTTCAAAGGTGGTCTCCAGCTCTGTTCTTTTTTGCCCTAAAGTTGCCTTCAGCTGTGACATTCTCCGCCTAACACTAGATATCTAAGTTCCCTTCTAATATTCTGTGCTCAAAGATTCTTCTTTAGATCAAAGGGTCATTGGATACTAGATCTATAGATGAGAGGGGCCTCAGAAGCTAGCTAGACCAACCTTCTCGCTTTGCAGATGAGGATATTTCAGTTTCAGCAAAGTGAGCTGGCACAGGGTACCTAAATACCAAGAACCCAAGACGGAATTTGAAGCCCAGAATTATGATGCTAACCTCAGCATGACTTGTACTTTACTACACTGTTTCCCATAGGCAAGCACATGGTGTATATTTCATTCTTACAACTTTGAAATGCTTAGACATTGTCCAAATGACTTTAAAAATAAAAGAAACCAAGAATGCCTTTATGACTTTTTGGATAAAGCCAAAAAGTGTCAGATGTGTCCTTGAAATACAGTTAAAGAAGTTGTTTTTTGTTTTTAGATCATAGCAGTAACTTAGAAAAGCAAACATCAGAAGGCAGCAACTCTAAACAGTATCTCCAAATTTTCTTCATTTATTAGCTATACAAAATTGAAAACCCCATTGGCAAAGATGACAGAGTGGTTTGTTATGTCCTTTTCCAGCTCATTTTGCAAATGATGAAAGTGAGGCAAACACAGTGAAGTAACTTGCATAGGGTGACACTGCTGGGTAGTGTCTGAGGTCAAATTTGAACTCAGGAAGACAAGTTTTCCTGACTTCAGGTCCCAGCACTCTATCCACTGAATCACCTACGGGCCCAAGAAGTAATTTTTCCTCTACTTTATGCCCTTTATTACAAGTCATATCCTATTATCTTATTATACTGCAACTATTTGTAGCCACGTGTCTTATCTCTCCACTGGAATAATTTTCTTCAGGGCAAGATTCATATCTAAATTCTAAAATTCAAATCAAATTCAAAATCCATACCATCATATAGTCTTCACAGTGCTTATCCCTGGGTCTTGCACAAAGCAGACACTCAGTATATGTCATTTGAGTGAAGGACAGATGGTCAATAAATGCCAGCTAAAGAACTCTTCCCTCCAGAACTCACATCCATTAGCTTCTCCTTCTGCTGCTATTGCTCCTCATCTAAGAGGAGAGAAAGAAGAAAGCTACTTAGGGGAGGCACCTCTTTTACTGCTTTCTTGGGGCCAGCTCCTTGGGCCACTATCTTTGGTGGTGAGACTAGGACAGAAATTAGAAGAAGCAGAAATCTCCCATTAAAGTTTTCAATTTTGTATAGCTAATAAATAAAGAAATTTGTGGAAGCCATGGCTAATCCATTTGGAGGAATATGTTAGGGAATAGTAAGAAGAATAGGCAAAAGGCAGAGTGTGGGTCAAATCAAGATTACCTTGAATGTCAAGTTAAGGAGGTTAGACTTTGTACAATAGAGAATGGAGATCCATTCTCTTGAAGGTTTATGATTAAGAGGAACAACTATGTGGCATCAGCAAAGTGGGACTTTATGATTACTCTGGACTCAGGTCAGAAGATGAATTATAATGAAGCTATCACCTAGAAGACTAATGACATAATATAAACAAAAAGCAAAGCTAGATGGATAACAGTAGAAATGAGCAGGAAGGCATGGAATAAAGAGGAATTCGAGGAAGAGTCAGCAAGAGTTGGCAGCTATTTGGACGGAGGTGTTGTGATAGGAAGGAATCCTATTGTGTGCAAGTCATTATGCTAAAAATAACATTTCTACTGAAATTTTAGTTTTATAAAGCTGTTTCCTCATAACAACTGCATAATATAGGTACTCCAAATATTATGAAATCACAGAATCACACAATTTGAAAGTTGAAAGGGACAGCAAAAGTTAATTTAATCAATATTTTAAAAAAATAATAATCCTTACTAGAACATACTGGACAAGTGGCAACCAAGATTTTTTGAAGACATCCAAAGACAGGGAACCCTGTATCACTAATGACTGTCTGTTCCACTTTTAGACAATTCTAATTATTAGAAAGTTTGTTTGTTTTCTTACATGAAGGTTACATATGCCTCTTTGTAATCTCCACCTATTGCCCCTGTTTCTTACATCTGTAGTCACATATAAGTAGAATCTCTGCTCAACATGACAGCCCTTAAAATACTTAAAGACATATAATAATAATAATGGAATATTCACAACACCCATGGTGGTTATGAATACGCTGGTATAGTTGTGAATCACAAAATGTAGCAAACTCTCCACATGGAGGGCAGAACCAAAGCCTTTATTCAAATACCAGAAAACCAAGTCCCAGAACCAGAAAGCCAAAGTCATTACAGTAGTCACTAAGTTGATATACAGGATTAATGCAGTGAACACCCACATTCCCAAGCCTTTACAATAGACCAGGCTCCCTCAAGCAGAGATCCTTCTCTCATTCACTCACTCACCTCCTCAGCCTGGTTCTTGGAAGTTCTTGGCAGAAGTTCCCAGAAGGAGGGTCTCAGCAAAAAGTTCCCAGAAGAACAGTCTTGGCAAAAGTTGCAGCCTCCGGGTGCTCACTGAGAGAAAATCTGATTGTCCTGCTGGTTCTCTTTCTTATATACAGTATAGACCCTCCCTGTTCTGCCCCTTCCTGTTGCATCAGCAACTTCCTCCCAAGGAGTTAACTATTTCTGTTTTAATTAAATAGCTTAAACAAGGTGTTAACTTGAAATAAAGTGCTAAGTACCTGCTTACTTACCAATACAAAGGGACATGGAAGATCTTCAGATTCCATTAACATTACACATATATGACCCATAAGAAGGAGGTCTAGCCATTTTCTTTGTTCATTAACTTTCAAGAAACCACACAAAGAGGCATTATTCATTAGAGATAAAGCAATTATATCTATCTCCATAGGACAAGACACCAAGAATCTTGTGCATAGCAAATATAATGAGCAGAATAGACAAACTTGAATCCAAAGTGGATATACTCTAAAGAAACAAATTTTATAATGACAACAATGGATTGATAACATTGATACTGAAGTTACGGGCAGTCTGGAAGAAGGGAAACAAAAAGTTGTAATGCTAGATGGTCTATACATAAGAAAATACTCAAAGATAGCTACCATACATCCCCCTTCCCCAAGTCCTTTCTACAGGCTAAACATACCTAACAACTGATCGTCATATGATAAAAGTCACCTTCTACATACTCTCCACATTATCGAGAGCCATCTTAAACTGTGGCACCCAGAACTAAGTTTAGTACTCCCATGAGACCTGATTAGAACAGAGACCATTGGCACCATTATCTTTCTAATAGTGGAAGGTATACTTCTCATAACAGGCCAAGATTTTATTAGAGTTTTTTGTTTTGTTTTGTTTTGCTTTTCTTTATTTTGGCTACCACATCACTCTGCTGATTTATATTCAACTCATACTACCCCAAAATCCAAGAATCTTTCCTTTTTTTAGAAAAACTACTCTCTATACAAATCTCTCCCATCTTTAACTTGTGAAATTGATTATTTGTGTCCAAGTGCAAGACTTTACATTTAACCCCATTGGATTAAATCATATTAAATTCAATCTAATGATTCAGCTTGTATAGATCCTTTTGGACTCTAGCTCTGTGATCCAGGAAATTGTTATTCCTTCTGAATTTGAATCTGTGAATTTGATGATTATGCCATCTACACTCATATCACGTCATCAAAGATGTTTAACAACACAGGCACAAGCAGAGATACCTGGGGTACTTCACACGAGTGTGACAAAGACACATAAACTTTAAAAACTATTCTTTGAATGAGGCCATTAAACCACTACTGAAGCCATCAAATTGGATATTTGTCTAAGATTTCTTTATGTTCTACAAAGAAATAAAGTATGAGAAACTTTATCAAAAGTTTTCCTAAATTTAGCTATACTATAACCTCACCATTCCCTTCACTTATTAGTTTTATTTTGGGGGGGGGTGTTTTGTTTTTAAGTTTTTAATTTATTTATTAATTTTTAGTTTTCAACATTCATTTCCAAAAGATTTTGAGTTATAATTTTTTCTCCCTGTCTTTCCCCTACCCTCCACCCCCAAATAGTTAGCCTACTGAATACCCCTTCCCCTAATCTGTTCTATCTTATATCGTCCCTCATCACCCCCCTAACTTTCTATTAGGGCAAGATGGATTTCTATACTCCAGTTCCTGTATATCTTATTTCCCAGTTGCATATAAAAAACCAATTTTTTTAAACATTTATTTTTAAACTTTTGAGTTCCAGATTTTTTCCCTTCTTCTCTCCCCACCCACCCCCACTGGGAAGAAAAGCAATTCAATACAGGTTGTACATGTGTAGTTATTCAAATCGTTTACACAGTAGTTATATTGTGAAAGACTAACTATATTTTCCTCCATCCTATTCCACCCCCCACTTATTCTATTTTCTCCTTTGACCCTATCCCTTTCCAAAAATGTTTGCTTCTAACTATACTCTCCCCCAATCTGCCCTCACTTCTATCTTCCCCCCTCTTATCCCCTACCCCCCAATTTTCCTGTAGCACAAGATATCTAATTGAGTGTGTATGTAATTCCCTCCATAAGCCAAATTCAATGAAAATAAGGTTGTCCCATTGCCTTTCACCCTCCTGCTCTTCCCCTCCATTGTAACAGTTTTCTTTTGCCTCTTTTATATTAGATAACTTACCCTAATCTATCTCTCCTTTTCTCCTCCCAATGAATTCCTCTCTCACCTCTTAATTTTATTTTTTTTAGATATCATCCCTTCATATTCAACTCATCCTGTGCCCTCTATCTATTTATACATATGCCCACACTCATATATATATTTATATACATATACACCCTCTTATATATACATATATATGTATGTATACATATATACATACATATATATATACATACACACACACACACACATTTTTCCTTTCAACTATCCTCACATTGAGAAAAGTCTTATGAGTTAAAATTATCATTTTTCCATGTAGGAATGTAAATAGTTCAACTTTAATAAGGCC
>CM053581.1:264750746-264822529 GCA_028627135.1 Pseudochirops cupreus | reverse complement strand
TAATTTGATTCCTTTGATTTCTTTTTCTTTGTTGTGGTTGTTGTTTGCTCATTTTCCAGCTTATTTCCTGACTTTTAATTTTATGTTAAAGTGGGTTTCTGCTTCAAGTGGATGGAGTGGACATTGTTCCAAGCTTTCAGTTTTTTATGCTACTGTTTATAGAGATAGCTCTGGGAGTCTTCAACCTCTTCATTCTTTCTTCCACACTTCTTCTCTACTACAGTCACGTCAGGGGAGGATGCGCAAATTGGGGGAGCATGGAGTATTTTGCCTGTTGGATTTATGGATGGGAAGGAGTTTGTGACCAGGCAGGAAATGGGAGAACATTGCTGAATGTGGAATGGATAATTTTGATTGCTTCAAAATTTGCTCATTTGAGTGGGCAAAAGATACAGCCAAGATTGGAGAGGGAGCAGGAGACTGAGAAGAGATTTTTGCAGGGGGTTTCTCTGGTGGAGACCTCTTCTCAAGTGTGTAGACAACTGAGTCAAATTTATAAGAATAAGAATAACTCTCCAATTAATAAAGTCAATGAATATGAATAAGCAATTTTCAGATAAAGAAATCAAAGCCATCTATAGTTATATTTTTAAAATGCTCTAAATCACTGTTGATTAGAGAAATCCACCTTAAAACAACTCTGTGGTACCATCTCACACCTTTCAGATTGGGTATTATGACATAAAAGGAAAATGACAAGTGTTGGAGGGAATATATTAAAAAAATAATAAATAAGGACACTAATGCATTGTTGGTGAGAGTGTGAATTGTTCCAACCATTCTGGAGAGCAATTTAGAGTGGTGCCCAAAGGGTATAAAACTGTGTATACTTTTTGACACAGCAATACCACAACTAGATCTGCACCCCCAAAGAGATCAAATGAAAGGAACTTACATGTACCAAAATATTTATAGGAGCTCTTTCTTTATGATGGCAAAGAACTGGAAATTGAGTGGATGTCAGCCAATTGGGGAATGGCTGAACAAGCTGTGGTTTGTGATTATGATGGAATACTATTGTACTAGAAGAAATGATAAGCAGAATGGTTTCAGAAAAACCTAGGAAGACTTACATGAACTTATGCAAATTAAATTGAGCAGAACTAGGAGCCCATCGTACATACACAGTAACAACAATATTGTAATAATGATCAACTATGAATGACTAAGCTAGTCTCAGTAATACAATGATCCAAGACAATTCTAAAGGATTTAAGATAGAAAATGCAATCAACCTTCAGAGAAAAGACTGATATGGTCTGAGTGCACACGAAATCATACTTTTTAACTTTCTTTAATATTCTTGGGGATTTTGCAGGGGTAGGGGTTAGTCTTCATTTATTTTTTTTGCAACATGGCTAATATGGATGACTGAATATGTATAATCTATTTCAAATTATTTGCCTTCTCAAGGAGGGGAAAAAGGAGGGAAAGAATTTGAAGCTAAAATTTTTTATTTGAATGCTAAATTTTTCTTTTTGCCTTTAACTGAGAAAAAATAAAATTAAAAAAAAATCAAGACAAACTTTAACCTTCTCCAAGCTTTTTGTGAGTCAAGTCAGCAAGTATTCAAGCACCTACTATGTGCCTTTTATACACAAACAGGTATCTTATTAAGCACCTACAGTAATAACCACTGTGCTAAATGCTGGAAATTCAAAGAAAGGCAAGAAAGTTCCTGTTCTCAAGACTTACAATCAAATGATAGAGACAACATTTAAATAACTATATACAAACAAGATACATATGATGAATTGGAAATAATCTTAGAGGGGAAAGAGGATGAGAGAAAGCTTCGTGCAGGAGGTGGAAATTTAGCTGGAAATTGAAGGAAAACAGGGAAGTCAGGAGAGGTGGATGAGAAGGCATGCAAGATAACCAGTGAAAATATATAAAGATGGGAAATGGAGTATCACATGTGAAGAAAACCAAGGAAGTCAGTGCCACTGGATCATAGAGTACATGGAAGGGATTGAAATATAAAAAAGACTAGAAAGGTAGGAAGGAGGCAGATTATAAAATGTTTTAAAAGCCGAACAGGATTTTTATATAGATTTTTGAGCTATTAAAGAATCACTGGAATTTCATGAGTGGGAGGATAGCATGGTCAGATCTGTTCTCTAAGAAGCTAAAGCTGACAACTGAGTGGACCTCCTCCACCAGCAGAAAGGCCTGAGCCAGACAGACCACCCAGGAGGTGACTTCAGTAGTCCAAATGTGAGGCGATAAGGGTCTGCTCCAAGGTGCTGGCCATGTCAGAGGAGAAAAACTGGATATGGTCTTGCCAACACAATGAATATGGGGAGTGAGGATAACTGGAGTTGAGAAGTGACATCTAGATCGCAAGCCCAATTGAATGGGGGATGGTGATACCCTCAACAGTAACATGGAAATAAAGAAGAAGGGAGGTGTGTTTGTTATTGTTTTGTTTTTGTGATGGGAAGATAATGAGGTCATCTTGGGGCATGTTTCATTTTAAGGGATGTTTCATCTACAGGACACTGATTTCAAGATATCCAAAAAGCAAGTACTTCTCTCATTTTCCACAATCCTTCAAATATTACCTATGTTGACTCAGAAATCACCTCTGTTATTTCTTCAATATCCAAAAATGTATTCATGTGGGTCAGGTTCATTAAAGGGCAACAAGGTACTCTCTAAATATCCCCTAATTTATCTTTAACACCAGCTCCTTATTATAGAGTTTTGTTCTGTCATTTTCATTGAAAAGACCATTGCAGGTATTCATGTGCATGTGCACACACACACACACAGAGTAAAATGATAATCAAAACCTCTGAGTCTCTGGTATTAATGATCATCCATCACCCCATACAGTCTAAGATGAGGTCCCATGCCTTCTTTGATACTCCTTTTTCTCTCAATATTGTCATATCTATTTTCCCAATTAGGAAATTGAGGCTCAGAGAAGTGAAGAGATGTTTCTGTGGTTACAAAGATAATAAGTGAGGTAGGATACAAACTTAAGTCTCCAAAATATAATTTTGATGTTCTATCCGCTACACCACGGTGCTTTATTTTGCTGTTGTTCAGTTGTTTCAACAGCGTTCGATTGACTCTTTAAGATGCCATTTGGGGTTTTCTTGACGAAGATACTGGAGTGCTTTACCATTTCTTTCTCCAGTTCATTTTACAGATGAGGAAACTGACGCAAGCAAAGTTAAGTGACTTGCCCAGGATCACCCAGCTAGTAAGTGTCTGAAGCTGGATTTGAACTCAAGGAGACTCATCTTCCTGACTCCAGGAAAGACACTCTATCCACTGCACCATGAAAGCATAATATACTCATGGTGCTTTGGGACATAGTAATTAAACATAAGACCAAGCAGCTGCTTTCCAGATGTTTACAATCTACTTGGAGAAACATACATAAATGACAATCCTTCCTAGTAATTACAAATAAACGCAACAACTGGCTTTTATATAGTACTTTTAAGTTTATGAGGAAGTTATGCCTCATGATGGTGAAGTGACTTATCTCAGTTCCCAAATGTGATAAATGTCTTGTGACTCTAAGATCAATGATCTGTGACTATGCTATTACTCTCTACACATACACACATAAATACTTATATTTTAATTTGTATATACGTATACATATACACATATATGTATATATACACATATATGTATATATGCATATATATGTATATATATGCATATATATATATATACACACACACACACACACACACATATATACACATACCAAAAGTTTTTTTTTTTCCTCTGAGAAAAGAAACTGATTAGTCTTTGCATAACCTTAGGCAAATAATTTAATTTCTCTGGCTTTCAAATTCATCTTCTATGAAATGAAGATATTGGACTAGATAATTCCAAAGGCCTCATCCAACTCTTAAGAGGCAATGAGTATATGATAAAAGTGGAGAGTGGACCTTAAGGAGAAGCAAGGTGGGTGTGTGGGAGAGAAAGGGGGAACTCTCATTTTTGATCCCTTGCCAAAAACTCAATATCATTTCAAGAAACTGCCCTCATGAGATTACTGGTCCAAATTCAGTGACCCAATCACATGTTTTCATTGTATGGGTCTATGGAGACCTATTCATGTGGACTCAGATGTTCATATCTCTAGTGGTTCATCTCAGGGTCTCATAAGTTTATGCTTTAGTAGTTCATTTTTAGAGTTCCAAAAACATATCCAACGTCCTGACTGGCCTCCCCAAACTAATGTCCAATGTATGAGATCACTGAGCCTCATAATATAGCCCTCCAGAGAGTGTGGCATTGGGAAAATTTGGAAGCATCAATTATATGAGAGAAATGCTTTTCCTTACTGCAGACTACTAGTAATATCCCTGTTTCTTCATAAATGTCAGTGCCTAGATCAGTCAGATATGAAGCAGTCATGTAAAATACCTTTTATGTGCCATTTTTTAAAGAAATAGAATAATTTAACATCATCTTAATCTTTTCCATTAGCAGGCTGAAACCAAGCCCTAGATAAGAAAAACTGCCCTTCATTTCTGAGAGTCACAGTTAACGCCTCTTCAGGGCAGTAAAGGAAGAGATGGATGGTCATGGAAGAGAAAAACAATTACCATAGTGCTTTCAGGCATGACTAAAGCCTTGTGTACAAGGCAGAGGCTTTTATTGAAAGATCATAACAGACAATGCATCATAAAATAAACAAGCACAGGGGAGGAAAATAGAGTTTAGCAGAAAACACCCTTCTCTGGTAATAGACTTCATTTATACAATAGCTTAATCCAGCTGCATACAGAGCTTTATAGGAGAACAGAAAGTCAAAAAATTATCTGGTACATTGGATTACCACACACATAACCAAAGTGGACTATTTAGACACCAGAGATCCACCTCTTACTGTTATTTTCTGCGAGATGGGTTTACCCAGGTAATTAACTCCATCAACCACTTCTCTCAGCTTAGAGTAGGGAAAATGTAATGCATGGGAAATATCACATATCTGTTATATTCTGCCAAGATTTATCTGATGGTGTAAGATGGAGGTGGGAGTACACAAAGGATTTGAGGGAAAATACAACATGCCTAGATGAAGGTAGAATGGTGTGGTAAAAAGAACACTGAATTTGTAAGTTACTGGACCTGAGTTCAAATTCCATTTCTGCCATTTACTATTTGTATGACCTCAGGCAAATCAATTAAGACTGTTTCCTTTTCTGTAAAGATGAGATTAGTTATAAGATCTCTCAGGTCCCTTGCAACTTTTGACCTATGATCCCATGAGAAATAAGGGTATAATAAGAACAATGGCAGCAACATAAACAATAAAAACAGTAAAGTGACATTAGATTTGGTATTAAAAGACGTGGGTTTTAATCCCAGCTTTTAAACTAGCTGCCTGTGTGATCTAGGATAGTTCATTTAACCCTCTTTCCCCAATCTGTAAAATTAATACAATTAGATAAACTAACTTTAAGGTGTCTTCAGCTATGAAATGATCTCTAGAAGTCCTTTTAATTCTAATATTCTATGTTCTATGATCAAAGGTAACTTAATGTTCTAATATCATTGCAGTTATGTAGGGAATAGTTTTGGCTGAGTAGGGATAGAAGTCATATTTTAAAGGATGTGGAAGTGAGAGTAAAAAAACAGTACAGACAACTAGTGAAGATGCTTATTTCTAGAATTCTTACTATGAAAGGGAAGAAAGGTAGCTTCATGGGATTGTAGGGTCAAATGAAGTGGGGAAAAATGAGCGTTTGTAACTATCAAAAAAGAAGCCAGTAAACAGGGAGAGACTAAAGATCAGAAATAGGAGGGATGATTGTGAGAGGACAATCTGTCAATGAAAATGGTTGGAGATGGATTGAAGGGTACACTTCATATGACATCGAGGTGGGGGGGAGGGGGCCTGACCTGGGTAAAGGGGACTGCTTTTTCATCATCCTAGAGTAAAGGAGAAAATAGGAGATGATATCCAATAATTTTTGTTACAGAGGGTTTTGAGAGGGAGAGAAAAAAGAAGGGGATGTTTGTGTGAAATGATCCATTTTTTCAGTAAATTATGAGATGAAATCCTCTGTTGAAGAGGTTGGACAGGAAAGCTTCTGTGAAAGCCTTAAGGAAAGGAAATGGGGCTTAGAAAAACTGCTGTAGGTGATAAAGAGTCAATTAGGGAAAATAGAAAGATTATCTTTTTCATTAACATTTTCCCCAACTGCATGTAAAAACAAATTATAACCTTCTTTTTTAAATTTTGAGTTCCATATTTTCTCTTTTCTTCCCATTTTTCCCCCTCTCTGAGGCAGTAAGCAATTTTATATAGGTTATACATGCACAATCATGCAAAAATTTTCATATTATTCATGTTGTAAAAGAAAACATAGACCAAAAATATCACAAATAAAATAAATGAAGTAAAATAAGAAGGTGAAAAATAATATGCTTCAATCTCCATTCAGACTCCATCAATTCTTTCTCTGGAGCTAAATAACATTTTTTCATCATTAGTCCTTTGGAATAATTTTAGATCATCGTATTGCTGAGAATAGCTAAGTCATTCATAGTTAATCATCATACAATATTGTTGTCGCTGTATAAAATATTCTAGTGGTTCTTCTCACTTCACTTTGCATCAGTTCATATAAGGCTTTCCAGGTATTTTTCTGAAATTATCCTGCTCCTCATTTCTTACAGCACAATAGTATTCCATTACAATCATATACCGCAACTTGTTCAGCCCTTCCCCAATTGACGGGCATTTCCTCAATCTACAATTCTTTCCCACTACAAAAAAAGCTGCTATAAATATTTTTGTATAAATAGATCCTCCCCTCTCCCTTTTTTATGTCTATGGGATACAGACCTAGAGGTAGTATTGCTGGGTCGAAGTGCATGCAGTTTTATAGCCCTTTAGGCATAGTTCCATGTTGCTCTCCAAAACAGCTGAATCAGTTCACAACCTCATCAGCAGTGCATTCATGTCCCAATTTTCCCACAGCAACTCCAACATTTATAATTTTCCTTTTCTTTCATATTAGTAATGTGATAACTGCAGTAAAAGGATTGTCTTGCAGAAATGAATGCCCAGTTGAAATCAGAGAATACACATTTGTAGTGGATGTAGTCATCACTGTTTTGCAGCATATGATCAGATGCAGAAGGATGAGTGAAGGGAGGGAATATAAGTTTAGGTTTGGCAAGTCATAAGCAGCAATAAGAAAAGGGGGAGTGGACTTCTGGTGTAGAGGACCATCTAAAGTTGGACTGATTAATTATAGGATCAAAAATGGGCAGTTCATAAAGGAAAACCAGAAAAGAAGTGATAGCCTGGAAGAATACTAAGGAATGGAAGTCAACAGGAGGATAAAGAATATGTTTATGAAGAGTTTGGTATAGGGAGAAATGGAATGATAGGCGGTAATGGCTGAATAGAGGATTTCAGAATTATTGATCACTGAAAATGAACCATTTGTGGATGATGTTGAGATGAAAGGCACAATCATTTCAATGCATTGCTAAGACAGAATAAAGATGAAGGTCATAGGATTGAAGAATTTGACGAATTAGTAGGCTAGGGTGTTTAAGGAAATACCAATATGTATGTTGAAGTACTTTAGTATGTGGACAGGGGTTGTTGCAGAGGAAGACTGTTAGGTACTGAACTTCTTTAAAAAGGAGGTAATGTGAGGGAGACCATTCATCACCATCATATGGATCTGGATAGAGAAATACAGCTGGATAGAGTGAACCTCAAAGAAGAAAAGGGTGTTAAGTGATGGTGGCAGAGGGAGAAAACATTTATCAAAATAAAGAAATGACCACATCTCACAGTGTAAGAAGCATTCTGTAGCTAGTCTCTCTTATCTCTAGTTGTAGGAGAAGGCTATGTTTTAATTCCTAGGAACCACACCTGAACCTGAAACTCTTCATACAATGTCTTCTTTCATTACCTGTCCTGGCTTATGTCTCCTATAAGCATTTTTTTTTTAAGTCTAAGTTGTCTGAAGAGCAAACGTAGTGAAGTGGATATGATGCTGGATTTAAAATTAGGATAAATTGGGTTCATATCCTTCCTCTGACATCTGCTAGCTGTGTAATTGTAGACGAGTCATTTAACATCTCTCAACTTCTATAAAGTGGTGCTAAATAACAGTATTTGTACTACTTACCTCACAAGATTGTTGTGAGGCTCAAAAGAAATAAGGTGGAAGTACAGAGTAAATATTTAACCACTATATAAATGTCACTAATTATCATCATTATTAATAATCTTCCGATATAGCCACAATGGATTCTTTAAATAACTCCCTCTTTCTTCCTCACTTTTAACTATACTTCATCTCACTACTACATAAGAAGATTATTTGTTGTATGATTAATTTGATCAACTGAGCCCATAAAACTGGATTATTCAAAGCTCCAAAGAAATGTTTGAAATTTAAATTATCTGAACAAGAAGGAGGTGAAATAACTTGGACAATTTATGATGAATTTCAGAAATGGGGAAGAAAATCTAGAACTGAAAAGGACCATGTAGTCCAATTCCCTAATTTTACACATGAGAAAATAGAGGCCTAAAGATAGGAGACTGGCAAATGTTGCAAGAGTAATAAGTGGTAAAGGCACAGGTCTTGCAACTTCACACCAGGCAATGGAAAGAGTCCTAGGTTTGGAGATGGGGCACATGGAGTCAAATCTTGACTCTGATTTGCTATCTGCAAGACTTGATGTTATTTATTGACTCTGGATCTTATTTTTCTTGTCTGAAAAATTAGGGAGACAGACTAGATGACAGGTCTAAACCCATATTCTTGTGACTACAAAGCCAGCATTTTTTCTATTCTACATACCATCCTGTTTATAGACAAGACACTGGATTGTTAGGTCCCAGAATTTTGAAAAGATATGATTTTGAAAAGACATACAATACACAATGGGTGCTGTAATTCAAACTTTTAATTAATGAGGGATCCAATTTTGGCTCTACACTTTGATACAGATAGACATCACAGATTTAAATGAGAAGGTCCATTATTGGTCATATAGTCAACTCCTTACTAGTACTGGTGAGGAAAGTGAGGACTATAAAAATTTAGTGTCTTGGCCAAGGTCACAAAGAGAACAAGCAAAGCTAGGATTCAAGCTCAAGCACTGACTCAAAAACCAGCTCTATTTCTATGAGCCATGTTGCCTCCCTACTTGGTGGATCTTAAATTATCTAGAAGGAGAATTAACACAAAGGTTCAGAAAGCTAATTAATGATTTGCAAAGGGACTCTCAATATACTCTCAACTCATTCTAGTTTACAAAGTCTTAACCAAATGCTGTCTATAAATGGTGTGATAAACCAGACTATTTCAATAAATCTGAATACATTAAGGAAAAGCCCTACTACTTCCTGAACTATGAACTAAAATTTTGATATAGATGCTGACTTGATTCTGTCCTGTGTGCTAAATAAAATCAGTTGCCTTTTAACACCTTGTGACATAAGATAAGTCATTTGACCTCTACTGCACTCAGTTTTCTCTTTTGTAAAATGAAGGGTTTAAACTTAATGATCCTTGACAACCTTCCCCCCATCAATCTAGCAGTAAATCATATGATCCTAAACATCCAGAGAATGACATTTAATCTGTTTGGCATGATTTTTTTTCTTCTCCCCCTCACCTCCATACCAGTATTAAGTGGACAGTTAATTTCAGCACTCTGAAATATTTGGCATAGGAGGTGCCAAAGGCATAGAATGGGACTTATTGATGCTCCCCACATGTAAAACATGCCAAGTCAAATAATGATTCACAGCCACAGGGGATAGGCTACTATGCAAACTGAGTATTTCTCTTGTAAGCTTACACAGAGTTGAATTTTTTAATAAACTTTTATTTATGTATTTTTTACATCACCATAGTTTTCCCCAGTATCCTTCCACTCCCCCTCCCACAGAGACATTCCATTTAATAAATAATATTTTTAAAGAAAGACAAAGAAATAGGAAAAAGAGGGAAAAAAATCAGCATAACTGAACAATACATCCAAAAAGTTGGAAAATAAGAGCAATATACAATTCTTGTATACTTCCCAATTGTGGAAAAATGTGAGGCATTTATCCTTATGCTTTTATTTTTAAATCACACACGTTTGATGTAATATATATGTTACATATAATATATGTAATATATACTAATATGATATGATATAATGTGATGTGATGTGATGTAATATGATATGATAAGTAATATATACATATATAAAATCACATATGTAATACGTTATATATATATATACACAACTCCTGGCTGTTTTTTCACTCTGTATCAGTTCACATTGATTTTCCCATGTTTCTCTGTATTCATCACAGATATAATTTTTTACAGAAGAGTAATATTCCATTAAATCCATGGACCATAATTTGTTCAGTCATTCACAAGTCAATGGGCATGTATTTTGCTGCTAATTCCTTGATATCACCAAAAAAAAATGTTGTTTTTGTTTTGCTTTGTTTTTAATCTATATATGAGGACTTTCATCTTATCTATATGGCCTCCTTGTGGTATAAGCCTAGTCACATAATCTTTGAGTCAAAGGATATGGATATTTTAGTCATATAATTTGCATAATTGTAGAGAGCTTTCCAAAATGATTATGCTCATTCACAGCTCTACAAACACATCAGTGTGTCTGTTTCCCCTTAGCCCACCAACACTCGCTATTCCAATTTTTTGTCATCTTTGTTAATTTATAGCGTGTGAGGGGAAACCTCAATTGTTTTTTTTTTTACTTATAGTTCTCTAATTATTAGTAATTTGGAGAATTCTTTCGTGTGGTTATTCATAATTTGAAAATCTTTTAACTATTTGTTCATATTCTTTGACTACTTATATATTGGAGAGACTATGAAATGAATTCATGATAAATGACTGGCATTCTGAGACAGCAAATTGTAGCATGGCAATGGGACTAAAAAAAATGCCCCATTGTTCATTAAGACAGTTTAGTATCATGGACAAAGCCCTGGACTAGGATGTAGGAGGGCTGGGTTCTAATTCTAAATCTTCTGTTAATTAGATGCATGGCCTTTGACAAGTCATTCCTCATTCCTGATGCTTAGTTTCTTCATTAGTACTAGGACAATAATAATAACCTTTGACCTTCCTATGTTGTGAGGACCAAATGAAAGAACGGATTTTGAAGCTCTTTTTGTAGTAAAATACTACAGAAATATAAAACTATATTCCAGTCTTTTAAGGTCTCTTGTTTCCAGTGGTATATATACTACCTCCATGATGTCCATTGTATCCATTCTGTTACTCAAAATATATTGTCTAAATTCCCTCACTTCAGAGGAAGTTTGGCCTGGTGGACAGAATGCTGAGCTTGGAATCAGGAATTTCTGGTTTCAAATCCTCTCCACTGACATTTATGAGTTGTTTGACCTGGGCCTCAGGAAACACTGTAGGACAAAATTTGGGATGTGAGGTAACAGAGGAAGTTTCCACACTGGCATTTTCCCATGCTGAGGAAATCACAGATCCTGGGAGAATGGGGAAGGGAAGAAGGATCAGGGAAGTCACTGAGGAAAAAGACTGGTTAAGTATAAAAGTTTTCCACAGCACCTAGACTACAAGAACTATGCTGTTTTCTTCAAGTTTGATGTAAATAATTTTAGGACCAACAAATAAAAATCCTTTTCTATTTAGTGAGTCAGGATGCTATGGACCTGGAGTAGCTCTAAGAAATCATACAAAAATGTTGACAAAGGATTTAGATAAATTGACTAATCTAAAACGACAATACAAAAAATGTCCAGGCATATCCTTAATTTTCAGGGTTCAGAGGTCAAGAACTGTTAGCTTATCAGATCATGTTCTACAACAAGGAACACCTTGGGTCCATTATTACGAAATGATCCAGGATGGATTGTGAATTGATTTTACACATAGTGGTGATTACCAAGTCCTTATAAAAATAATCTTATGAGATAGAGGCAACTTTTAACCAAATGGATGTGGCCATTCAAAAACATTTATTGAGCAGCTACATATGCAGAGCATCATTCTTGGATCTGAGGAAGACACCAAGCTTAGATAATAATCCCTTCTCCTGGAACTTATAAATTATTGTTGGCATTGTTAATCGCCATCATCATCACCATCATCATCATCATCCCTAGCATTTTTATCAGTCATTAAGGTTTATAAAGGATAAGTATTTAACTCATGTGATCCTTACAACAGTCCTGTGGCATAAGAGTTACTTTTATTATCCTTATGTTAAAACAATGAAACTGAGGCAGATCAAGATTAAATGATTTGCAGAGGAGTCACACAAATAAGTGTCTGAGTCAAATTTGAATTCGGGTCTCTCATGGCTTCAGATCTAGCACTCTTATCTACTGCACCACCTAGCTGCTTCTATCTTCTATCTATGAAATAAAATATCAGTGCAATCGGTAACACTATGTATCACAGAGGCATAAAAATGCTATATGAGGTCTGAGGTGGGAACTTGTCACCTATTTATCATAGAAATCAGAGATAGTTCCACAGAGCAAAAGAAAATTGAATTTGGCTTTATACAATGGATAGAAAATCAACAGAAGGGGAAAAAGACATCTCAGGCATAAGGAATAGCATACATATACAGCATTCAGCCCTGCTTGTCTAATTTTTCCTGAAGCCATCTTAAACTTTTCTCTAGCCTTTTAGGGTGAGGGCATTCTGACAGAAGTTGTTAATGCAATGTGCATTAGCATTAAACATTAGGGGGTCTCGTTGTATTCTGAACAATGACAATTCTATATCTGAAACTAAAGACAAGTAAAATGTCTATATTGATTTGACTAAAGGTCTTTTAGTGAAGTAATTGTCAAGCCATGCATAAATCCATACCATGCATGTGCTCTCTCTACAATGCAGAGGAACAAAAAGATAGTATCCATCATAAGCTTCGTACTTTTTCTGAATTCACAAATACCCTCAGCATGTTTTAAGATGTTTGTCAACCAGTTTTGCACAGAGAGAATGTACCTATGCAAGACAAATGGATCCAGTATAGGGCTAATATGCAATTTAATCAAATGAGAGAAATAATTATGATTTAGGCTATATTAATAGAACAAAGTGTGAAGATAAAGAGGGATGTTACACCCACTATCCTTGGCCCTGATAAGTTGACATATCGAGCATTGCATTCATTTCTAGGCACTATGATTGCCAAGTTATTGCAGATCCAAAGAAGGACAACCAGGATAGTGAAGAGTATCAGTATTATGCTATATGAGGATTGGTTGATGGAAAAGCACATATTCAGCTTGGATAAAAAGAAGATTTAAGAGGGTAATGACAATTGTCTGAAAATATTTGAAGGGCTATCACCTGTTTGTCTGTCTGAATGTGTGTGTATGTTTTCTTTTCCCCTACCAAAATGAAGTTGACAAGGTTGGTCCTTGCTACATTATCCCTCACCCAGGTACACTTATATGACTTGTTTTTCCATTTATTTTCAATTTTGGTGCCAGTTTTGCCCTAACTTCACCTCTACAAAATTACTTGGTTGGTGGGAAGATAAGAGCATATCAGATATTTTACAAGCTATGGTATTTGAAATAATTTTGATGCCTTTTTTCTTTGTTTTACATCAATCATTTCCTAATATTGATTCTACCCCCATCAAAGCCTCCCTTGGAACAATGAAAAGTAGATTAAAAAACCCATTGCCAAAGCCACTCTATCTAACCACATATGCATCTGAACCTGTAATCTTCTACCTTTCTGTGAAAGGAGAGAAATACATTTCATCATCTGTTCCCTAGGATAAGGATTGGTCATTAAAATTCATGCATTTGAAGGCTGCTTTCAGTAACATTGTAATCACTGTAAATACTGTTCTTTATGCTGCTTTTGTTTCTCTTGGGTTTGATTTTATTGTTCTTCAGAATAACAAATACAAAGCTATAAATGACCCAAGAGATCATCAGTTCCAACCAGAGATGCCACGTATGGATGCACTTGGCAGCATCTCTGGCAGGTAGTCATCCATCCTCTGCTCAAATACTTCCTTGGATTGGAGAATCACCTCACAAGGCAATTCTTTCCATTCTCCAACATAACGAATTATTCAAAAGGTTTTTTTTTCTTGGTTTTACTGAAAAATGCCTTTCTCTAACTTCTCCCTGTAGTTATTGGTTTTGCCCTTTTGAGTTATACACAGTAAATCCAATCCTTCTTGCAGGTGATAGTCTTATTTGAAATAGTCACAATGTCAGCAACTCAAACACTGAATTAATTCTTTTGAAGTCCTGGAAGGATACAGCTCTGACCTTCATGGTTTAGATGGCTGTCCCCATCTTATTGTTACTGCCTGTATCTCATCTATAAAGGTCACCATGAGCTAATCTGAAAGTGTTTCATTAGGTCACAACATCATAGAATCATAGCACTAAAAGGGGTCTCAGAGGTCATCTAATCCAACCCTGACACTTAAGAAGTTTGTAGCCCAGGCCAAGTGTATTTCTCTCCATTCCATTTTCTTCTCTTCTCTTTTTATCCTACCCCTCCTCAAGTCTATTTTACTTCTAATCATTACCTCCCTTAATCCTACATTTATCATCCACTTTTTTTTATCATCCACTCCTTTTTCTTTTCCCCTTTCCCTCCTATTGCCCTATTTGCTGTTACATTTTTATACACAACTGAGTATATATATATATATATATATTCTTCCCTGTTTTGAAGCAATTCCAATAAGAATGAGGTTCAAGCATTGCCTGCCACTTCCCACCATTTTTACCTTTAATGCAAAAGCTCTTCCTTGCAAATCTCTTTTATGAGAAAAAAAATTTTCCCCATTCTGCATCTCCCAGTGTATCCATCTTTCTCACAGTTCTTTTTTAGAGATCACTCAAAAATAGTTGATTTATAGCCATTCTCTCTATCTATATAAACTTTCAATTGCCCTGATAATAATAAAGTTCTTAGAAGTTATATCTATCATTTTTCCATATAGGAATGTGAACAGTTTAACTATACTGAGTCCCTTATGTTTATTCTTTCATGTTTACTACTTTTTTTGCTTCTCTTTAATCCTGTGTTTGAAAGTCAGATTTTTCTATTCAGCTGTAATTTTTTCATCAGGAAAGCTTCAAAAGTTCTTTATTTCATTAAATATCCATTTTTCCCTGAAGGATTATACTCGGTATTGCTGGTCAAGTGATTCTTTTTTATAATCCTAGCTCCTTTGCCTTCTGGAATATCATATTCCAAGCCCTCCACTCCTTTAACATGGAAGTCACTAAATCTTGTGTGATCCTGACTGTGGTTCCATGATATTCTTTCTGGATGCTTGAAGCATTTTCTCTTTAACCTAGGAACTCTGGAATTTAACAAAATATACCTGGGAGTTTTCATTTGGGGATGCCTTTCAGGAGCTGTTTGGTGGATTCTCTTAATTTCTATTTTACCCTCTGGAGCTAAGGTATTGGAGACAGTCATCCTTTATAATTTCTAAAAATATGAGGTCCAGGCTCTTTCTTTGCATATGGCTTTCAGGTAGTCCACAAATTCTTAAATTATCTATCATTAATCTATTTTCCAGATCAGCTGTTTTTTCTGATGACATATTTCACATTATCTTCTAGTTTTTTTCCCCATTCATTTGACTTTTATTTTTCTTGATGTATAATGGAGCCATTAGCTTCTACTCACACAATTCTAAAGTTTAAAACCTTTTCTTCACTGAATTTTTGTATCTCCTTTCCCATTTGGCTTATTACTTTTTAAAGGAGTTATTTTGTTTAGTGAATTTTTTTGTCTCTTTTTCCATTAGATTAATCCTGTTTTGTTGTGGGTTTTTTTATGTGTTATTTTCTTCAGTATTTTTTGTGTGTCTCTTTTAATTCTCTTTTCATAGTTTTCTTGCATCACTCTCATTTCTTTTCCAAACTTTTCCTCTCTACCACTTTTATCTCATCAACTCTTCCAAGAATTCATATTGATCCTGGGTCCAATTAACTTTTTTTTTTCAGACCTTGTTTGTAACTTTCCCCACTATTGTTTTCTTCTGAGTTTATGTCTTGGTCTTCCTGCCACTGTAGTGGCTTTTTATGGTCAAATTGTTTTTTGTAATTGTTGTTTGCTCATTTTCAAGCCTGTTTCTTGACTTTGAATCTTATGTTAAAATTGGTTAACTGCTCACGTGGGGGTAGGAAAGTACTGTGCCAAAATTCAGACTTTTTTGTGCTGCTTTTTTCTGAGGATAGATTTGAGGTTTGGCAAGTTTTTGATGCTCATAAGGTGCTGCAATCCTGGGGGAGGTATAGTCACTGTTCTCCTGGTCTGCACTCTGGTCTTTACCAAGGAACAGACTCTGGTCCCCTGCAGCTGAAAGTGCTTATGCTTCTATATGCCATAAAACTGTGACCAGGGCCCCTTCTTTCTTGTGACTGATCACTAGTATTCTTCTCCACTCTGTAACTGCGATCCAGAACAGTATAAGGGCAATAAAACTGCCAATTAATGCCAGCTGTATCCAGTGTCAACAAAGGGTCCCCTTTAATCTCTTTCTGACCAGCTGTCCAACCCTCTTACTGTCTCTGGGCTGAGAACTCTCAAAGCTCCTGCTGCACTGCAGTTATTGTTGCTGCCACCATGTGAGTGGGATCCAAACAGGCCTCCACCCTTGTGTCATAGACTTCGCTTTCTGACCCTTTATGTTTTCTTATGTCAGAAAACTATCACCTTGATTTTTTGTTGGCCATGCAACTTCCAATTTTGATTGGAGACATTATTTTAAAGTTATAGTTTAGAGAGGAATGTTAGACTAGTCAGCTGGGTAACTGCCTCAATCTACCATCTTAGGTTTCAGTTTTCTCCATTGTGATATGGAAAATATGTTATTTTTGCTATCTACCTCATGGAGGTGGTATGAGGAAAGCATTTCAGAAACCTAAAAGCTGTGTCATCAAAAACATTATCATCATCAAGAGCAATGACAACACTGTCCTCTGTCCTGACTACTCACTAAAGCATAAATCCCTACAAACAAGAGCTTCTAGCCCCTTCTCATATACTCACTGATGATGAGATCACTACTAAGTGAGATAGTTCATTCCATTTTAGGCAAGCCCAATTGTCTAAAAGTTATTCTTTGGACTGAGTTATCTTCCTCTCTATAACTTTACCCACAAATTCTCTTTCTATTCTCTCTGGTGTGATTAGACTTGTATTTGCCAACATCTCCCTGATACAGCTTCTCACTCTCTTCAACCAAACCAGGCAAGGCCAGGGGCCCTCCTCATTCCTTCTTTTGACAATGATTAGCTTTCCCTGAAAGATGAAAAGGCTGTCCCTGGGACCTAATTGGTCTCAGTTTCCTGGATGCAACTTTCTTGTCACCTAAAATCCTATTAAAAAATCTCGTACATTTCTGAAGACTATGGGGGTCATTGTGTCCTTTATCATGTCCTATAATGACCAGACACATTTCCAAATGTAGACAAGCTAGGTCACCTCCAGAGAAGCTAAGTGCACTGTATCGTTGCTGTGTTGGGGCAAAATTAATTTCCACTGCTTAGACATTCAGTGACTTGTGAGTGCCTCATTTCATCCTAACCTGAATTAACAGAGTACTGGCATTAGAGGTGCCCCTGACAAGTGGTTACAAAAATGGAAAAATGACAGTCTTTCTGATACCTACAGACAATTTGCTTTATTCAATTCAATGATGTTCCCCTATGTTAGGTGTTGTATGACTTCTAAAACTGCTCAGCTGTATAGAGTCTGAACTTAACTTTCCTGACTCAGCTCACTAAGTGCCCCCTGGTAAAGTCACTAAACATATGCACAGGATCATTGCTCTAGACCTAGAAAGGATGTAAGAGGTCATCTAGCCCAGTTCCTTCAAGGTTAAAATTTGGATTTTCCATGCAAGAAAATGAAAGAAGTAGAACAGGTGCTGACCTCAGACCCCTCTTATCTTGGCTTGATTTTTCAACTTCCTAGCACATACATCATAGTTTAAATTCAGACTCAAAATGCTCAATCAATGTGACTTTATAACCTTCTTTCCAGTTGCTTTTTGTTCAGCAGTCAGTGTCTTACGTTACTGAAAGCAATTTGTTTTCACATGAATTGCTGTAGGACATAAAAATGCCTTGAGTAACTGGCTCAATTAATGAACAGTTTGCACTGTGTTATAATCAAATATCACAACCAGGTGGCAAAATATGATGAAGTATCACTTGTTTCCAGCCAAGCTTGTCTTGGTAATGAAATTACAATTTCTTTCTTATTAATGCACTGCATATCCTCCATGAAGTGAAATAAGCATGGAAGCTCTTAGAGGACAAGAGGTAATGTGGTACACGTTGTGGGACAGCCCCAAAGATGTCAGACATGTCTGTGTAAGGACTAGAATCTATTCTTAAGTTCAGGTCATGCTGATAGAGTGTAAGAGTCAGAGTTAATCATCCTTACTTAGAATCTTTGCTTTTTACTTGCTGTATGAGGTTGAGCAAGTCACTTAATCTCTCCGAGGCTGTTTCCTCATTAGCAAGATCAAGATGTTGGACTGTCAAAGATATCAAACTCTCTGAAGGAACCAGATTAAAATGTAATGGGGAAATGTTTAACAAAATAATGTTTTTAAAACAATCAATACAACATAGGTATTTTCATTTGTAGTTTTCTAAGGCAACATAAGATCATTTCTATTTAAGGATGATATCACAGAATGAGGTGATTTCTAAAATCCTTTTACTAGCTCCTTACTAGATGGGCAAATCACTTAACCTTGGTTACCTCGGTTGCTCATCTGTAAAATGATGTGGAGAAGGAAATAGAACCATTTTACTATCTTTGCCAAGAACTAGATGATTGCCAGGACTAGGTGATATCTAAGTGCTCTTTCCTACAACATCACACATTGTGTATGAGAAGGGAAGCATGAATGCTAAGAGTGAGTATAAATCCAGACTCTGGGCTTTTCTCACTAGGCTATGGCTCTTCATAAGACAATCTCACTTCATGTGAATTCATATGGTTTCAACCTTCACCACTATGCAGATGGTGCTCAGGTCTATATCTCTAGCCCCATCTTTTTTTTTCTGAACCTGAGCTCTGTATCACTAAATACGTACAGATAATTTCTACTTGTATATCCTATATGCATCTCAAACTAAGCCTGCCACAAAAAGGCTTCATTTGCTTTTTTTTAACCAAAATCTTCTCTTCCTAAATTCTCTTTTTCTGTTGAGGGAAGCAGCATGCTTTTAGTCACCCATGTTCACAACCTCAGTCACGCTTGATTCTTCTCTCTTCCTTACCCTTTGCATCCATCAGTTGATATTATTCCTTCCCAATAAATGAATGGATTGATGCGTGACTGAATGAATATCATTTCTTAAATGAATACTGTATGCCAAACACTGTGCTGGGGTATGCGGATACATATACAAAAACAAAGGCAGCCTCTGCCCTCAAGGAGCAAATGGGGGAAACAATATATATAGACAAGTGTGGTGTCTGGTTTGTTGTTGTTCAGTCACTGAAGTTGTGTCCAACTCTTTGTGAACTCATTTGGGGTTTTCTTGGCAAAGATACTAGAATGGTTTTCCATTTCCTTCTCCTGATTATTTTACAGATGAGGAACTGATGTAACCAGGATTAAGTGACTTGCCCAGAACCTAGTAGTGAGCTAGTAAATGCCTGAGGTCACATTTGAACTCAGGAAGAGAAGTCTTCCTGATTTCAAGTCCAGCACTTTACCCACTGTACTACCTAGCTGCCCCTAGTATCCAGTTACAGGATGGTAAGCACAGTAATAACAGACTGACAAACTCCCTTGGGAACAATGGCAGAAATAACTTTGTCATGATTCATAGTTCCAGAACTGGGGATGAGAGTGTCTATGATGGTTTGCTGCCAACACTTCATTTTTAAGGAAATCTCTGGTATGAGCAATGAAGACACTGGAGAATATATTGTGGAGGATGCGATTGAAGAGGAGAGTTTTCCACCTGACTTTTCTTCACTTCCGTTTCCATAGCTACCACTGCAATTTAGACCATCATTAATTTTTGCCTAGACTATGAAAATAGCCATTTAATTGGTCCTCCTTCAAGTGGTTCCCTTCAATCCATACTCCATATAGCTAGCTAATTTTTATTCATATATCATAAGTTTGATTCTGTTACTCTCTTGCTCTAGAAACTCTGTTATCTTTTAATACTCTTGATCTGAAACTCTGCTCAATCTTGCCTCAGCATGTCTTTCCAGATATGTTACATATTACCCTGTTTCACACATTCTATGATCCAGCCAAAGTAGATTGCTTGCCTTTGCCATATAAGGCATTTGTTCCTCCTCTTCTTTCTATGCACTGGTTGTTTGTAAATTCCAGGAATGCCCTTTCTACTTACTTCTGCTTCCTAGAACCGCCTTCTTTCTCCATAATTCCATTCAAGTACCACCTCCTACTGGAAGTCTATTGTTCAAGTTGCCTATTGCCAGAAATTACTATGCAGAAATTTTGTATTTAATTTACTACATACCTATCGTTTGTCCACAGAAAAATACAAGCTTCTTGGAGGTAGAGATTATTTTGTTTGTGTTTGTATTCTTAGCACCTAGGACAGTGCCTAGCTTTTTTAAGCTATTAAAACTTAAAACTGCACTGACTTTCATGATACCCTGTATATTCATATATATGCATTTATACTCACTCAAATCCCTGGCTCTATACATGTGTATGTACATGTGTATATGTAGATATTTATATAGATTATATAAATGTATATATATATGAATATATGTATCTCACATGTATATGTGTATGTTTGTATATATGTGTATACATGTGTGTATACATGTAAAAAACTTACAGGCAAATAAGAAAACAGTCCAAAATTTATGGGATTAAAACCTGAAATAAACCAAGAGACCAAGAAACCAAATACCCTATCTTTACAGACGAGGTAAATGAGGCCCACACAAGCTTTAAGTAGCAGAGATTAGGTTCAAACACAACACTTCTAACTCTGCTTCCCTTTCTAATACACCACACCAATCACTGATGTGCAAGTATAATTTCATTCATTTACTTAGTTATTTTTTCCTTACATTGCATGAAATTTTCCATTTTCATCTATATGTCAGTCATAAAACACATTTTATTATATTGCATCATATAGTATATTGTGTTATGTTATGTCATGTTATATCATGTCATGTCACGTCACATTATGTTATGTTACATGATGTAACTTACTTCCAGTCCTGGAAAATCAACCTCTTAAAAAAAATAAAGTCCATTAATTGAAAGAGGAGAATCATTAAGCTTTCAAAAATACTATTATTATCTAATAGAAGCCCTCTGACAGGAGAAAATCTTTTAATTATATCACGAGAAGATTGGGAAATACCAAGCTTGGTTAGGACCCATATGTACAAAAGTATCTAGAGCAGCTCGTTTTGTTGTGGTGTAGCAGCAAGCACCCCAGCATACCCAGGGCGGCTGCTAGCACAGGTTCTTAGATCTGCTTTTCTAAAGGAAAGCAACTCAAAGTGGGTTAACCATCTTACTTTGATCAATCAAACGTATATCATTTACCTAGTTCAGGGGGAAAAGTCAGCACCCTGAACTTCAGAGAATGCAAACAGAATACAAGCACAAGTTAACAAGCAGAAGTTACAAGCAGACAAAGAAACAGATCAGCAGACAGGCTTCCAGTCTTCTGACCATTACATCCATACCTAGTCAGTTACCAGAGAGGGAAGCACCAACATCTGGGTTTTTCAAAGCTGAGGGGCTCAACAGCTTCCCAGAGTCTTGTCTGGCCAAATCACACAACTCTTCTCAAAGTGAGCCCCAAAGCAAAACCTCACATCATTATATAGCCTTCTCCTGGATTGGAGACCATCGCAGCCCTCTTGACCCACAGCCCAATCACAAAGTAACAAGGCGTGGGCATTCCTGATGAACAAGACTCCTACCACAGGCTCCATGTGACCACATTCAGCTTATTAGGGGGCAGAGTATACTTTCAAATCAGGGAAGGTTCTTAGAACCACTTAAACCTATCAAAAGGCCTAGGGGCAGAGAAGATCTTCAGATTCCCATAACAGGTGGCAAAGAACTAATGAAAAGCTGAACAAATTATGATACAGGAATATGATAGAATACTTCTATGCCATGATAAATAATGAATAATGGTTTCAGAAAAAAACAGTTGAGAAGAGTTGCATAAATTGATGTAAAATGAGTTGAATCAGGAGAAGAACCTATATAAAGTAACACTATTGTAAAAACAAACAACTTGGAAAAATTTCAGAATTCTGATCAATACATGACCAGAGGGCCAAGACATCAATCTTCTCTCCCTCCCAGATCTCCTACAAAATTGAAAACAAAAACAAAATACTGTAAGAAACATGCATAGTCAAGATCAACTAATCCTCACGTTGACCGTGTCCAAAAATACATGCTTTGTTTTACATCCTGAGTCGATCACTTCTCTCTCAGGACTTAAAATGTAGAGGAAGACATATTATTTTTAGACATGGTCAATGTGAGGATTAGTTGATCTTGACTATGCAAGTTTGTTACAGTGTTTTTTTTTTGTTTTCAATTTTGTTGGAGATCTGTGAGGGAAAGAGAATTGATGTCTATTAATTTAAAGAAGTATAATAAAATAAAAATTACATGAATATTATACATGACTATAACAATGTAATAGATTTCTAAAAGAAATGATTCTTTCCAATGCAAAATACAGAAGATGCTGGAAAAGATACAGATACTCTTTCCTCATGGCAGACAAGAAGGAAACCATAAAGACAAAATACGGCCTACACAGTCAGAAGCATTCTCTGTATTAGATGTTTCTGTTTATTTATTTTCCTTTGTGTGTTACACAAGAATGTTTCAACCAGGAGAGTAGGTGGGTAGTGACAGATATAAAGATAAAGGACATTGATAAAATATTCTTTAATTTTTTTTATTCAAGTTTGTTTTAGAGTGATATACTCATAAACACTACAGAAATGTGGACACACTTCTGCAAATATATATAAATATATATGTACATATATATGTATATATGTGTATGTGTGTATATACATGTATACACATACCTACTCATGTAAATATGCATAAATGCATGTACACAATTATGTTGTCATGAAACGAGGTTCACTGACCAGGTTCTGTGCTAGTTATTTGCAAGAGTAGATTAAATGTCTACACTGACAAATTCATGGACCCAATGAAGTATATAAAGCCAATAAATGCACAGATGTCAACACTGATATGTATATTAACGTGTATTAATGTACACACTTATTTACATGTATGTATGTTCACATACACATTGTACACACATTGATGAGCACAGACGCCCTTATATAATATTTATATCCATATACGAATGTACAAAGATATGAGCTATATACACAGATTTTTTTTTCCCTTCCTATTCAAAAAAGCAGATGCAGTATCCTTAAGTTTCTGAAATCCTAAACCTGGAAAGGGTCGAGGGGATCATTAGAGTCTGAGTGAATAGGCCAAAAGACATTTTCAAAAAGCTGAAGCTGAAATGTTTTCTGTTGAATAGGGACACCAGGCTTTGCTCTTGGCCATTCTGTATCCGGAATTTCTCAGAAAGGGTCCCGTTTGGAAAATAAAGTCAACAATTTTCCAATGGCCACAGAAAGTATGAACAGATGTGACACCAAGTAACCTCTGCTTTGATTCTAACTATGTGCATACCTAGGAGAAAAATGACATGAGTACTCAAATGCAGGGGGTCTGGCTCTGGGCCAGGGATAAGGACAATTTGAATCAAGGCTGCCATGACATTTTTCACCTAAGCTTACTCCTTTGTGCCTGGATAGCACAGCTGCTAAAAAGTAAAAACAGGTCATATCTACCCAAGGGGAAAATACTATAGTATTTACAAGAAGTTGTCTTTTTTCTCAGTTTTATTTTTGCCATCCACAATGTTGATTCTCACCTTTTTTTTTTAGTATCTCAGCACCTTTTAGTTTATACACTTTTATAACCTACCCCTTCCCCCATGCCTTCTTGTCCTTACATATGTTACATGGGACACGTTTCAAAATCTGATTTTCATATAAATTATTTTGAATGACAATGAATTTGGTTTTGTGAATTTTGCAACATATTTGAGATCAGAGACACCCCTGAGTTTTACAAAACTGAAGTGAAAAACATGTAGGAGAATGCTTTCTGTCATTCTTAGGAGCAATAGGAATTCTACAGCTTTCCATGACTTTAAAAAGGAATGTTGGTTAATGAGACTTGATCAAGTGAGTTATCAGTGGTGGCATTGTGTAATAGGGGAAGAAAAAAAGAAGCTCTGGATTTGAAGCCAGACAACCAGGGTTTGATTCCCAGCTGTGTTACTTACAAATATGTGTGCCTTTATGCAAGTCACTTAAATCCTTAGAATCCATTTTCTCATCTGTACAATGACAGGATTTGACTTGATATCTCCAAGGTTACTTATTACTTTGAATACTGTTTTATTAAATAACTGCCCTGCCCAAAGATTGATGTTTAAGGAGGGAGATTTGGAAACAAAAGAAGGAGCAAAGAAATGAACAGAATCTCTAGCTCACCATCCCTTGAAGAATTTGAGAATATCAACAAAGGTGGTATTACCTGACCTAGGGCTTTCCATCCCTGAGGCTGTCAACAATTTCTGATCAGATTGGAATTCATCTTGAAGGCTAAGTGAACTTTTAAAGGGTAAGATCGAGACAGCGACAGTTTAAGAATTCAGAAGGGTGCTAAATTTCAGTCGGTGAAACATCTCTGTACTCTATTTTCTTTATTTTTAAAATAGCAAGTTACTCACTATCTGGCCATTCTAGGATTCAGTGGCAGAGGCAGTGTCAAATAATGAAAAATTGAGCTGGGTCAAGAATCAGAGCATCTGAGTTAAAATCTTGCCTTTGCCACTGACTCCCTATAGCTAGTCAATTAACTTCTTTTGATGCTAGTTTCCTCATCAGTATAAAGAGTGTGTTGGGTTAGATGACCCGTGAAATTCCTTCCAGCTCTAAATCCTTGATGGTATAATCTTATAACTATAAACATGGTAGTGTTCTCTCTAACTCTCTCTCTATCTCTCTGTCTCTCTCTCTTCTCTTCTCTTCCTCCTCTTTCTTTCTCTTCTCTTTTCTTTCCTCTTCCTCTCTCCCTTTCTCTTCCTTCTTCTCTCTTCTCTTTCTCTCCTCTTCTCTCTCTCTTTCCTCTTCTTCCTCCCTCTCCTCTTCTTCTTCTTCTTTTTCTTCTTCTTCTCCTCTCTCTCTCATAGACAAACACACATATACATGAACACAAATACACACACACACAAACTAACATACCTATAATTTAGGAATATGGTATAGGTGAGTTACAAATCTTTGTTTTGTGCTGACATAATCAGAGTCGACTGTCTAACTTTCTTACAAATTTAATTGATGAATGTCATAATGGATAAAATACTAGGTTATTTCACTGGCTCTTGGGAATATTTTAATAAGGCATTTCTGTCCTCAAAGAAATCTTCTACTTTGGGCAAAGGATATGCTTTTCAGCCTGGCAATGTGGTAGAAAACTATGGAGAAGATTCATTTCATATCCCACCTCTGGGACTTTCTAGCTTTGTGGCCTTGAGCAAGTCACCTCTATGTCCCTATTTCCCAGTCTGTAAAATGGAGATAATATCTGCACTACTTACATAATGAGGAAACATTAAATTATTATGTAAACGTGATGTGGTAATTCTCATATGTAAGAATCTGGGCTAAACAAATCATTATACCCATTAAGTATGTTCTATATTGTAACTAGGAGTCATCATATGCCTTTAAACATGTGAGCATCTTATATTTATGTTATGAAAATTAAGCATATGGAAATTCAAAGTTAATAAATCAGTTAGACTGCTGACTACATAACAGACAAAAAGCTTTGAACCTTGTGGGTAGGAAGCAGAGTAATATAATGGAAAGTCCCCTGGCCCATAAGTCAAGAGACCTGAGTTCTAATCCTGGATATTTTACTTATTCACTGCAACCTTGGTAAAGTTATTTCACTCCCCTTATCTGGTGGTCCTCAAGGAACTTGCCTATATAATGTTTGCATTCCGCCTCTGTGGCTTAATATCTATACAATTATTGGCAAGTCACATCTCCACTCCTGACCTTTGTTTCATCACCTGTACAATGAATGAGGACATAGGACTAATGATCTCTGAGGTCCTTTTAAGCTCTAAAACTAGTAGAAGATAAGATCAGAGGTAAGGGAGAACTGCAGACTTGTGATTTTTATTCTCTAAAAGGGTTGGGGGAGTGGAATGAACTGGCTCTTAGATCTGAGTTCCCCCACCTGAATCAAACCCTGACTGAAATCAGAGCCCAAGCTGATGGGAAGGGGCACCATGACTTACTCCCAGGCACCCTTTTTTTTGAGGGCATGGAAACCAGATGTCAGCTCCTTTTGTGGTTATTAGCGATCTCAGGGCTGATTTTCAAGCACAGGGTGTTACCCTGGCTCAAACTTGGCCAGAGAGCTGGGGTAATTAGATATGGCCTCCCTAATTTCAGCCTGTAGTTTCATTTGGATAGAGTATCCTCTTTTGTTTCCTGTCCTGGGCAAACTGTGGCTGCTCAGCAGCTGGGTTCTACCCCTGAGGTACCTCCAAGTCCGTGGTAGGCAGAATGTCTGCATGCGATACTAAGCTCAGTTTGGAATCCTTTGGGGGAGCTGGAGCTGTATAAATGTAAGCTATAATTATGGTATTAATCACCGTCATTGCATCATTATTATCTAAAGGCAGGAGGTACACTGCTTGCCAAATTTAAAAATAAGAGAGCCATATTTTGATTTATTTGGAGCACAAAAAAGTAAAAGTATCAGAAAACCAACTACCAGTGTGTTTATTTTAACTAATATTTGAAACAAGACCTAATGTATTTGGTGAATGTTTTTGAGAGGACTCCCAGGTTATTTTCCATGCCAAGAGTTAGCCAATAGCTGACAGACATCTCCTATCCAGCCTGCCAGGGTTTCACCACTGTGCCTACTACTTAGGGCACTGGAATCTTTCTGCCTGTGTAGCTTACTTTCTCCCAGGCCCTAAATGCATGTGGATTTGTCTTTCCCTGGTGGAAATGTACATTGTCCTTTCTATGGCACAGAGATTCCAAGAAGATTAAGATCAAATCAAGGAATACGAGGAGGCTGAGTTTTGTGCTAAGCTATGTAAGGAGCACAGCACAAAAGGGGAAAACAGCCTATGCTCATAAGAGCTGGGGGAAATATGGAATAGTATGAAAAAACAACATAGAAGAGCATAGTGTGCAGTCAAACACACTCAACCACAGGATGCTGAGAATAACACTGGATGTGGCATCAGAAGACCTGGGTTCAAATATCAATGGCTACTTTCTTACCGTCTTGTCTTGGGCAAGTACTTTCCTTTCCCTGGTAGTTCCCTCATCTGTAAAATGAAGAGTTTGAACTATGCAGTTTCTGATTCTACTCCTACCTTATATAACTACCATATATTACTTATATAAGATGCAGATCATTATGGACTGAGGTGATTAGGCAAAGCTAAATGAAGGAGGAAGAGAGACTTTAGGTGAGCCTTAAAGCATCAGTGAGATTTTAAAAAAAAATGAAAATTGGAAAGGCAGGACTATTTCTGGTGAGGAGAGACAATGAGTAAGGTAAGGAAGTAGAAATGAGCAGGATTTGAGGAAAATTGGCTTGACTGCAGGAGAGGATATATGATGGGTTAAGTACCTGTAAGGAAAGGGCTCAATCATGAGACAGCTCAAATTTCTCATCTGCCAAGAGTTCTTTTTATGTTTAATTTTTTTCTCAATTACATGAAAATAAACACTTTTTTTCTATTTTGAGTTCCATATTCTGATCTTCCTTCCCTGTCCTCCATCTTTTTTGAGAAGGCAAGCAATTTGATATAGATTACACACATGTAGTCATGAAAAACATTTCTATATTAGACAATGATAAGAGTCCTAACCATGGTTCTTAAGGGCGAAGTTTCTTAGATGAGAGTTATTTTTCTATCCATAATGAATTCCATTAACATTTGTGATGGCAAATACTCAAGAAACTAAAAAGTACAAATTCTTACCATTTCTAATGATAGATATCTTAATATATCTTATCATTTGAACATTCATTCCTACAATGATTTTAATGTCCTTCATTTTAGAAATATAGACAGGCAGGAAAAACAGGGGTTAACTAGGAGGTCAGTGAATGTTCTTGAGAGAGCACTGGACTGGGAATTAGAAGACCTGGGTTTGAATCCTGGCTTCATCATTTCCTAACTGTGTGACTTTGGTCAAATTTCTTTGTCTTTCTGAAGTTTCTTCCTCTGTTAAATGGGGTTCATGATAAGAATATCATAGAGATGTGAGAATCCAAAGGGGAAGAGAAGATTATGGTGAGCTGGCATTGAAATCATGAAGACCAATCCTACCACTAATCCAGACTTAGTTCATGACCCTACCACGTCATTTAGCAGCTCAGTGCCTGAAGTGACTCTCCAAGACTCTAAGTTGAAGAGAACAAACTGTTCTGCATTGATAGAAGTCTCTTTACCAAGAGTTGTCCATGAGTCTGTCTGTATATGTTAATAAACACATTTATCTGTGTGTGTGTATCATCGTAAATCTTAAATCACAGATTAATATAAGGTATCCAACTCCATCATTTTCATAGGAAGAAAGTAGGACCCAGAGCTATATTGGAAAGTTTATTGAAAAACGACATGTCCTCCAAGTCCTTTCCCAGGATCTCATCACTTCAGAGATCTACTCGTAATGATTATTATGTCTGTCTTTCTATAAGCCATGCAAGATGGATTATTCCTATCTTTTGTCAACTTTGCAAATTTCCTACTTGTGAAGTGAAACCAGCATTATTTTGATTTATATTTCTCTTATTATTAGGGATTTGGACCATTATTTTAAATAGTCATTAATAGACTGTAATTCTTCTCTTGAGAAGAATATCTTTTGACTGTCTCCTAAGGAATGGCTTTCAGTCTTTTTTGTTTGTTTGTTTCAGTTAATCACTTCTCTATCTTGGATATCAAATGTTTATGAGAGACATTTGGATCAAAAAATTTTCCCCTGGTTAACCTTTCTTATCTTAGATGTGCCAGTTTTATTTGTGTAATTTTTTTTAATTTATGTAATTGAAATTATCTTTTATCTTTTCTAATTGCCTCTATTTCTTTTTTTGTAAAGAAGTTTTCTGCTACCTATAAGTGTAAAAAATATACATTATCAGTTTCTCTTCCCTTTATGCCATGATTTTTTTTTAATCAGGGCATATATTGATATTGAATTTATTGCAGACTATGGTGCAAAATGTTAGTCTATGCCTAATTTCTAACACACTGCCTTCTAGCTTTCCTAGAAGTTCATATCAAATAAAAAGTTCTTCCTAAATACTTTATGTTTTCTAGTTTATTAAACACTGAGTTGCTGAATTCAATTACTTCTGATTCTTATTTGTCTAGTCTGTACCACTGATTTAATTTTTTAGCCACTAGCAAGTAGTTTTGATGATTGCTGCTTTAGAATATACCTTGAGGTCTTAAAGTTCTAGTCTCTTTTAATTCCTAATATTTTCCCCATCATTTCTCCTTGATATTCTGGGTCTTTTTTTTCTTCCAAAATAGTTTTATGTTTTATATAGCTCTGTAAAGTATCCCTTTGGTACACTGTTTGGTAGAATATTAAGTCTGTAAATTGATTTTTATTTTTATCCTAATGGCATGTTTCTATCATGACCACTGGATATTCCTCTTGTGATGTAAAATGTCCATTAATTCTTAAAGGAAGATTTTATAATTAAATCAATGCAAGTACTAAACATGTTCTGCTAGGTTGACTCCACTATATTTTATGTGTTTTGTAATTATTTTGAATAAGACTTCCCTTACTGTTATTACCTCCTAGAGTTTGTTATTATTACATAAAAATATTATTGATTTTAGTAGTTTTATTTGTAGGTTGACACTTTGTTGAAGCTATCAATTTAACTAGTTTCTTTTCTGATACCCTAGCATTTTCTAAATAAAGAATCATTTTCATCATGCCAAGAAATAGTTTTGTTTCCTCTTTTTTCTACTCCCTTTAATTTCTTTCTTGCTATTGTGAGCATTTCTAGAACCATATCTAACAATACAAGAAAAAGAGGATATCCTTGCCTTTATGACTACATTTATTGGGAAAGTTTCCAGTGTATTATCATTACATATAATACTTACTTTGAGTTTTAATTCAATCCTTTTTTCATCACATTAACTGCCCAATGGCTTTTGACTCAGAATTTCCAATATGAAACCAATACCTTTCAAAAGGTCATTGACAAAAAAGAACATATATGTGTGTATATGTATACATATATGTGTATATATGCATATATGCCAACATATTAATAACAGCACTCCTCGGGGTGGAAAGGAAAGGAAACAAAGCACATTCTCATCAATTAAGGAATGAGTAAACAATTTGGTATGTTATGTACACAAAGGGAAACTACTGTGCTACAACAATGAACATGAAAGATACAGAGGATCATGGAATTGCTTACAAGGTGAAGCAAGCAAAGCCAGCCAAACAACACATATAATGACTATAGCAACATAAATGAAAAGAACCCAAAGTTCAAAATGAACAAGGCAAAATGTTGCAAAATTATAAAGAATAAGGACCCCTGTCTTCTGAAGAAGTTCAAATCTGTAGTTTTGGAACATTTCATACAGAAGTGAATTATTTCAATGTGTTGATCAGTCTTTATTGAATTATATTTTCTTCTTCCATTTAAAAAAAAATTTCCATACTATAAAAGATACTGCTCTGGAAAGAAGATGAGGAAGTATATGGGGAAAACCTAGCCAATGTAAAAATGAAAGATAAAAATAAATCCATTTTAAAAGAAAAAACAAGATATTATCAATAATCATATGGTTCATGTGATAGGAAATGAAAAATATGAGGAATTCAGGGAAGACTTGTATGAATGAAGACAAAATGAAAGAAGCAGAAGCAGGAGGGCAAAATACACAATTGCTACAACAATATGAAGAGGGAAAAAAAAACTAAAATGAAGTTACAATTCGATCCATTATAATAATGACGGAATCACAAATTTAAGTGTTAAGAGATTTTTGTCAGTCTAACATTCAAGCTATTCCTGAAAAGAGATTCCACAATATAACATACACAAGAAATGGTCATTTGGTCTTTATTTGAAAGGGAACTTAATACTTTCCTGAGCATGCTATTTTGTATAACTTTAGTTATTAGCAAGTATTTAATATATCATATTGAAATTTAATTTTTCAATCTGTTAATCCAACTTCTGCCACTTGAGGCTAAAGTGAACAAGGCTAGTTTGACAATAACAATAGTAATAAATAATAATAATAAACATTTACATAGCAGTTACTATGTGTCAATTACTAAACTATGTACTGTATCATTAGTATCTCATTTAATCCTCACAACAATATGAGAGATAGGTGCTTATTACTATTCTCATTTTATAGACAAGAAAATTGAGGCTAGCAGAGGTTAAGCAATTTGCACAAGGTCACACACATATTAAATGTTTGTAGCTAGATTTGAACTCAGGTCTTCTTGATTCCACACCTTGTTGCCTATCCACTATGCCACATAGCTGCCCTTAAAGCCAATTATCCCCATTAAGTATTCTCTTCCAGGCTAACCATCTACCAGTTAAATCAACAAGTCGTCATATGGCATAGTTTGAAGAGTCTTTACTTTCCTGGTTGCCTTTCAGATAATCAATGACATGGTCTAAATAGACCATGCAGAGTGCAGGAGGTCTATTACCACACTTTTCCAATGAACTATGTCTCTCTTAATGCAGTCACACTATTATTATTTTTAAAATAACATAAAATTAATCAAATTTTTAGTCTTCTATAGTTTTTTTGTGTTTCTGATTTATCTATTATAACCCTTCCAATTTTTAGAATCTCCTCTTTTGTGCTTACTTTAGGTTCATTTGTTGACTTTGTAATATTTTAAATGCATGGTCCTGGAAAATGAACCTGGGCCTCCCACATGGCAGATGAGAATTGTACCACTCCTGGTCTATATTTTGGCCCCAGATGGCTCCAGAGGAGATAGTGAGGCTGGTGACTTTGTACAGGCCTCCCTCACTTAAATCCAATTCACTTGCAAGTCATGGCATCCCCTTCCTGATGTCATGGTCCTCTTCAACAACAAAAGACAGACAACAGCAATCTATTAATAAGTATTCAGTAATCCTCTTTCTTTTTATTTTGTTAATATATGTTTGTAAAGATAAGATTTTCCCCCTTGAATATTGCTTTAGTTGAATATCAAATACTTTATTATGCTGTTTCATCATCATTTCCTTTTATATAATTATGAAGTTTCTCTATGATTTGTTCTTTGACCCACTCAGTCTTTAGTATTTCATTGCTAAATCTCCATTTGGATCCATATGTTTTGTTTGGGATCTCTAAAGCAATTACTATTTTTATTATACAGACACACACATATATATAGTATGTATATGTATGTATATATGTACATGTATGCATCTATAAAGGATATATTTAACTATTTGCGCCATTTTACATTTGTGTGTAACATCTTTTTGCTCTAGTACATGGTCAATTTTTTTTCTGAAAGTTCCATAAGGTACTGAGAAACATATATAGATATATGTGTATATGTGTACACACATGTATATACTTTTGCTGTCCCATTTAGATGTCATAAAGCTTAAATTTCCCCAGCAATTTGTTTGATTCCATGTTTTCCTTTTTGTTCATCTGTCTATTAGACATCTAAAACAGAGATGTTGAAGTCTTTTTTAACTATTGTGTCACTATTTATGTTTTCCTGCAGCTCAGATAATATTTCCTTTATTAATTTGAATGTGATAGTATTTGGAATATATATGTTTATTAATGGTATTGGTTTGCTGTCTACAGTTCCTATTAGCATAATATAGTTTCCTAATTTACCCTTACTTATTTTTTGAATGTTTGTTTTTGTTGTGCTAGATAGCATGACTACAACTTCTGCCTTTTTAGATTCAATGGAGGGAGGGATAGCAAATTTTATTCCATATTTTCATTCACGTCTATCTTTTTTTTTAGTGTGCTTTTGGAAAGCAACAGATTATAAGGTTTTGTTTTCTTATCCAATCTATCACTCTTTTTCATTTAATTGAATTGTTTAAACCGGTTATATTTAAGGTTATAAGAGGTTTATATTTTATATGTTTTATTATATTATAAAACATGTATACATATTTATAAAGTTTATCATTTCCTCCATCTGCCTCTGATATTATTTTTAATTATGATTTTCCCTTTTCTATTGTAAATGCAGTATTCTGTTCCTTCAGTTACTTTACTTCAATCTTTTCTTTCAAAAAATGTATTATTTATTTTTAACATTATTTTCTTTTAAATTTTTAGTTCCAGATTCTCTCCGTCCTTCCCATCCCTCTTCCACACACTAAAATGGCAAACAATATATTAATTATACATGTGAAATCATGCAAACATATCTCTATCTTACCATATTACAAAATAAAGAAAAAAAGAAAGAAAGAAAGAAAATTACACTTCAGTTTGCACTCAAAGTACATCCTCTGGAGGTGGATAGAATTTTGCATCATGAGTCCTTTGTAATTGTCTTGGGTCATTGTATTGATCAAAGCAGCCAAGTCTAACGAAGTCAATCATCATTACAACAATGCTGTTCCTGTGCACAATGATCTCCTGGTCCTTTTCACTTCGCTTTGCATCAGTTCACATAGGTCTTGCCATATTTTGTTTTGTTTTTTTCTACCCTCTCCCCCATCATTCTTATAGCATACCAGTACTCCATCACGACTGTATGCCGCAATTTGTCTAGCCATTCCCCAATTGATGAACATTCCCTAAATTTTCAATTCTTTACCACTACAGAATGAGCTGCAATAAATATTTGTGCACACAATAGATACTTTTCCTTTTTCTTTGATCCTTTTGTGGTACAGACCTAGTAATGTTATTGCTGTATTCAAGGGTATGTACAGTTTTATAGAAATGCTTGGAAATCCTCCATTTCATTATATGTCCATTTTTCCCCCAAAAGGAGTATATTCATTTTTACTGGGTAGGCTAGTACCTTTGATTGTAATACTAGCACCTTTGTTTTCTGGAATATCATATTTCAAGTGCTCCAGTCTTTTAATGTGGATACTGCTAGATCTTATGTAATCACAATTATGTCTCCATGGTATTTGAATGGTTTCTTTCTGGCTATTGCAATATTTTCTCCTTGACCTGGAAGATCTGAAATTTGGCTACAATATCTCCAGGAGTTTTCATTTTGAGATCTCTCTCAAGAGGTGATCAGTGGATTCTTTCCATTTTTATTTTGCCTTCAGGGTCTAAGATATTGGAACAATTTTCCTTGATAATTTCTTTAAATATGATGGCTAGGCTTCTTCTTCAGTTCTGGCTTTCAGGTAGTTCAATAATTCTTAAATTATCTCTCCTCGATTTACTCTCTAAGTCAGTATTTTTTTCAAATGAAATAGTTTACCCTTTCTTCTATTTTTTCCCATTCTTTTGACTATGCTTCATTGTTTCATGAAGTCCTCTGTAGTTTCTTCTCTTTCTGGGACCACAGAGGTCATCTTCTTCTTATTGCAAGCCCTTGATTTGATCCCAACACATCATAAGTTGCTCTTTTTCCTCCTGCTCCTTTACTCCTCTTTCACGTACTCTCCCATGTTGAAATGTAGTCCCTTCAAAAACAAACAACAAAATAAGAAACAAAACACTGATTCATCTGTGAGTAGGATTCTTCCAGTTTCTTTCCAAAATGCCTCATACCTCCCTCTTGACTGTTGAAGACTTCCACTTTCACCCCCGTCCCCTTGTGTACATTTAGGGGAGAAAAGTTTCTTACTGGTCTTTCTATTGTCCTCTTTTGCTGTTGCCGTCCTTGGCTGCTGTATCTTTTTTTTTTTCTACTTTTCCTGAATTTCTGTTGTTTGAGGGGTTTGAGAAAGTAAGTGATCTCTTCAGCTTTAGCTTTCTTTGTAAAAGTGTCTCAAACTCCTCTTTATCACTGAATGTCTATTCTTTCTCTTGTATGGTTAAATGCAGATTGTCCTTCACTCTTGTATGCTTTCATTACCAACTTATTGTTCTCTCTTTTGTTTCTTTGGTGAGACCTATCATTATAAATTCCAGCTTTCCTATTCTACCCATTATTTTTTTGCTGTGCAGGCCATGAATTCTGCTCTCATAATTCTCATTTCTCTTTTGAACCACTCATGGACAGCATTTTGTGGTTCCATGTTTTCTTTATATTCTCCAGGGTCCTCTGTCTTATTAAGGTTCAAATATTTTCCTTTCTTTTGCAGTATTTATTCATAGAAGACTGAACTCACTTACTGGATATTGAGACCATATTTTCTTCTGCAGTAACTGTTTTTCCTATTGATTTATCTATGTTCAAGGTCTTTTGAGTTGTCTTCTTTCTGCGATCCTTACTAATTTTAGTCTCTTTTTTCCCACTGTTCACTTTCTGACTCCCTTCCCTCTGACGGTTGTTTCCTTGGGGCTGGTTGTCAAAACATCTAGGCTCCTCCAATACTTGGCAATTCACAGTTCACCAACCAAACAAGTTTAGGGTGGTCAGAACTGGCCCCAAATGGATGCTATGCTTTTTCCCTCAGGCATAGTGGAGTGTTGCCCATGCCTCCTCTCCCTTCCCCTCACACATACAGTGACCTGTCCTGGTGTACTATTTTATTCCTCTATCAACTCTGAGTGCCTGGAAAGATGATACACTTGTATTAATATGAATTCTGAGGCACATGAACGTAAAGATGAACTACTAGACATTTTCTCTGATCCCCATGACTTCTTATACCTTTCCAAGACAGAAATTATTCACCAAAGATAAAGCAACTCCATGGTCTAGGACATATGGAATCCAAAAGAAGTTCAAAACAAAACACGAACTGTTGCTCACTGACCCTGGATTCATTCAGCATCCTTCTACCACCTTCCATGTTATCAGCAGTGAGGCTGCACTAGCAGACCCAAAAACCTGACACAGGCTTAAAACAAAATACACTCCCACACCCTACTGTGGAATAGCTGAAGTTGCTTTTATTCCAAACACCTAATGTAACTACTTTGAATAATGATCCTTTCCAAGTCTCTTAAGACAAAACTCAGGGAAGTCAACATTAAAATTTGGCACTTACTCAAATTTCATTACTGCAAGATTAAATATTCTGACCTAAGAAGAAACAGATATTATCATCAATATCATCTATATAAAATGTACCTAATTCTATGAGTGAGTAAGTGACTGACTTAACACTTCTGGATCTTCCATTTACTGTAACCTGTGTGATTTTAGGCAAATCCCTTTACCTATAAAAGAGTGTTGAACTAGATGATTCTTCCAGCTCAACTTTTATGATCCTGTGACCCATTTTCAGTCAATAGCTCAAGTTTTCAGGGTCAATTGTGAAGAAAATCACTCACAGTGATTTTGCACAGCTCTTTCCTGTGTATTTTGTCAAAAAAGTGAAAATGTCAACATCTAGTAGAGCTGATATTGATTATAGTTCAATATAATAAAAAACTGTTCTAACAATTGGGATTTTGATCCTAAAGGGACCTCAGAAATTAAGATCAGTCTTTTCATAGAGACCCATAGAGATTAAGTAATATGCCCAAGGTCATATAGGTAGTGGGTAGTAGCCAGGATTTGAGCCCACAATTTCTAACTCCAAATCCAACTCTCTATTCATTTTATAACACTGTCTCCCTTAAAGAGAACTTAAAATCCAATGGTCTGCCTGAGTAGATAAAGTGGGTCCTCAGAAATAGTTTGAATGACTACATTCTAGGGAAGTTCTGAATGGAGAACAATGCTTCAAGTTGAGGTTGAATTTTACTAAATCACCTCTTAGACCCTTAGCAACTCTGAGACTCCATTTCAATAATTCTAATTGCCCTTGTTTATCTGTTTTCTTATCCATAAAATTAAAGAGAAAGCACTAGATAAAGGCCCTTTTCTGGTTCTGACCCCACACTTAGATGTTTGCATATGCTAATATACAATGGGAAATGGGAAAATAATGAAAATGTCTAGATGTTTCAGAGGTAGTTAAGCAATGAATGAAGAAGAAAAGGACTTGGAGTCTGGGACAAAGTAAGGTTAGAGGACTAAACAGTGACTGACAAGATAAAACATGGAGGAAGACAAAGGAGGTGTCAGTGTACTGTGAAAGACTGAGTTGGTAATCAGTATGAGCTCAGCCTTATCTATGAGAAACAGCTAGAAATGCACTTCTGTCTCTGTCTCTCTCAATTCCTGCTGTTGATGTGACCCTGTTCTCGGTAATCAAAGAATTAATTCATAACCCAGATGAGGGGATACAGTGTAGCAAACATTATGTCAAGAGCTGTGCTGGGTGATGTGGGAGAGATAGAGCTTCAATAAGATTCAGTCCTTGACCTCGTCTGTCTTATTTGCCCTTTTCTCTCCCGTGACTCTGCTGCCATCCTGGTGTGAGCCCACATCACCTCACACCTGGACTACTGCTTAGCCTGCTGACTGCCTTGCTCATCACAGGTCTCTCCCCACTGTACTCCATCCTCTGCTCAGCTGTCAAAATGATCTTCCTAAAACACAAGTCTGACCCTGTCACCACAATATTGATTAAACTCCAGTGATTCTCTACTATCTCCAGGATCAAACATAAAATCCTCTTTGTTAAATCCCTTCATAACCTGACCCCTTCCTCCCTTTGCAGTCTTCTTACAAGTTACTCTCCTCCACATGCTCTGTGATTCAGTGACACTGGTGTCCTTGCTGTTCCTCCCATACTCCATCTCCCAGCTCTAGGCATTTTCTCTGGCTGGAATACTCTATGCCTGAAATACTCTTCTCTCCTCATCTCAGCCTCCCAGTTTCTCTAGCTTCCTTAAAGACTCAGCTAAAGTTCCACCTTCTGCAAGAATCCTTCCCCAGTCTTCCTTCAGCTTCGTGCCTTCCCTCTGGGACTATCTCCAATTTATCCTGTTTATATTTTGTTTGTATGCAGTCATTTATATATTATCTTTCCCCATCAGACTGTGAGATCCTTGATAAGAGGAGTGGTTGGTTTGGGGGTTTCTTTGGGGGTTTTTTTGCCTTTCTTCCTATTCCCTGTGCTTAATCACAGTGTCTGGCACATAGTAGGAGTTTAATAAATGCTAGCTTATGACTCATCAAACTGGCAGTCTAGCAATGTGATAAAACCCCAACCCAAGAAATGTAATACACAGTATTCCACTGTGGAAGTGTCAGAGGTAAAACAGTCAGAATGGATGGAAAGATGGAGGCAATGTTAAAGAGGGGAAAAAAAAGTTTCATGGAGGAGATGGCATTGGAATTGTAAAGGCTAGACAGAAATTAAATGGGTAAAACAAAAAGGATAAAACACTCTAGGCATACAGAACAACAGGGACAGAGGCACAGACACATAAGAATGCGTGACTCCCAGGTAGTTGTTTAGTGATAACACAGAGAATGTAGAGGCAAATGAGGGGAGAAAAGACTGAGGAGGTAGGATGATGCCAGATTATGGAAGACTGGAAATGCAAAGGTATTTGACTTTTATTTAGGGAAAATAACAAAGTAGCCATTGAAGACTGTTAAGCAAATAAGCGGCATGACCAGATCTTTACACAAAGGGAAAAAAAATTCTAGAAGGATAAGTTAGAGTAAGAAGAGGATAGAGGGAGGAAGATCTGCTAAGAGAACCTTACAGTAGTACAACTGGGTGATCCTAAGTGTCTGTGCTGGCGTTAGTAGTAATAATAGCTCACATTATTATTATTCTTATTCTTCTTCTTATTATTATTATTACAGATTTTTATATTTAAGACTTGCTAAATGTTTTATATTTGTTCATTCATTTGATTACATAATACTTTATTCCAACAACTCCAAGGGGTTGGTAACAAAATTATTAATATTCCTATTTTACAGATGAGGAAACTAAAGGTCACTTCAAGAATAAGTTTCAGGGCCAGGACACTCACTCAAATTTTCTGACTCCAGCTACCAATCTTTGTACACCATAACAGGATGCCCCTATGGCCTAAAGGTGTTACTAGAGGCCAACCACGCACCAAGGATGGTAACAAGACAAGTCAATGAGGTAGATAGAGGCAAGGTACAGAACCACAAAGCTGAGAAACAAACAAAAAAAGCAAACAACCACAAAAACAAAAAAAAGACAGAGGTGGTAACAGAAGTTCACGTAGGAAAGATAAGAAAAAAGAACAGCAGATACAATGGCTGTCAAAATCTAAAGCCTATCCTGAAAACAAGTTTATTAAAGAAAGGTCCAGAGGGTCAAGGTTCTCATACTGAGCATGATGCAAATAATGACTCACTAACTTCTGAGGAGTACCTGAGTGATTAAGGAATAGAATGTGAGTCTAAGGTTATAGCTCCATAAAGAGGTCTGCAGAGTTATTGTCGTTTTTACTTAGGTGCCCAACAAGAGCCTGGCATTTTGCCCCCATATGGTTTTGACCAGGCATCTCATTTTTGCCTAAAATCCATGAGAGGATAAGTCATACCCAATGAGAATTGAGGAGCCATTTGAGCAGATTTATGTCTGAGGTTCATGGTCAGGGAACAAGAGACCTTTGGCTGACCATATGCTCATGTTTTATGAGTCTCTGAAAAAAAAAATGTCATGATGGATTCAATATTGATCACCTCAATATCAACCCAGGTTGATATTAAAGGAGAATTTAACTTGTACCATTTCCAAATCTGTGGCTAGAGACCTCTTCAAATGGTGAGACATTTTGGTCAGGTCTGCAGGTGCCAAGAATCTGGAATTCTTTTCCTTCCCCCATTCTACCCTTTCTGGCTTTTTCTAATCAAAGCTGTTTGTGTCCACTCCAAGTGAGGTAACAGAAGAGCAACTGAAACCAGATTAGGTGGGAAATCCTTGACAAAATGGAACTAACGACCTGAGAAAGTCTATAGTAAGTAAATTGGAGAGTCCTTTAGGTCCAATGCAGAACTCAGAAGCCATATGGGACATGATGAAAAACAGCTGTAAGTACTAAGGAAGAGAAAGAAAGAGAAAAAGAAAAAGAAAGAGTGAAAAATCAGTTCTCAGAGAGAACAAGACCATGGATGGAAACATAAGGAAAAACAATATAATCATGAAATGGAAGGTTGTACAACCAGAGGAACTTAAATATTTTGGCATTTTGGAGAAATCAAGTAAATCAAGTAAAATTTTAGTTCATTCAGTGGTTGACAGATAAATATTGATAATTACCTTTTGATTTCTGGGAGATTTCTTTTACCAAATACAATAGGATAAGTATTCTATTTCTAGAAGATACCACAAACTGCTGAAAGTCAGAAAGAGCTGACTCCAGCACTTAATTGGTGTGTGACCTTGAGGAAGTCTCTTAACTTGCTTCAAATTCTTCAAGTAGTCATTTCTGCTCCCTCTCCAATTTCTAAGGAGTCCCCAAGAAAGAGGCATTTCTTTAAAGATCCCAGCATAGTCTGCAGAGTGACCACTAAGGAAGGTCCTACTTTAATTTGGTCCACTTTTGCAGCAGGCAGGTTGCACAGTGGATAGAGCATTGGGCCTGGAGTCAGAATCTGAGTTCAAATCTGGCCTTAGACACTGACTAAGTAAGTGACCCTGGGCAAGTCACTTAACCCTGTTTACCTCAGTTTCCTCATCTGTAAAATGAGCTTGAGAAGGAAATGGTAAATCACTCCAGAATCCCTGTCAAGAAAACCCCAAATAGGGTTGTGAAGAATTGGACACAAGAACAACAAAATCTCCTTTTGATTAACCAACTTACTAATTTATGTTTCCAAGTTCAACTGAAGTAGAAACTTGAGGTTGTGTGGCACAGTGGAAAAAGCAATGGATTTGGAGTTACCAGACCTAAGTTCAAATCCTTCCTGTCACTATCTGTATGACTTAAAGCAAGATTCTTAACTTCTCTGACTCTCAGTTTTATTATTTAGAAAAGGAATCGCTTAAGCACGATGATCTCTGAGGACCTTCAGGGAACCTCACCCTATGACCATATGAGTAATGTAAGTTGGAACACTAAGAAAAGACAAACCAGCCCTGTCCCTCACAATATTCTAGGTCTCAAAGTAGAATTTTGGATTGAATTCTATAAATGGAGCAGCCCACAATGATTCACTCAGATAAATAATGTCATTTTTTAAATGAAGCACTGTGTGAACATCATCTATATCTATTTCAGTCTATTGCAAATGAGATAATTTTTTAAATGATTTGTAATTGTAAAGATCTATATAAATATAAGATATTATTGTTTCAAATTACTACATATTGCTGTGTGAATATTCCAAGGTTGATTCAAAGTTTAAGGTTGTCTATTTCTATAATTAAAGCAGACTAAAAGCCTTTTAAAATTCATTTTAATTAGTTTCCTGGGTCACCAAGGTCAAAGAACTGTTACCTATCTGCCAAATTTCTAGTGAAAATCCTCTCCACAAGAGCTAGATTGGTCTTCAGACAGCAGACACAGGCCTATTGCCAGGATGACAGAGTTCCCTTCTAATTCAGTAGAACCTGACAGAACCTGTCCTTCCCTAGCATTGCTAGCATCAGCTTTGGAAATTCAGGGTCACCTCTGTGCCATCAGAAGACATTGGAAGAAGACTTTTATGAAGGAATGAAAAAAAAAATTCCCCCCTCACATTTCTTATGCATTCAAACAGTTCACAATTTCCCAGGGGAGAGAGGTATGGTTGGGTGGGTGACTGCCATAGATACAGATGAAAATACAGATGCAAAAAGATGTAGCTTTAAGAGCTTAAAACTGTACTGAGGCTTTTGAGACAACTTGTATACAAATTAAAGGAAAGTTTGTGGTTGTTTTTTTCTGGTGGGGGTGGGCAATGCTGCAGGATCTGAAAAAGCATTGTTTGTGTAGAAGGTGGCACAAGAGCTGAGTCTTGAAAGAAACTAGGAATTTGATAAGGCAGAGGTAAAGAGGGAATTCATTCCAGACATGGGGGATAGCAAGTATAAAAACAGAGCAAAAGGAGATGGAGAATAATTAAAAGACTAGAGGTCTTAACCTATCTTGGCTTCACTTTCTTCATCTGTAAAATGAGGGAGCCAAAGCAGAGGATATCTACAGCTCCCTCCTGCCTCAACATCCAAGATAGCCTGGTCTGGAATCCTTCTAATACCCTTGAACAACTTCCACTCAATACATTCATATTTTCTTGGAATTTCTGACTCATAAGGGAATCTCTGAAGAGCTTATTTTATTAAAGATTACACAGGTGATAATTGGCATAGCTTGAATGGGAACCCATGCCTTTGGACTCCAAATCCATTTCTTTTTCCATTGTACCACATTTGAATCTTTCATTATAGATTCACCATCCCCTGTGCCTTTTTTGAATAGGAAGGAAAGAAGAAAAAGAGGCAGTGAAGAAAAGAGGAAGAAAGGGAGAGATGAAGGAAGGAAGGAGGGAAAGGAAGAGAGGAAAGAAGGGAGGGAGAGAGAAAGGAAGAAGGGGAAAAGGAGAAAAACACGGAATAATAAAATAAACAAGTAAATAAAGAGATAAAGAGAATCCCTGATTGGAAAGGGATTGTGAATTACATTTGGGTTTTCTTTGCTGGGAGGTGCTGAAACCAACATATAATACAATGGAATGTGCCAAAAGACAGCATTTCCTTTGGAAACTATTTCATGAGTTTATAATCATTCCCCTCCTACCTGAGAAACTTCTGCTTTGATATTGTCCAGTCTGGTGCCAGGTGACATATAGGTATCACCTAAGTAACAAGCAAATGAACTCCTAATGCCTTCTGCTTGACTGCTTGTGGTTCTGAATCATCTTTTACAGTAGACACCACAGATGGATTCAGAATGTATAGCTAGCACTGAAGTAAAGAGGATGATTTCAAGAGTCTCCATCACAGCACGGAAACTATGTTGTCAAATTTGAAGATTTCCTCTACCCACCCCGCCCTCACTCTCCTTCTCTCTCTCTCTGCCTCTGTCTGTCTGTCTGTCTGTCTGTCTGTCTGTCTGTCTCTCTCTCTCTCTCGGTCTCTCTCTCTGTCTCTCTCTGTCTCTCTGTCTCTCTGTCTCTCATTTGGACCCTACAGGCTCAAGAGAGATATGAGTAGTAGTAGAGTCTTCTAGCAGAGAAAGGATAGAAAATGGAAGAATGTGATCTCTGGGATGCATTAAACTGCAACAATTTCTGGGGGATGTGATATATTTATTCCCTGTCTCTGTCAGCATCACTTCTGATACTGCAGAACTGACACCTCCACCATTCCCCAAACACACATAGGCAATGAAGTGAGATGGATAATGGAGACATGGTGGAAAAATCAAGGCAATAGTACACAAAGATAATGGGAACAAGGAAGAGAAGGGAAAACAAAGCAATGGTGGTTAGGAGGAGAGAGGACCCATTGCCACGCCTCCCCTCACCCTACACACACTTCTTTTCTAATAGGAGAGATGCATTTTTTATCATCCAGGTTCCAGGATCAAAACTGGTCATTGCAATTGAACTGAGTTCAGTTGTGTTCCAGTCTTATTTTTGTCTACATTATTATAGTAACTGTGTCCATCATTCTATTCTCTTGGTTCTACTCCCTTCATTCTGCATCAATTTAAAAAGTTTTCCCATGTTTCTTTGAGCTCATATTTATTATTTCCTAAAGAAGCAATGATATTTCATTAATTTATATACCACAAAATTTAATGTTGATATTTTCCCATGAATATTTTATGACTGGAAGGCATTGAACGCGACAGTCTGTAAAGGAACAAAACTATGAATGACCTCAAAGAGTAATGGAGAAATACATGATGGACATAAGCAGGTTGTATCAACTGTGGCTTGTGTATAAGAAGTAGCATAAAAAAGAAAGGAAGCCAGTCATGTAGGAAGCAATATGGTATAGTGGAAAAAGCAATAACTGTGGAGCCATGGTAGACAAAACAAGTGCCACATGTGTCCATTGGACACCAAGATCTGGCATGTTACACAGACCCGCAATGATGAAATCACTGAGAAACGTAGGGGCCCATACGTATGGCTCCTGATCAACATGACTGGATCATGCTCCCATTTTTTTATGTAGCAAACAGTTGAGAATCTTGTAGGGGACTCACAACATTTCTGATCAATATTAATTACAACGGCACTCCAAACAAAAAAAGCATTTCTGCTTTCTTCATTGTCTGGATGCTGGATAAATATGAGCTATCTTTGAATGTATTTCAAATGAATGGGAGGCTACTATAATAGCAATCCTCTCTCCTATTGCTTTTATGATAATTTTCTGAACTATCCATGTCATATGGTCAGTTTCAAATATTTTTTATTGATGTGCTTCAGAACAACACATGCACACAAACACATTAAAATAAGGTCTTTATGAAAGGCAAAGATAAAATTATTTGAAAGATAGCAAAAATTCTGACAATTTGAAGAAAAATAACGCTCAAACATGAAAGTGAGACTCTTTAATTTTCATCCAAATTTCATGAAAGCTGTCGAATAAAAACCTGACACCAGTAATATTAACTAGTCATTTCGAATACAACATTGGTTTAAACAGAGGAACATCTGAGACACTACCTACTTCACAAAGTTGTAAGAAAAGTGCTTTGTAAACTATAAAGAGCTATAGAAATATGAGCTATTAGTGATATGACTTAAATTATTAGGGTGATAATGATACCAAATATTCTTGTATGTGTGAATCCTTGTTGAATTTTATACTGCTAGTAGTGATTTTTCATAATTAGACATATCCACCCCTGATAAATATTGAAGAATATTTGATTACACAAAAAACATTACTACTGCCTCCAATCCATGTTCTTAAATACTAGCTTAAAAAAAAACATATTGTTTGGCTTGTTTTTATGCTAATAGACAAACTGCAAAGTGATATAAATTCTAAAAGAAAGGACCAAATCTATATGATGTTATGAAACCTTTGCATGAGGAAGTATACTATGAGAAAGCAATGTATAAGCCCAACTTGTTGGAAGGCCAGCCTTTTCATCCCTTTCATTGCAAAAATCTGAAAAAGTACTGTAATCTTTACTCATCTATCACTTCACCACTATCTCTCTCTTCAACTCTTCACTATCTAGATTCGGTCCCTATCATTCTTCTGAAAATGCACTCCTATCTCCAAACCAAACAAATGTTTCTTAGTTCTCACGCTCCTTGACTTCCCTGCAGGCTTTTTATTTGTTGCCTCTCCTCTATGCCTTCTTTTGGATATACACTTCTCTCCTGGCTTCATAATCAATAATATGCTCTTTTGGTTCCTTACCTACCTCCCTAAGTGTTCCTTGTTTCCTTTTCCTTCCCTCAATGACAATGTTATTGCTTTTCAAGATTTTGTTTTCTTTTCCTCTCTCTACATTTGAATTAAAAGAAATCAACCTCACAAATACAAAATGATGAAAGCATGGCTAGGTAATTTGGCTGAAAAAGATCTAAGTATCTTGGAGTACAGTGGATCAATATCAGTCAATGGTGTGTGATGGCAGAAAAAAAATTTTAAAAAGCATGTAATGCCACTATAGGCCTCATTAATATATGTATAAATTCTTGAACTAGGAAGACTGCAGTTTGCCCTGATTAGATCCCATCTGGAGTATTTTGTCTAGTATTAGCCATCACATTTTAGAAAAAGTTTTATTAGCTAAAACATCCACAGTAAGGCAACCAGGATCTTGAAGCATTTCAAGATCTTGTCATATGAGGATCAGTGGAAGGAATTAGGGATAACCTGGAAATGTGAAAACATTGGATGGGGAAGGAATAAACACTAGAATTGTCATTAAATGTTTGAAGCCCTATCAAATAAAAGGAGTATTTGATTGGTTCTGCTTGATCTCAGAGGGTAGAACTAGGAGAAATAGGTGGAATCTTCAAAAAAGCACATTTTGGCTTGAATGGAAGGTCTTCAACAAAAAGACTGTTTAACCATTTGTCAAATGTGTTTTAGACAGTATTCTTACTCAGTTTTGAGTGTAACTAGCACGCTTCTGAATTCCCTTCCAGCTCTGAATTTCTGTAATGCCTTTTCCTTTGTCATCTCAGTTTCTCCCAGGGCTTTACCTCTTAGCTTTTCATAGATGACTCTAATCCACATTTCCAGTTTCTCCCAAACATCAAACTCTTCATTTTCAAAGACTTTCGGGGCTTGGAAATATTATTAGAACCTCAAATTCAATATGCCCCAAAATATCTGGATTCTCCTCTTGTGATTTTCCTGTCAGTTGGGACTACCAATTCATCTAGCCATCCAAATTTGTAACACTGGTGCTCTCATTGACCTTCTCAGACATGTACTTGCTATCTCATTCCCACTCCGTTAGAATGTCATTAGAACATGGTCTTTTAAGGGGGTTGGGGAGTTGATGGTTTTTCCCCCTTTTCGTTGTATCTCTAGCACCTTAGTACAGTGTCACAGGACACACATCAAGAGTTTATTTAATATGTGATTATTGACTGACTTCTCTCTGTCACCATGTTCAATTTGTTGTTGAGCCTAATGAATCCTTTCCCTAATACAACCTTCAATTTAATTTCCTGCTCTACTCCTGCCCACCATAAATCAAGTCTAGATCCTCACTAACATCTTCTTGGCTTATTACAGCACCTTTCTTATTGATCCATCTTCTTGTTTCCATTCATTTCCCCCTAAAATGCATTCTTTATTCTTAATACTAACCCCAGGTTTTTGGGACTACTGATGAATGGAAGAAGAGATCATTAAATCTAACCCTTTGTAACAGCAATCAATTTAGCAGATACTCAGCACTTAGTAACTTAGGGCTAAGTATGAAGGTGTGAGCTCTTCTCCTGTCCTGACATAGCAGGAGTGGGGTTGGCTGAGACAGGAGGCCAGTGTGTATATATAAGAAGAGTTCTAGAGACAGAGAGATAGAATCAGAATGTTCCTCCTGGTGGCTCCTGTTGGAGGAAGCAGGATTGTCCCAGCATCTGGGAGCCGGGCTGCTGGACTGAAGAAGTGAGTTGGAGTTTTCTTGAGAGAGAGAGAGAGAGAGAGAGAGTTTCTCTCCCAGCATCCGCTAAATTGATTGCTGTTACACCCTTTTATTTTACGGTGAGAAAATTGAGGCTGTGAGGGGAAATTATTTTAAGTCACATCATTATTGAAAGATATAACCTATGCTTAACAAGTCCAGAGATATGTCCACTATACACTGATTCCTTAAAAGTCTTCCCAAATAGATTGTCCTTTAAAGTCACTACTTCAAAAGAGGGAGAGAGGATTTAGTACTTACCTCATTTTATTAATTGGAATCCCATGATTCTATGACTGGATGACAGAGAGAATAAAAAATATGGCTTATAATTTAGGATCAGAACAGAGATGGAAATAGACACATGAGAGAATAGACCAGTATTCCATCTAAGTTACCAATCAATCCACAAAAATTTATTAAATACCTACTGTGTGCCAGATAGCCCAAGTTTCATTTTCCTTGATACATTATGAAAATTGGAGACTTGTTAGGGGAAATAGAGGGTTGCTCAGATTGTGAGCTTTTGCTTTATGTTCTAAGTAGAAAAAGGAAACACTTTTTAGAGCAAGGAAAGAAAGCTGCTAAACTCAGTATGAGGTCCACGTGATTTGGAGAAGTTATTCATAATAATAGCCAAGTTTAAAAAAAGTTTATTGTAACCAGAGTTACTGTCTGAATACTTCTATCATCCATCCCATAAAACCAAAGTTATTGTTAATGGCAAGACATATATTTGGGGGATAGGGAGCAGAAGAGAGGCAGGCTCCAGCCCAGGGAAGGAGGTGAATACAGACATTTCCCGGACACAGCAACATTCTAGAACCTGAGGAGAGAGCATTTGTTTTGCCATTGTCTGCATTTCTGCCCTGTACTCCAACATGAATAATTGTAAACGTTTTGCTAGACTGGAGGATATTCCAGGGAAATTGGATCTGCAATTCTGCAGAGTTTCACAATTCGCTGTGCAGTTCTGTGTCAAATTGTTTGTTTAAAACCAGTTTATTTTGCCTTGTTGGTCCTGGACAGTCCTTTTAGCTGAAATATTTCTATTTCCCTTGCTTAAGAATTTTGTATTTTCCTTGTTCTACTAAAAAAAAAAATGTGCTGACCTGTCCTATGTATGTGAGTTATTGTTTTTTATTTAAATTACTCTAGTTCCTTTACAAGGAGGTTTGGTGGACAGAATAGCTCTTCCTTTCACCCTCTCTTGTCTTATTTCAGTCAAATCCAATCCACTAATCCAGTTGCAACAACCTCCTGGGATGAGTTGAAAAGGAATTTCTCCATTTTTCTTTAGTCAAATTGTACCCTCTCCATAGGAAGAAGTAGATATAATGGGTTGCCATAAAGACATTCAGGAAAGGGTGGTATGAAGGAATGTCAAAGAGAAAGGAAACTGCCAAATTAAATGGCAATGGATGTTTAACTTCTCTGTGAAGCGGGGCATAATCTCCATAGCTCTTGGTAACCCCTTGGAGCAATGCAATTATAAAAATCATTCACTGTAGTAAATTGACCATCTTTTTTCTTGAGAATTAAATATGTCTCCAACAGTTTTCTAGGCTTCTTTTGTAAACCTCTAGTGGAGGTGGTCTACTATCTCTCAATACACTTTGTTCCATTTTGAGACAATTCTAATTAGTAAGAAGTATTTTTTTTCCTAACATAAATCCTAAACCTGCCTCTCTCCAGGTTATATACCCATTGCTTCCATTCTTAGTAACATCCTAGGGAATTTAGCAAAACAAGACTAATCCTTCTTCCATAAAATATAAAATATTTGAAAACAATACTTGACTTTCCTCCATTTCCCTAGCTCTACTGCCAAATGTATGCTTGACTAAAAGACTATTTTATGGAGAACTCACACAAGGCAAGTGCTCACATGGTAGTCAGACAAAATGATACAAGAACACTCTCAAAGTCTCTTTGAAAAACTTAGAAATTGATTACATGACATGGAAGATGCTGGCACAGGACCATCCTGTATGGCATTCCCTCCTCAAAGAAGGTGCTGTGCTCTCTAAGTAAAGCAGAATTGAAGTAGTTCAGAAGAAACACAAGATGTACAAATTTAGAGAATTCACCTCATGTGTTCAAATGGACTACTTATGTCCAACCTATGGTAGAGCATTCTGAGCTCATATTGATCTGATCAGCACAGTCAGAGAATGTGAGGATGAAGGATGACAAGAGAATGAAGGATGACAACCAGCTCTACAACAGTTGCCAGATGTTGCTGTTTCTAACTCCTCAATATTTCTTCTAGCTCATTGTTCATCTCTGCTCATGGCCACCACTTTTGTTCAGTCCCTCAACAGCTCTTGCCTAGATTGTTAGTCACCCTTCCTCAAGTCTTCCCCCTTCCACGTTGCTACCAAAGTGATTTTCCTCATGCGAAGACCTGACTATATTACTCTCATACTCAATAATCACCAGTGGATTTTTAATGACTCCACCATAAAATCCAAGCTCTTCTGTTTATTTTAGAAAGCTCTTTATGCCCTAGCTCCAATTTATTTTTTTTTTACCCTCGTTGGACATCATTCCCACTCCTGCACTTCTTTTTGTTCCTCACATATAATATTACGTCTTCCATTTCTTTTCCTTTATTCAGGCCATCCTCTATACATAAAATTCATGCCCTCCTCTCTGCTGCCTCACAAAATCTGTCTTTTCAAGATGCAATTCAAGCTCTACCTTTTGCATGAAACTTTCTTTATTCCTCCCTCCCCAACTACCAGGGCTCTCCATTCTCAAACTATATTATATTTAATTACTTTGTATTTATTTGCATTTATTCTTTCAATATTCACTCTATACTTACAAACACTACACCTGAATATATTTATAAATACTCATCTATATAGAGACATATATATGCGTATATGTTATATGTGAGGTTTGTATATGTATATATTCACATCCTTTTTATTTACTGTTTCCCCATTAGAATAAAATACCGTTTCTTTTTTAGAGACCACTTCATCCTTTTATTTATAGTCCCAATGATAGCATAGTATTGGAATACAGCAAGTGCTTAATAAATGCTGGTTGACTGACTGGCAATAGCCATATCTCTTCCAAGTCTGCTTCTCCAGATGAAATATGGGTATATTGAGTTTCTTCAAAGGATGCTCATATGGCATGGTCTGAAGTCCTCTAATCATTCCAACTGTTCTTTTTTATCTGTGTTGAAGTTTATCAATGTGCTTGCTGAAAGGCAGTTTCAAGATCTGAACAAGGTACTGCAGATGTGGTCTGCCCAAGGCAGAATATGGCAAGACTTTCACCTCCCTTATTATGGACACTGTGTCTCTCTATTCCAAACTCTAGATGAGTGATGAGTCATCTCTACAGCATCCCTAAGTCTCTGTTTGAATACTTTCATTAAAATGGGAACTCCCTAACTCACAGGCTTCCTTTGTCATTTTCAGACAGCTGAGTTAGAAATTATATTGAGCTTTTAATCTACCGTAAGTATTTAGAAGAGAGTTACCAATCACTGGTTAATCTGGGAAAAAATGTCACAGAATCGATATGTCTGAATTGAATCAGGGTCTTGACAGATGTCTAAAATATAGAAAGGAGAGAATTTCTCCTTGGCACAAATTTGTTTTGAAGTAGATCCTTATTTTCATTAAATCTGCTTTTTGAGTTGCCAATCCTTTAAAAAGTCACAGATTTTGATTAACTCTATCAAATGCATAACAGTATCAGAATTTGAATTTAAGACCATCGACTCCAAGTCCAGTGTTCTTTCTATTGTTGGATTTACCCATTTTCCCATTTCCACCCTTTTTCTTCAAGTTTTCCCTGATTTATTTTAGATTCTGGGAAATTTTTGAAATAGAATATAAACTCCTTAAAAGAAGAGAGTGTTCAATACTTGTCCTTGAATCCCTGGAACCAAACACAATGCCTAGAACATTATAGGCACCTATTAAAAGCTAACTGAATTTGAATGAATTGAATTGAACTGAGATGAAAGTTCTGGGCCCAAGGAATTGAACATCTTTTCACAGCTAGCCTTCTGTGGACTTGCTAGGGACTCCAAATCCATAAAGCATACACACTGGCAGCTGGTCGGAGAAATGTACACTGTCTGGCATGTACAAAGACAGAGCCAACTGGACTGTTTCAGATTTCCATGTCACTGTATACTGATTGAAACATGTCTATGGAGAAACTCAGAAAATGAAGGAAATGTTTCATTTTGTTCTCTAATGGTTAGGTCACTGGATTGAAGTGAATTAGCTTGTTTACTTAAAACAGCTTTGCCATTCTCTTTCCTGGTCCGAAATCCTATCACCACAACTTTGTAGCCAAGAACTACCCAAAGTGCTGGGATATGAAGAAATGCAAAAGGCAGTTCCCCTCAAGGAGTCCACTATTTAATGAGAGGCATAACATGCAGACAACTATGTACAGGCAATTCAAAAAGCATCTTGCTGTGCAAAATCACGTAATAAAAACCACCGAGGTTTGAAGAAAATTGGGTTAGAGGCACAACACTACTACTAAAAAATGTTAGCGCTGTTTCATACATGTTAAATAGTTAAGATAGACATAAATTCTACAAAATGCTCCTTGAGATTAAGGACTGTTTGCTTACCTCTTTTTTGTATCCCCAGAGCTTAGCACATGACCTAGCACACAGTAGGTGCTTAATAAATGTTTATTGACTGACTGGGTGGGCATCTCTCAGCCTGGGCCCCAGGCTTCCAGTGTAGTCCAATGCAACTCAGGTCTCAAAGCCTGGGGGAAGGGGTTGTACTGGGGGAGGAAGAGAGTAGTCTGAAAGCAGATTTTCTCCACCCACAGCTCCTATTGCACCAGAAGATAGACAGTAAATATGGCACTCTCCCTCGACAAAGACATAAAGTTTGCTTGTAAAAGTAGGTGTCAAAAGGGTTGTGGTTTGTGGAGTTATTTTGAAGTAGTATAGTTTTTTGAGTTCCGTTTGTCATTTGCATTGTGCTCAAAATGTTCCCTAATAAATCAATCATGTTGGGACAAATTCACATTTTTGAAATGGCATTATAGAAGAACTGTCATTTCAAACAAGCTCTATACAAGCTAAATTGGAAATAACCAAGAGTGAAGAATTAAGAATTAAGGGGAATCCAGAAAAGCTTCTAGTAAAAAGATAAGATTATCTGGGACTTGAAAGAAGCCAGGCATGTCAAGAGGCAGAGATAAGGAAGGAGAATATTTCAGGCCTGGGGGATGGTCAGTGAAAATGCCCAGAGGTGCTAGATGGAGCATCTAATATAAAGAAGAACAAGGAGGCTAATTTCACTGTATAGAAGTCTCTGTGTATGGGGGTAGAGATGAGGAATCTGGGAGGGGGGAATGGGAGAACCAACCTTTCTTAAAGTATAAGAAAACTAGAAAGATTAGGGTGGGAGCAGTTGATGAAAAACTTGGAACACCAAATGCAGGTTTTCATATTTGATCTTTGAGATGACGGTGAGCCACTAGAGTTTACTGAGTACCGTGGTAATGTGGTCAGGTCTGCTCTCTAGGAAGGTCCCTTTGGCAGCTGAGTGGAGAATGAGCTGGAGTATGGAGAGACTTGTGGCAAGCAGACCAATTAGTAGGCTGTTGCAATAGTCTAAGTTTAAAATAATGGGGGCCTGTGCCAGAGTGCTTTGCAGTGTCAGAAGAGAGAAGTGGTTATATGTGAGAGATGTTACAAAGGCAAACCAATAGGATCTGACAACAGATTATATATGGGGGGGTGGGGGGTGGGGTGGGAAGAATGAGGAGTTGAGGATGATACCCAAGTTGTGACTCTGGGTGACAGGGAGGATGGTGGTATCCTCAACAATAATAGAGAAAAAAATTAGGAAGAGAATTTGGGAGAAAGATAATTTTATCAGCTTTGTACAAGTTGAGCTGAAAATGTCTACAGGATATTCAGTTCAAAATGTACACTAGGCAATTGGAGATGCAAAACTAGGGGTCAGCAGAGAGGTTATAGCTAGTAAAGTAGATTTCAGAATCATCAGCAGAGTTGTAAGTGAAATATAAATCAACATTTCTAGAAGTTCAACCTTACAGTCAGGAAGACCTATACTCAAACCATGCCTGTGATGTACCATGAGGAAGTGTCGAATTACTGGTCCCCTATACTAGTCTCTAAGACTTTAAATTGCCACTAAGTAGCCAGTCTTCCATGTTTGAGGGAGTTTCCACAGGAGAAGGTACATATACTAATAAAATAACAGGCCCATAGTCACCTGTTACCACCACCACACCTACAAAGGGAAGCATCTGAATCCCCATGAGGGATGTTAATGGTATATTATTGTGCTTCTGATACTTTATAGCATCTTCCTCTTGGTGTAGGCAAGAAGCCTCTTTCAAATCAAACTCATTTGTCATATCTTTTCATTTAATGAGTGTTTCAGGATAAAATACAGAAGATACTAGCGATTTGAATAATTTTTTGGTTCCATCAGAAAGGTCTGTAGACAAAAAAAAAATGTGCATTTCATTATTTAGAGGAAATTAGAGATGTCTTTAGAAGGTTCTGCAACACAACGTCCCATAGACATCTCAAACTCAGAATGTCCAAAACTGAGCTCATTATCTTCCCTCCAAAATTCACCTCTTCTGAATTTCACTATTTCTGTGAAATATATCATGCTTCCAATCACCAGAGTTCACCCTCAGCATTGTGCTTGACCCCTATTTCCTTCTGACCCTTCAGACCCAATCAATTGCTAAATCTTGTCATTTCTATCTCCACAATTTATCTTACATTTATCCCTTTCTTTAAGCTCATGGAGACACCACTTTAGGTCATGGCTCCTCTTCTGAATTACTAGAATAAAACACTAATTGGTCTTCCTGCTTTATTTCTCTCCTCTCTAATCAATCTTCCACACAGCTGCCAAGTGACTTCCTTAAAGTTAAGTCTGATCATGGCAGCCTATGCTTCAATAAAGTTCCATGACTCCCTTTTGCTTTTGAGATCAAATAGGAGGCTTTATGTTTAGTTTGTAAAATCCTTCATAAACCTGGCCCCAATCTAACCCTAATACATATTATCCCCTTTCTGTAGTCTATGATCCAGCCAAATTAGCCTTTGTGATGCTTGTCCTCTGTGACAATCCACCTTCTAAATCTATGAGTTTACTCTGGTTGTCCCCCATGCCATGCCTGAAATGCACTCCTGAGGTAGGGAGTGCAAATTTCTGCTGTTTACAATCTCTTTTACCTTCCAAACTCTAATCAAAGGAAACCTCGTATGGAACACTTTTCTAACTCTCAGTGCTAGTGTCCTCTCTAAAAACAAAACAAAAAGACAAACAATAACAACCTCATGTTTACTTTGCATATATTTATGAGCATTTTCTTTCCCACTAGACTGTGAATTCATTGAGAGAAGAGACTGCTTCATTTCTACCTTTGTATCCCTACAGCGAGAGTGCTTGGCATGGTATAAGTGCTAAATAAGAGCTTGCTGATTGATTGACTGATTGATATAAATGATTGCTTTCAAGGTTAAAGAAATAGAAATACAGTATTAAAACAAAAAAAAATCATCCTTAAAAGACAGCTTTACAGAGTTTTGATGCTCTTGAAGGAGAATCCAGCAAAAATATGAATTGGAAGCTTTAGGGGTACATTAGCCACTTTCCATTAATATATGTTAGCTAAGGCTTTCTAAAAAAGCTGCTGAATTCAAACAGAGCAGATATTTTTGCCTGGGTGTTGATTTCTCATAGGCTTTCATTAGCTGGAGGCTCCATGCAGGTCAGAGCCATCTGCTTCCCTTCAGGGGCCTCTCCAGTAGTGGTTCTCTGCCACGAAATGATGCTCAGAGTTCCAAGTACATGCAACCTTGTTCTTAAACAACTTGTCCTCAAAATATCCTGGGTTTTTTTTTTTTGAGAGCTTAAAAAATGCTGCATATCCTCAGGGCTTATAGGACTTTTAAAAATCCAAAGACCTTTTAGTTAAAGGTAGATAAGACCAAGTGGTTTGGAAAGGGTGGGACTGCCCTCCCTAAAGACCTCAGTGGTAGGGAAGGTGACAGAAAGGGACTATCTTGGAGAAAACTGTGGAGTTGCTTTCTTTGGATAAAAATCTTAAGAGATCATCTAGTCTTCATCCTCATTTTAAAGAGGAGGAATCTGAGGTCCATAGAGGTCAAGTCACTTGCCCAAGATCACGGATGAGCAAGATGCAGAGCAAACCCAAAATGGAAGTCACGAAGAACTCAGTTCATATCCTACCCCTGACATTCATTAGCTGCATCACCTTGGTCAAGTCTTTTAACTCCTCCGAGTCTAGTTTCTTCATTCATAAAATAAGATTAGTGATACCTTATAGTACTTACTCCATAGCACTGAGATAATGTTTGGAAAACATCTTGAAAATGTTTATGCTCTTTGGAAATGCCAGTTATTGTTGTTCATACATTGCCTTGAATCTCTGATCCCAAAGAGTTGGGTTATTTTAAGAAAACAGCAACAGAAGAGTCTAATATGGCACCTTGCCTAGAGGCAGGTGGATAAACTAAATCACGGATATTTAAACTCAGTTTCTATAGAGATTTATTAGAGTGCTAAGAGGGCATTATTTCCTAAGAGGCATCAAGTTTTAGGTACATTTGAAATGAATGATTTTTCCCCCTATTTTAAGCCCATGAATATTTTATTTCTGAATCCAGTTTCTCCAAATCACATTCTCATCCTTACCCCCAAGGGCAAACAAAGGTCCAGTCAGAAAGCATACAGTCCAAGCATAGTCCCTAAAGGCAGACAATTGCATCTGTCTGACCTGGAGAGAATATAGTAAGGAGACAGAGACTCAGTACAATCCCCACAGGCTCCCTGCCCAACCTGAATATCTTATTGTTTGTTTATCTATCAATCATTCTTACATTTCAGACTTTTCCTTAGTATAGATAATTAATATAATCTGACATAATTTTTCATATACATAATTTTCAGGTTGAAACAGGTCTTCAAAGATCATTTGGTCTACTGATTTTCATTTTACAAATGCAGAAACTGAGGCATCACAGAGGAACACATAGCTAGTTATTAGTAGCAATAAAACAAAACTCAAATCTTCATTTGAATTTTTGTGTTTTGCATTATTAAATTTTAATTGATATCAAACATTTAAACTTTATTTCTTGATCAAATTTGATTATGTTAGTATATATATGGAGAAAGAGAGAATATTTATATATATGCCCACACATACATGTATATATATATATGTATAATACACATATACACATATGTGTATACACACAGCATATTCCCAAAATTTTTTTGTGGTTTTGAGCTTCTCTCTACTGATAAATAGACAGATGTAGATATATGCACATATCCCCATTTATAAATAACAAATATGTGATATCATATACAATATTATATATGGTATGATATGGTATATGTATATATGTATGTATGTACGTATGTGTGTATATAGTTCTATTAATTCAAAAAACTCGAAAGCCCTAGTCTAGATGACTTCTCTAGGTCACTTTTAGACTTAGGATTATAGAGAGAAGCTTTTCTTCCACACCATAGACAAGTATTCTAAAGTATCTACTATTTATTCTATTTAGCAGTCACCATTTTAATTTCTGGGGATGAAAAGACAAAAAAATTAAATTGCTCTAGACCACAAAAGAGCTAATGTTCTATCAGTGGAGACAACATGTATATATGTGAGTATATACAACATAAACACATAAACGCAAGGATTTTTTGTGGAGAAGAGGAAGAATCATTAGCAGTTGTGTGAGTGTGCATGTGCATGTGAGGGATGCTTCTGCTAAAGGTTTCTCTCCTTTTCCCTTTCTTTTCCTCCCTTTTTTTCCATCCTCCCTTCTTTCCTTCCTTCCTTGTTTCCTTCCTTCCTTCTTTCCTCCCTCCCCTCCTTCCTTCTTTACTCCCTCCCTTCCTTCCTTTTTTCTCCCTCCCTTCCTTCCTCCCCCTTCTTCCTTCTTTCCTTCTTTCCTTCCTTCTTTTTTTCTTTCCTTCCTTTCTTCCTTCTTTCCTCCCTCCCTCCCTTCTTTCCTTCTTTCCTTCCTTCCTTTTTTCTTTCCTTCCTTTCTTCCTTCTTTCCTTCCTTTCTTCCTTCTTTCCTTCTCTCCTTCCTTCTTTCTTTTCTTCCTTCTTTCCTTCCTTCCTTCTTTCTTTTCTTCCTTCTGAAATGTGTTGAGCCTTTAAGGAAATTAAGGATTCTAAGAGGCAAAGTAGTAAAAGGAGTAAATTTCAGTCATGGGACATAGGTTATATCTTTTTGATTTGTGAATAGACAGGGGAGGGTGTAATATATATGCTTAAACTTTGTGATGTATCTGTGCCCATGAGCTTGACATTCTACACATTTTGGAAAATCTCTGTCCAGATGGAAATGGGGCTGCTTCCCCTCACTGCAGTTTTTAAAATAAAATCTAAATGACTGTCATTTGAATATGTTATAGAAGGGAATCTTGTTCTGGTATTGTTTGAAGTTGACCCCTGGGGTCTCCTTCCACTCTGAGATGCAAGGATTCTGATTCTTCTACGAGCCATGAATGAGAAGAGAGAAGCCTGCTAGTGTGGAAAGAACAGCCTATCCACAGAAACAAAAATGTTAATTGTAGCACTTTTTTGTTGTAGCAAAAAACTAGATGGGAAGCAGGTGCAAACCTACTGGGAATAGGTATCACAAGTATTAAGAGCTTGAATGCAACCAAATATTATCTCAACATAAGAAATTATAACTCTAAAAAATTTAGAGAAACTTCTAAAGATTTGTATGAATCGATGCAATAAGATGAAGTGAACTGAAAAAGGAGAATAATTTAGGAAATGAGCATAATGATATAAAGGAAAACAATGGCAATAATAATAATTAACTTTTATATAATGCTTACTAAGTGCCAGGCACTGGGATAAACACTTTAAAATTATGAACTTATTTGATCTTCACAATAACCCTGGGAAGGTAGGTACCATTATTATCTGTATTTGACAGATTAGGCAGGTGGGTGATATGAGTTTGGAATCAGAAAAACTCATCCTCATGAGTTCAAATTCAGTCTCTTACTAGCTGTGTGAACCTGGGAAAGTTACTTTACTCTATTTGACTCAGTTTCCTCATGTGTAAAATGGGCTGCAGAAGGAAATAGCAAACTATTCCAATATCTTTGCCAAGCAAATCTCAAATGGTGTCACAGAGTCAGAAACAACTCAACAACAACAAACATTTACAGATGAGAAACTCAAACAAATGGAGGTTAAGTGACTTGCATAAGGTCACACAGTGTACGAGACCAAATTTGAACTCAGGTCATTCTGACTTTATTCCCAGTTCTCTAAACTATAGTGCCACCTAGCTGTGATTAACAAAGTGACAGTGATTTCAAAGGACTGATGGTAATGTACACCGTCCCCCTTTCTCTGCAAGGAAAGTAGTTGACTCTGGACACAAAATGAGGTATGTGTTGTTAGTCATGAACAATGCGTTATTTAATTAACCATGTTTCTTTGTTATAAGGGAGGTTTCTATTAAGGGGAAGGAAGCAAGTCAATGGGAAGTAAAAGCCATGTTGAAAAAAAAAAGTACTTCAACAAAACATAAAAAAAAGAAAATCCCAAGCTTAGTTATCAGAAGATTCAAATCCTCTACTTACTACCTGTATGACATTGACATTGGTTAATCTCTGGAACTACATTTCCCCTGTAACATGAAGGGATTGAACTGAATGATCTTCAAGGTCCCTTCCAGATGAAAGTCTGTGATCCTATGAAGAGTTAAACAGTCAGAGCATGACCTCAGGTTTGGTGAGTAGCCACTGGTCACCAGAAGGGGAACAGAAAAGGGAGAACACGGTCAGGAGTTAAACATAACAATTTACGAAATTCTTATTTCACAACAGGATCTGAGAGGCCCTGAGTGAAAGCAAACAAACACCAATTCTGGGCTTGTTTCCCAAGCAAGGAAGCCGAATGCAAACATACCTGAGTGAGAAAAGCAAAAGGTGGAACTGGTACTTAAGGAATGAGTGAGAGAGTCCAATGAGAGACACTAATCTGTTGTGAAGTACCCTCAAACAGCCTCAAAGGCCAACACAGAAGGGAATCAGCTTCTGGGGGGAAAACTATTTCAATCTGATCTCTGCCAGTCAGGAAAGGTCTCCATCTAACTGGTGTCCTGTAGTTCATAATAGAGATAGCTGGGGGCCATCTCCAGTCATCTTGATCACTATATCTGGACCCAGGTTGCTCCAGAGCAGAAAGTGAGGCTAGTGACTGCATAGCCCTCCCTCACCTAAATCAAATAACCTTGCAAGTCATGGCATCACCTTCCTGACATCATGGTCCTCTTCTAGAACAAAGGACAAACAACTACCTGTCCAAGCTATTCAACCAGGGGTCTGGTCAGTTCCAACTGGGCTATGCAGCTCCTTCCTTCCTTCATTCTTTCCTTTGCTCTTTCATCTGTTCCTTCCTTTTTTCCTTCCTTCCTTTTCTCCTTCCTTCCTTCCCTCCTTCCTCTCCCTCTGTCCACACAGGATATCACACCCTTACCTGGGGGTGCTCTGCCAAACCAGGCTAGATTTCTTTATTAAAGATCATGCCTTAAACCCAATTCACTCTGGCTCTCATTCATTGGCTAACAATAGGTCCAAACCCAAGCCCCACTTAGGGTCATTGTTTGGATACTGATGACTCAGAGTGAATGTACATAGAAATTGTTTCTATTTTGGCCAGAAACCCTGAGGATTTCCCCCTCCCAGATTTTATATATATTTATATTTTACATATACATATATACATATACATACATACATACATATACACACATATGCATATGTACATCATATCACTACATATACATACATGTGTATATGTGTGTATACACTCACACATGTATATATGTACGTGTGCGTGTGCGTGTGCGTGTGTGTGTGTGTGTGTAAAGAGAGAAAGTAAAAGAAGACATTCCTTGGCTCATTTCTTACCCTAGCCTTAATCACTGCATGGGCAGTTGTCTCAGTTGACTCAGTCGGGGCTCAATCAACAGATTACTTGGAAAGATCTTAGCATAAAAGAGCCAAGGTCTCCCACTGCATTGGGCCATGATCCATAAGATGGTCCTGATCGATATCTTGCCACTAGACCCAGATGGCTTGGGAGGAGAAAGTGAGACTGCTGACTTTGCACAGCCCTACCTCACTTAAATCCAATTCACATGCAAGTCATGGCATGACCGATGTGATGTCATGGTCCTCTTAGAGAATGAAGGACAAACAAAAATAGAGTCAGCTAACCTCCTTTCAGAGAAAAGAGGAATCTTAGAGCTTTAAGGGGGCTTATATATCATATCATCTCATCTAATGTCCTCTCTTAGAGATAGGAAAATAGATACAAGAAGTTAAGTCACATAATTCTGAAGGGCAGAGTCAAGGCTGGAAGGCAGACCTCTGCTCACCCAAAACAGTGATGCTCCTGCTCCAGGACTCTGACTACCTTGGAAGCCATTACCATGTAAGCAACTTTAATCTGAGCACAGTCTCACTTTTGTATTAGTATCCTCAGCACTTGATATAGTACCTAAGACACAGTAGGCATTCAATAAATGTTTGTTTGATTCAGCAAGTGATTAAAGACTTTTGGCTATAGGCCCTCTATTTAGAGAGTTGAGTGAAAAAGAATTCCTATTGATGACCTGTGGGATACGATGGATTCCTAGAAGTCCTATTCCATTATCTGAGATTCTGATATCTGAGATTCTAGCTTGCTAGGTGGAGGTGGTAAGATCTCACATAATCTGTTCCCAGAGGGAAAAAATACTCATATTATTATTTTTTCCTTCATTTATTATGAACTGTAGATCACTAGAGCTAGAAATTACCTTAGGTATCACCAAGTCTAACTCCATCGTCCCTCTGACTCCCTGAACCAGAAGTTTCCTCTTTGGCTATCACTTATGAGGATTGCCTTGCCTGATTAAAATATATATCCTTTGAAGGCGGGCATTGTGTTTGCTTTGGCATTTGTATCTCTGGCATTTAGCACTTCATAAATACTTTCCCATTGATTTATCCCATTGATTTATCACCCAGAAGAGGAAATTGAGGTCTATCAAAGTTAGTGACTTGCCCTAACTCAAGGAGGTAGGTATTGACAAAGCCAGTAGTAAAGCCCCTGGCACAAGAGTATAAATTTAAAATATGAAATTCCATATTAGGGTAAGGTTTAAGTGTCAGTGAAACTGTCATTCATAAACATTAGGTACGTATAATACTTAACCTTTCTATGGATTCTTTATAGGTAAACACTGTACAGTCTAGAACACAGCCAAGAAACAGCAGAACCCAATACATCAGAAGCTAACTCTAATTCTTACTGTTATAATCAGTGTAGGACAAACTTTATGTAAATCCTACAACAAGAGAGCTCCTAAGGTGACCAAAGTCATTCATTATCAGAATAGGACAGAGAAAACATGAAGGTCCCATTGTAGATAGATCAGGAGTAAGATCATAAATAAAACCTTATGCAAATAAAAAAATAAAACCTTATACAAAAAACAAGCCTGTATTGGTCCGTTGGACAAGTCAATACAAACCAAGTGGTATAAGAAGTGAATACACAAGAGTCTTACAGTTATACAGCAAAGCAAGGTTTAGTAGAAGAATATCAAGGAAAAGGTACAATCACCAGCACTGGGGCTAAGCAATCAAAATCCTTTGAGCCAGTATACATAACCACATTAGACCACTGACTGGAATCCCTAACATCTGAAATCTGAAATCTCAGATTTCTGATTATCAGGCCGTAGGTAAACCCCATCAATGAAAACAATAGGAATGGATATCAGCAGTCAAGACCACTCCCTCTCCTGGTGCTAAGTGACTTTAAGCCCTTTGGGAGATAGGCAGCTGTGTGATCCAAAGGGCCAGTCAGAGAGAAAAATACTGGCAGTGACATTGTGACATGTTCTAGGACAGTCTTACACAAGGCACCTTAAGAGGAGGTAGGGGCTAGGAGGAAACTGACATGAGGGATATATCTTATCTCTGTGAGGAGGCATCTGTAGCTAAGAGAAGTTAATTTTTGGAAAATATAAACTTATGCCAAAAAGCAAAACTTTAAGGCATGAGTATTATAAAAGTAGTTCAATTCAATCCAAGTTTTGTTTTTGTTTTAAATAAGCATTTATCAAGTATCTACTGTGTACAAAGTATACTAGGTGCTGGGGATACAAAAACAAAAAAATAAAATGAAAATGAAACATTTCTGATTTTTAGGTGCCTGCTGGGGCCAGATGTTGCTGGGTGGTGGCAGCAGTGTATAGAGCACTGGACTTGAGTCAGTAAGACCTAAACTCAAATCCTGCCTTGGATACTGAGCAGCTGAGTAACCCTAGGAAAGTCACATGATAGTACCTACCACCCAGGGTTGTTGTAACAGTTAAATGAGAACGCACATGCAGAGCACTTTGCAAAACTTAACATACTACATAAACGTTAGCGATTATTACGTTGTTTTATTAATGCCTTTTGTTTTTACATCCCGCTCATTTTTGTATTGGCCTTATTTGAAAACCCAGAGAACTTTTTCTTGTTTAAAAAGAAGGGAAAAAATCACCTCAATCATGCAACTGTGGTCCTCCCCCAGCTTTGTAGAACTGAGTCAGTCTTTCAACAGTAGTCATTTGGTTTCCCTGTATGATACTTAAAGCTCGGGTCATGAAACCATCATCTAGGGGAGCAACTGATTTGGGGCAGGGTCATCCTGAACACAGCCACCAACACCGACTGCCGCTGACCGAGCAAGTGAGCTAGCCTGGTGAAACAATAAGGGAAAAATAGAAGAGAGCATGTGCTGGGTCAGTCAAACTACCACTTCCCCTCAGTACTACATTTAAGTAGACCAGGACCCTGAGTCTAAAAACCCTGGGAAGAACAGTACCCATCCCTTTAGAACTATCCTTGATTCCAGCCCTGCCCCTCACCCTTGGCCATCATCAAGGAGAACAGCTCTTAACAAGAAGGGGCTTTCCACTATAACCAACACCCACTGATGACCAACAGTTACAATGAGGCAGGTAAGCTCTAGAACTCTAGGAATATAATTCATGTCCCTGATCACTGGTTCTGCTTCCAGCCCGGCCAACTGAGCCACTGTCTAAGAAACCACCTCCACAGCTGCTACAGGCCCCACTTCATTAGCAGCCACCGCTACTGAAAACCCAGTAAATAAAGTTCTCACCACTTTGGCATTATCAAGTGGTTAAACCAAAGAAATGTGTATGGTTTTTTCAAAGGAAATGATACTAATGAAGATACACTCTCATCTGTTTTGCCACTGCAGCCTAAGGAATACTAGGCCTTTACATTTGACTTACAACTATTTAGAACCTCTTACATTATTGAGTTCCTTGAGATGAGAAACTGTCACACTTTTCTATTTGTATTCCCAGAGCTTAGCACAGTGATTGGCACACAGTAAATGCTTAACAAATGAATGGTGCTCCCTTTCTTCCTTTCTTCTTTCCTTCCTTCCATCCTTTCTTTACTGCCTGCATTGTATTTTACTATAGCTATGAAACGGAAGGGAGGCAGCAAAGTGAAGATTCAAGTTCTGCGTCTGACAGAAACTAACTATGTGACTGTCATAATAAGCATCAACCTAGTTAACTATCAACATTGGTAGAGGATATTTTCAAAGTGGGAGTTCCCTGCACTGATGTGATCACAGATCCAGACCAAAGAATGAAATACAAACATTCCAGGCTATACATAGACAATGTCATATTGTAAAATTCACTTCAAAGTGCATATTGAATGAGTTCATACTCTTAATACTGGTAAAGAAAGTGTCCTTCATTTGCAAACTCTTAGTCACTTCCTTATGACTCTTTGTCAAAACAGGCTCTTTCTTTAAGACAAAAAAATGACAAAAACAAATAAATAAACAAAAAAAGACCCTTGATCTTCCACATCTAGACTCCTTCTGTCTTTTTTTTTAATAAGAAAATAACAACAATGCAATTGAATTGCTCAATGTTTTCTCTTCCGTTTTGTGGAGGGCTGTAATTCTCTTGGGTGGTTTTGTTAGGTTTTGAGGGTTTTTGAGGGGGAAAAAATATATTATTATTTTATGACATGCTTAAATAAAACTCTTAGCCTTCTGGGGCCATCACAGAGATTAGCTGTCTGTCTCATACTGAGGTGATCCCAGAGAGCCTCATGTTCAAAGAAACACAAATAAACAATTGGATTCTTTGAAATGCCACTGATCCTCCTTGGACACAATGATCCTCGTTCCCCAATGGGGTTGAAAATAAATGGCTCAGAGCACCAGTGGAGCCAGTTGGGAAATGCTGGTTTGCTCACAGATATGGTGATAGCCCACAGGGTTGCCATCTGACTCACACATCAGACAATCTTCCCACAAATGGCTGCCTTGACTTTTTTTTCCTGTTTGTTTTATTCTAGAATCAAGGAGTTTTAGCCTACAACAGAACAGGAGTAGGGGATGGGGAAGCCGAGTGGGAGAAGTGGAATTTGGGTGAAAGGAACAGTACAGACTAATTTTTCAGAGCTTTTTCAGTGTCTATGATTCCTCTGACTTTCAACAGTAGAAGGAAATCTCTGACATGGCTCTTGCTATATAGCATATGGTAAAGGAGAAAAATATTGGCCTAGAAATCAAAAAACCCAGGTTTGATTACTGGGTCTGCTGTTCACTTGCTGTATGACTTTGGGCATATGAGAGTCAGTGTGATGTGATGTAATGGAGAGAAAACTGGCCTATAAATCAAGAAGGCCTGGGTTCAAGTCTTGACCCTGAAATGTACTGGCAATATGATTCTTGGTAAGTTAAGTGACTTAACCTCTTAGAACCTCTCAGCAATTCTCTAAGAGTCTACAGTGGAGAGAAAGTGGTGATTTACTGTGACAAAGAAAGTTCTTCAACAGAGACTTCCTACGCAGGTGTGATTTTTAAAAATGGCCTTGATTCTTTCACATATTGTCTCTGAACTTCAGTTTATTTATCTGCAATATGGAGGTAATTTTTACTTTACTTTACAACAGGGTAAATCCAATAAGATCATTCTTCTAAAATCAAGTCTTCTGGAGATTTGCCTGACATCTAAGTTCATTAGTAGCAGTGTTTCCCACTTCTCTCCCTCCTGTCTCCCTTTTAGCTATGTCAGCAGTTCTCAACCCCTTCAAATGACCCTTTCACAGGGGTTGCCTAAGACCATGGGAAAACACATATTTCTGATGGTCTTAGGAACCGAGACACTGCTCCTCTATCTGTCTCCAGGAGGGTCCGTCCATGTGCAGATACGCCCACAAACAAGTATTAAAGGGCTGCGGCATTAGGAAGGTTGAGAACCACTGGCCTATGTGGTATGTACGTATATATGTATGCATGTATGTATGCATGTATATACTGTCTTTCTGACTTCCTCTATTTCTACTTCAGTCTCTGTCTCAGTCTCTCTTTGTCTCTATCTATCTTTGTCTCTGTCTACCTCTCTTTGTCTCTGCCCATCTGTCTCTATGTGTCTCTGTCTGTGTGTCTATGTATGTTCATTTCTCTCTTTTGTCTGTGTGTGTGTGTGTGTGTGTGTGTGTATGTGTCTGTCTGTCTTTTTTTCTCTTTGTCTCTGTCTCTCTGTTGGTCTCTATCTCTAACTTTCTTTCTGTCTCTGTCTCTGCCTCTCTGTCTGTCTCTTTTCACCTCTCTCTGTTTCATCGCCTCTCTATATTTGTGCATCTGTGTCTCTGTCTTTCTCTCTCTCCTTCCTGGCCTATCCAAATATGTTTTAATTAAATTGAATTGGCTTAGAACTACTGGTGGCCCTTACCAGTATCCATTGACTTCATATTGCCCTTGGAATGAGTACTAACTCTGCAGTCAGAGATCTTGGGTTCAGATCTTTCTGCTTGATGATTGCTACTTTTGTGCCATTGAACAAGTCACTGAAATGACTTCCTGTGTCTTAGTTTCCTCATCAGTGAAAATTAAGGGGTTGGACTGGATGGATCCTGAGGCCCCTTCCAGCCGTAGATGTGCGATACTATAATTCATATAAAGTTGCTTGCTTGCTTCTATTTTCCTCACTCTCTTTCCCATCTTTCCCTTCATCTCCACACCTTCATGACTGTGGATATTACAAGCACATATAAACATAGTACAATTACATGCTTAGTCATCCAAATGAAGTCACAGGTTAGTTTGGTGTTTATTTTTTTAACATATAAAAATAATCAAATCAAACAATCCTAAATACCAGGTTTTATTATTCACTTACATTTGTCTTCTGAGAAGCCTTCAGTCATCTTTGAGTCAGCTCCAATCTTTCCTGCTTGGAACTGTTGGGCTCCAAAGTAATCATTTGCTTTTCAATTCAGAGCATCGGGAAAGCATACCTATCATTTTGATTATATATCCATTCAACTCCTTCACTTCTCTCCTTGTCAGAGGAAGGACATTGCATTCCCTTAGGGTTAGGTGGAAGGTTTTGTCCCTCAGTCTGATTTCTCCTTATGCCCTTTCTCTGAGAGAATTCCTCCAGGTGTCCGGGTGGACTAAAGGGGGAATACAAACAGTCCTGAGACATAGATTGTGGGAAAGGTAGAAGCTGCTGTGTGATTTTAATAAAATAAACATGACGTCCACAACACTCCTGGCATTTTCCCAAATCCTGCAAGGACTCCTTGGCCTCCAACAGGCATCCTGATTCTGCCAAAGTGTTTTTCCAAGTTCTCTTATAGATTCAAATATATAAGCTTTTCTTCTTAGTTTGCACTGTCCATCACGTACCATGGGCACTTTGGTCAGATAATGATGCAAAACACAATCGGCTTGAGAAGACAGAAGATGCATGTTGGTTTCTGGAATGTGAACTTAGCAATCACTTATCCTGAGAATTATCTGTCCTGGGAATCAACTTGGGAACCAACTATCACTGTTCTATAATTCCATTTGCAATATAATAATGGATTTGATTTAATTCAACAAATATTTATTAAGTCAAAAATATGTGCAAGTCACCATGCTAAGTGCTGAGGATACAAAGACAAAAAAAAAAAATCAAACCAGTCCTGCCCTCGAGGATCTAACATTCTACTTGCTTAACTCATCATGTACTCAAATAAGTAAGTATAAAGTCATTTTATGAGGGAAAGAGCAATAATAATAGGGGGAGGGGTCAGGAAAGGCATTGTGAAGGAAATGGCAATTGAGGTGTCCTTTAAAGAAAGCTAAGGAGAGAGGATTCTGGGACGATGGCAGAGTAGGTCAGAAAATTCTAAGCTCTCAAGATTTTCCCCCATAAAAGAGATAAAATAGCAACTTAATGTGAACAAAATGAGGGTAAAAATAAATAAGAATAGGGGCAAACTAGGATCTTCCTGGTACAATTTGAGAAGAACAGAAGAAAAATCCCAGGATGAGGTTTGGCTGCTGTGAAAAGTGAACACCTCCAGGCTAGGGTCTGCTTAAAAAACAAGCAGCAAGCCCTGGGGTTAGTAAGTTTGAGGGAGGCTGCCTCAGCCCCAGCCACAGGAACTTTAAGCCCAGAATAGTGAGGGAAGTTGAGTGTCTGAGTCTTGGAAGATTGAGGGAACATCTGCGGACAAGGAAGGCCAGACCCAGATGGGCTGCAAAGAGAAGCAAGGGTGAGAAGAAAAGAGTATACTTCAGGTGAGTGTAGAAGCCCTGGGGCAGAAAGCCTCTGGCTGTGGGTACTCACAGGGGGTTGGAAGCTTGGCTTTGGTTCCAGGCTAGAGAGGAAAACTGAAGATCAGGGGCAAGAGGCACCATCTCTCATTACCCAAGACTCAAGGTGATTATAACAATTAAGCTTTTACCACAAACACACACACACACACACACACACACACACACACACCACACACGCACACACACACACAGGCAAAGGAAAAAGAATCCAACCATAAAAAGCTATTATGGGAATAGAGAAGATGGGGGTTCATCTTCAGAGGAGGATATTGAAGTAAAGAAACCCCCCCTTCTATCTCAAAAGGTAAAGTCAAATAGTTACCTGCCCAAAAAGAATCCATAGATCTTAAAAAAGATTTTTTAAAATGAAATGACGGAGATGAAGGTAAAAACTAAAGAAGAAGAAGAAGAAGAAGAAGAAGAAGAATCCAAGCAAAACAATAAAAGTGTGAAAGGAAAGTCAACTAATTAGAAAAGGAGGTCTAGAATCTTAAGGAAGAAAATAACACCTTGAAAATTAGAATTGGGCAAGGAGAAGCCAGCAAAATTATAAGAGATCAAGAAACAAACAAAATATGGATAATCAAAAAATAGAAGAGAAAGTGGAACATCTTAAAAGAAAAACAACATATCTGAAGAATATATCAAGAAGAAAAAACATAAAAATAATTGGACTAACTGAAAGTTATGATCAAAAAGAGCATCTTGATACAATAATATGAGAAATAAAGAAAATTGTCCTGAAGCATTGGAACAAGGAGGGAAAGTAGAAATAGAAAAAATCGATTGATCACCACTTAAAAGAGATCCTATGAGGAAAACTCAGGAATATTATAGTCAAATTCCAAAACCCCCAGTTGAAGGACAAAATATTAAATGCAACAAGAATGAAACAATTTAAATATGATGGTACCACAGTTAGAATCACACAAGACCTAGGAGCAGAGACATTAAAGGACCACAGGTCTTGGAACACTGTGGAACATGGAAAAGCAAAAGAACTGGGGATGTGGCTGAAAATACCTTACCCAGCAAAGTTAAGCATAATCCTGAATAAAAAATAAAAGAACATCTGATCAACTGTCAGAATTTCAAGACTTTGTTAAAAAAAAGAACAACTGAACTTAATAGAAGATTTGACATACAAGAGCCAAGAGAAATATAAGGTACATACCAAAGACTGATTACAAGGGATTCAATAAGGAAAGACCATTTACTTTCTACATATGTAAAATGTAAAACATATGTCTAAAATTCTTATTAATAAGTGGGTTGCTTATAAGAAAGATTGGGGTAAACATGACTTTGATACGAATTTAATGAATTTTAAAAAACCATTTAGGAACAGCTAAAAAGATATAATTCTTTTATACAAATGAGGTGCGAGAGAAAGATGCGATATGGAGGAATTAGATGGGAGAGGAGGACTGGTAGTTCCGGTAACCTATTTTCATCAAGAATGGGTTTAAGAGGGAATAATACATATATATTTAGAAGAGTATATCCCTCCCTCCAAAAAGCAAAAAACCTAGTTATTTAGAAGAGTATAAAGGTCTTCTAAATTCAGAAGAAATAAAATGGGATAAAAAAAGGGGATAGGGAGGAGGGAGAGAACAAGAGAGGGATCTTTAGAAGGGAGGGAATAGGTAAAAAGATGGTTATAGAAGGGTGCTTAGATTTAGAGGAATTGGAGGTAGGGGAGGTATCCTTAGAGGGGGGTAGGCAAGTAATAGGAGGGTAAGGTAATGGGTAGAAGTAAAGTAAGAGGAGGCAGGAGGGATAGGAAACAAGAGATATGCACAAACATAAAAACAAAGATCAGGAGTAGAATTTGGGGGGGAGGAAAGTAGATGTCTGTCTGTCTGTCTCTGTGTGTATAGACATATACACATACATATACATATACATATACATATACATATACATATACATATACATATACACACTATGTATACACATGCATATATATACACATACACACATATATGTGTGTATATTCATATGTATATGTATATTTGTATGTATACGTGTATTTATATATTTATAGCTATAGAGAAATATATCCATACTTAATTGTAGTCTTCTTGGGGGGGAGGGTAGTGGAGGGGAAAAAAGAACAAAGTAAAAAAGTAGACAGCAGAGAACAAAAGAAAACTTATAAGGAAGCAAAGAGAAGATGGACAGTTCTCAACACAATGTATAGTATTTATCATACAGGCTTTCTTGAAATGAAAATTTATTGTTACATATTTTGAATTCTCTCTTATGTTCTGCTACATACGTGACATGCTTCCCCCTTCTTACTTTGTATTTAAGTATCAATATTTAAGATTATGATGTGTTTTTGTTTCTTTTCTCTATTCTGAAGTTTTGTTCTGGTGTTTGAGTCTAAAATAAAATTAAAAGAAAAAAGAAAGAAAGAAAGCTAGGGCAGCTACATGGTTTAGTGGATAGAGTGCTAGGCCTGGAGTCAGGAAGACTCATCTCCTTGATTTCAAATCTGGCCTCAGATACTGCATGTCCCTGGGTGAATTACTTTGCCCAGTTTCTTCACCTGTAAAATGAGTTGGAGAAGGAAATGGCAAACCACTCCAGTAACTACCAAGAAAATTTTAAATGGAGTCATGAAAAGCTGGACTCGACTGAAACAATTGAACAACAACAAGTGATTCTATAAGGTGAAGATGAGGAAGGATTTACATTCCATGGGCAAAGATAGAAAGCAGGAAATGGACTATCAAATACAGGGATCAGCTAGCAGGCCAGTTTTACCATAGCAAAGAATGTATAAAAGGGAGTAAAATGAAACAAGACTCCGAAGGTAGGCATAAGGCACACTTTTGAAGGCTTTGAAAAATTAAAAACAGCAGGGGAAAAAAGTCCAATCAACAAGCATTTATTAAGTACCTACTAAATGCTGGACATTGTGCTCGAAGCTAGGAATTAAAAAATAAAGGCAAAAAATATTCCCTGCTCACAAGAAATTCACAATCTAATGGGACGCACAACATACAAACAACTAGGCATAAACAGAATCCATGTGTGCATGCACATACATTTGGAGATAAAGAAATGATTGGAAACTTTGGAAAGAGCAATTACACTTGAATGTTGAGAACAGAAATAAGACTGCAATGAGTTAAGGAAGTGAAAGGAAAGGAAGAGGAAGCATGGATCATAGGAAGCCTTCTCAGGGACGTTAGCTAGGAAATGGAGAAGAGGTACATATTTGTAAGTAGAAAGGATGACTGGATCAAGCTAAGGGTTTTTGAGGATGGGGGAGAGATTTGTTTATGAACAGTAGGGAAGCAACCTGTAGATAGTAAGAGATGGAATATAAATGAGAAAGTAAGGAAGAGAGAGGGGCAATCCAATTCTGAAGACGGAATGGAATGACACCCACCAGTCTACGGAGATGCCTCTGTCCTCTAATTTCCCTTAGCACTTTCTGCCTGTTTACTTATTTGACACTTAGTGTATGATACTGTGTTATAGGGTCAGCTGTCATGATATGAATATGTCAAGTCATTCCAATTGCATTGTAAAGTGTTTGAGGACCAGGAGAAACCCTTATAGTTTTTTTTCCTTTTTTTATACCCAAAAGTGCTATGCACAAAGAAAGTTTTCAGTGACCATAGAAACATAAATCTTTAGAGATGAAAGGAGCCTAGATCAACCCCTTCATGTTACAAATGAAGGAATAAAGGGACCCAACTGTAACGCCATGCACCAGCAGATTCCCAAAGGAATGCTACTGTGAACAGCTTTTAGAGTTCAGATTACAAAATAGAGTGAACACTCTGTTTATTCCATTACAAATCAAGACAAACATTCAAAACATTATAATATTCACAACA